>NW_012194819.1:2144425-2272964 GCF_000504015.1 Erythranthe guttata | reverse complement strand
AATCTCATACTTCCATCACTAACTACCTCTTATGAAACGTTCATAATTAATTTCAACAAGAATATGGTTGAATCTCCTTTTGAAGGAGTTGGTCAACATGTTGAAATATGAGTTGGTTATATAGGAAGAAAATTATGTTTTGCCTTCGGCACCTTTTATATCTTTTCCTAAGAATAGTTCAAATCAAAGAAAAGAGCAAAAGGAAAATAGTTTCCAGCCGAGCAAAAGATAAACTAGGGGTGAAACGAGTATTCGCAAGGATAAGAAAAACAAGCATATAAGTGATGTTTGCTTCCAATGTGGAAAGACAGACCATTGGGCTCTGTAAATTGCACGAAGTGTCTTGATCGGAAACGTTATGAGAAATATACGTTTTTCATTGAACTTATGTGAAGTAAAATGCAATCAAATTTTGGTTAATCTGAACTCCATATAGAAGATAACCCTACACAACTTTGGCACACTAGATTAGGACATATTTCTTTAAGACGAATGAATGAGTTTGCACGTGAGGGATTGTTCACGATTGGATCATATGAATTTGTTGGGAATCGGATACGTGTACGCAGCTGAAAACAAAAATTTTATGCGAATTAAAAAAGTTTAAATCACATAATCACATGCCCGACAATAATTAACAATTAATCGCGTACCTTTCCGCTTCCAGCGAAATTAAAAATGACAATCATGCGAATTAATTTAATCGACAGTAAATCAATTAGCATGCTCGCAGTAAATCATTTAACGTGCTCGCGATAAATCATGAATTTCATGTGAACATATAAAACATACAAATTCACGAAACTTACTACGAAAACGAACATGGATAATTTAATCAAATTAAATTAAAACCTAACGAATACCGGATTCGAGAATTACCTCTTAAAGCGTGAGGTTGGCGCACGAAACGAAGCAAGATTGCCACGGAAACCATTCCGTGCAATCCGGGAGCGACAACGGCGAAGCAGCGGTGGCGGCGGTGCAAGCTATGGCGGCGCGTGAAGATCACGCCCTGTCTTTGGGCGGCGCGTGGGAGCGTGTGCGTCGTCAGCTCGGGGGCTGCTCCTCGATTCTTCGAATTTTCGATCTTCATCCTCTCGCATTTCATCTCGTATACTTCGATCTACTAAAACATGGCACTAGACACGCAATAGTTAGAATAGACGGAAGAAAAGAAAAGAGGAAAAGAACTACCACAACAATCGCCAAAGGGAGGCCGATTTCCTGCGATGCAACGGCGGCGACGGCGGCGGCTGTGAGTGAGCTTAGCCAAGAGAGAGAGAGAGGTGAGCGGCTAGGGTTTGTGAGATGTGTTTTGTGTTATGTACAAGACCTATAAATCAAGTATTTATAGTGTCTTGTATAAAATCCCTAACAGGCTTAAGTTGGACCGGGCCCAACAGCTTAAGTTCGTTAGTTCTTTACGCGCTCGTTTATCTCAATTCAATGATCGGAAAATTGAAACGATTACATTTTCAGAATCATTACAATGTCCTAGTCATTACGAGTGCCAATGCTCGATTTCCAACTTTCTAAAAGTGGAAACCCTAATTTAGTGCACTTTCTAAATTTGGAAACTTCCCGATTTAGAAAGTCCACTAAGATGTTCGCCAATTCTTTTTCTTTTGTTATTCTCATTCATAATTCCAAATTACAAATGTTGGACTCAATCATATTGACTTCCAATCATGCAAAGATAAAACATTTTTATCTCTTACCGTTTATTCAAAGATCTCGAGTGCACGAGCAGTGTGACCCTCGATGTGTTGGTAATCGGACACGTGTACGCAGCGGAAATTTTTTTTTTTATGCGAATTAAACAAATTTAAAACACATAAACACATGCCCGATAATTGAAAACAATTAATTGCGTACCTTTTCGCTTCCAGCGAAATTAAAAACAACATACATGCGAATTATTTAATCGACATTAAATCAAATAGCATGCTCGCTTTAAATCAATTAATCATGCTCGCAGTAAACATCGAATTTCATGTAATCACATAATATAGATAAATTCATATAATATACTTACTATATGAACATGCATTAATTTAAATTAAATCGAATCAAACGACAACGAATTCGAAACTTTACCTCTTGAAACGTGAGGTAGGCGCACGAAACGAAGCAAGATTGCCACGGAAACCAATCCGTGCAATTCGAGTGCAACAACAGCAAAGCGGCAGCAGCGGTGATGCGAGCTACGGCGGCGCGTGTGGTTCACGCGCTGTCTTCGGGCGGCGCGTGGAGGCACGCGCGTCGTCGGCTCAGTGGCTGCTCCTCGATTCTTCGATTCTTCAATCTTCCTCCTCTCGGATTCCACCTCGTATACTTCGATCTACTAAAACGTGGCACTAGACACGCAGTAGTTAGAATAGACGGAAAGAATTAAAAGGAAAAAGATCTACCACGATTAATCGGCCAAGGGAGGCCGATTCCGGCGAACGAACGGCGACGGCGGCGGTGGTGGCCGCGGGGGGAGATCGGCCGAGAAAGAGACAAGAGCGGCTAGGGTTTCGTGAGTGAGTTATTCCTTGTGCATGACCAATAAACCAAGTATTTAGAGTGTCTTGCATAAAAACCCTAACGGGCTTAAGTTGGACCGGGCCCAACATCTTAAGTTCGTTAGTTCTTTATTCGCTCGTTTCTCTCAATTCAATGATCGAAAAATTGCAACGATTACATTTTCGGAATCATTATAATGTCCTCGTCATTACGAGTGGCAATACTCGATTTCCAACTTTCTAAAAGTGGAAACCCTAATTCAGTGCACTTTCTAAATTTGGAAACTACCCGATTTAGAAAGTCCACTAAGATCTTCGCCTATACTTTTCCTTTTCTTATTCTCATTCATAATTCCAAATTACGAATGTTGGACCCAATCATATTGACTTCCAATCATGCAAAGATAAAAACATTTTTATCATTGACCGTTCATTCAAAGATCTCATGTGCACGAGCAGTGTGACCCTCGATGGTTCAGGGTAAGCTAGCCGTGCGCCCACAACCCTTTGTGGTCAAAACTCATCCCTTAGAGTTACGATTAAGATGAAGCTTGTTTCACCTTAATCACCCAACGAATCAAGATTGGCGTCTAGCAACTACCCGTCATGATTCCCTAGATACATATGAAGTGCCTGCAAGAACCATTTGATATAGTTAGCGTACAGTACGATCCCTTCGATTCATATGTCCCGATTGAACTAGAGGCATTGGTTCATCGAGACCTCCTTATTGGTTCAATAACTGTGCGGTCGTTAAGTGTTGTAATCGTTACATTCATGACTTAGAGAATCGAATTCTCTAATCATCACTCAGTCAGCTCTGGCCAGAGACTTAGAGATTACAAACTATGAGAACACACAGGACATCCAAGACTATTCGAGCGATCGAATCCCCGACTACAATGCACAGACTTCCCACTAGATTTCGGACTACACGAACACTGGCCCTTGGGGTGGTCCTCGGTGGAACTCAGGGACAGGTCACGATACAGCTGGTCCTCTAGTGAAGTCACGGTGATGTCTAGGTCATAAGGACTAAAGGTGTACAACTATATGATAGATATGTATATTCGATTATTGAGAACCACTTAGAGATTTCTAGGGTGAGGGAGTTCAGTGAACTCGTCAACCTACGAGCACCCACTTATGCATGACGATATCACAATACCGTTTACTGATGAGATGCAGTACACATACACTAAGTGCTTGTCTCTTAATGGGAAAGGCCGATATCCTCATTGGTGGCGTAACCCTTCGACTATGAACACATTTAAGAGTTATAATACTAAAGTAAATATCTCACGATCCTAACGATCAATTACTAGAACTTGTAATAACTGTAAGGACTATATCTATGCTTGTGACAAAGGGACAAAGATATAGAATGCCAAGGTGTTTTATCATTAATACGAAAAAGGTTTGTTTATTACAATAATAAATATGAAAGACCACAGCCACAAGTTGGCTTGTTGGTCACCTACTCTAACCCGATGGTTCAGGTGTAAGCTAGTCGTGGGTCCACAACCCTTTGTGGTCAAAACTTGTCCCTTAGAGTTACGATTAAGATGAAGCTCGTTTAACCTTAATCACCCAACGAATCAAGATTGGCGTCTAGCAACTACACATCATGATTCCCTAGATACAAATGAAGTGCCTGCAAGAACCTTTTGATATAGTTCACGTACAGTACGATCCCTTCGATTCATATGTCCCGATTGAACTAGAGCCATTGGTTCATCGAGACCTCCTTAGTAGTTCAATGATTGTGCGATCGTTCTAAGTGTTGTAATCGGTACGTGCATGACTTAGAGAATCAAATTCTTTAATCATCACTTAGTCACATGTGGCCAGAGACTTAGGAGATTACAAACTATCATAACACACAGGACATCCAAGACTATTCTAGCGATCGAATCCCCGACTACAATGCACAGACTACTCCAAGACAAGTTGTTATCTGTGAGATAACTTTTCACCAAACACTATGCTAAAATTCCGCTAGGATTTTGCTAGCCATTTCAGCGTAGTATGACTACAAGATATGGGAAATGGATATGAAGATCACCTTCCTCAATGGCGAGATTGAGGAAATCAGAGTGGTGCGGCCAAAAGGCATCATATCATCTGGAAATCAACAATAGGTTTACAAAATTCCAGCAATTCATTTATGGATTTAACCTATCATCCCATAAACTAGAATGTTTGATTCAACGCAAAAATCAAGCAACTGATTTAGTAATGAATTCAAAAGAGTCTTAAGTGTACAAGAAGGTTAGTGGGAGTGCCATTACGTTTCCTAGTAATTTGTGTTGATAGAATCCTACTCATTGGGATTGTTGTAGGGATGCTACAGTCAACTAAGGCACGATTGTCCACGTATTTCTCAACACATGAATTTGGGATAAGCTTCCTACGTATTAGAGAACACGTATTTATAGAGAGAAATAGAAGAGGTCGCTTAGTTATCTCAATTCGTATAGTAGACATGATATAATGTATGCAGTAAAGCGTCACTGTAAATCTAAATCTAAACCCTACTAAGTTAGTTGAATGGCTATGAAACAAATCCTTAAATGCTTGTGAAGTACTAATGGCTTGTTCATATATAGTCTATGGGAATTACGATCGAAAAATAAAGTCGTTCGACGACTTCAGTGTTTCAACTCGGAAGTGGACAACTCAAAAACGATGTCGGGATTTATATCCATGCTTAATAATGAGGTGTCGTATGAGTTACAAATGGAACATGGCGGCAGATTTCATCTCCGAAGCTTAAATATATTGCGGCACTATCTGACGCAAATGTAGCAGTTTGGATTTGAAATTACATTCAAGTGTTGAATGTGTGTTTTCAAAATATCTCATCACAAATCCAAGCATATAGTGAATCATAATTATCTCATTAGTTAGATACTTAATAGAGGCGAACTTTAGTTCGAGATAGTTGCATCGGTAGACAACATTCTAGATCCCTTTACTTTACATTTACCCAGACCGGTCTATGAGAAACATCGAGAGTCGATGGGACTTAGGTAATGGGTAGTTGGCTTTAGGTCAAGTGGGAGATTGTTCGAGTAGGTGACCGAAGAGCCAACTAATTGTTGTGTTTTCTCACGCTACTCGTAAATAACCTATTTCGTATTAATGATAAAACCCCCCTTTAATTTGTCATTTTATATCTTTGTCCCTTGCATAAGCATAGATGTAGTCCTTACAGTTACTTAATTACTATAAATAGATCTAGTAAAATCGTGATATTATTTATTTAAGTATAGTAACTGTTAAACGTAGTTCCTAGTCAACGGGTTACGCCACTAATGAGGATATCGGTCTTTCCCATTCGAGACTAGCACTTAGTGTGTATTGCGTCTCATCGGTCAATGGTGTTGTGACATCGGCATACATAAGTGGGTGCTTATAAGTAAGTTGATGAGTTCACTGAACTCCCTCAATCTAGAGATGTCTAAGTGGTTCCCAATAATCGAGTAGAGGTTTTTATGATATAGTTGTACACCATTAATCCTAAAGACCCAGACATCACCGTGACTTCATTAGAGGACCAGCTGTATCGTGACCTGTCCCTGAGTTCCACCGAGGACCGCCCCAAGGGCCACTGTTCGTGCAGTCCGAAATCTAGTGGGAGGTCTGCGCATTGTAGTTGGGGATTCGATCGCTTGATCAGTCATGGATATCCTGTGTGTTCTTGCGATTTATAATCCATGAAGTATGTGGCCACAGCTGAAAGTGTCGTGATTAGAGAAATGTGTTTCTCTAAGTCAAACACGAACGGATTATATAATCTAGAACGTGCACACAGTTATTGAACTCATAAAGAGGTCTCGGTGAACCAATGTCTCTAGTTCAATCGGGATATATGTATCGAAGGGATCGTACTGTACGTCTATATCACACAGTTCTTGCAGGCACTTCATTTATATCTAGGGACCATGATGCGTAGTTGATAGACGTCAATCTTTATTTGTTGGGTAGTTAAGTTGAAACTAGCTTCAACTTAATTGTATATCTAGGGACGAGTTTAAACTACAATGGGTTGTCGGCCCACGGCTAGCTTACACCTGAACCATCGAGGGTCACACTGCTCGTGTACTTGAGATACTTAATGCAACAAGCTAAGATTAATTAGTTAATCTAAATGTAATTGGAAGTCAATGTGATTGAGTCCAAAATTAGTAATAGTTAATTACAAATGAGAATAAGTAGAGGAAAAGAATCCAACGGAAATTTAGTGAACTTTCTATTTTGGGAAGTTTCCCAATTTGGCAAGTCCTAAATTAAGGTTTCCAATTTCGGAAATTGGTAAATTGTAAAGTGGTACTCGTATTGACGAGAATTTGTGCTCGTTTTGTCAAAATATAATTGTTATATTTTTGTGAGCAATCTTTTGTTAGAAACGAGCCGAGAAAGAGAGTGGACTTAAGCTATTGGGCCTAGCCCAACTTAAGGCCTATTAGAGTTTTCACAAGGAGCATATAAATAGGATTTGTATGTCTTGTGAAAGACACACACAAACACAAAAACAACGAAACGTAAGAACAAAACCCTAGTCTCTCTCCCTCCATCAGCTGTCCAACTTGCAACCGACACCCTACCTCCACCACCAGCCGCCGCGCAGCCGCCAGTTGTCGCCTCAATGGCATCATCCTTTTCCCCCGTTCTTCTTCGTTGTACTTAGCCTATCACGTATCTAGTGTTGTGTGGATAATGGATTGAATATACGAGGTGAAACCTAATAGGAGAAGTATTCTTATGCCGCCAACACCGCCACCACGCGCCGCCACAAGCCGGTGATGTGAGAAGGCAATTCTGAAAAACAGCTCTCGGGTTTTCTGCGCAGTCCAGCGAGAAAATTCTCCATAAATCAAATAGTGATCGGACGGAAGTGATATTTTGACAGAAGCTTCATAACGCATAGATATACAATCTCCCCAAATTAATTGTCCATTCAATCAATAAAAATGGAGATATTAAAGTTGGAGTAGGCCTGTAATTTCAGATCAGAAAAGAGGTTGGATTAATAGAAGTGGGAAGAGCAGCTAGCCATCTTCTCGAGTCTTCGTTCGATTCATGCTTCAAGGGTAACATTTCGTTTTCCCTAATTAATATACATATATTAATTAATTTTAATTAATTGAAATTAATGTATGTTAATTGATTATTGAATCACATGAATCTATATGATCGATTATGTGTTTATGTGAATCGTTCGTTGAGCATGTTTATTATTTGATTTAATTTCGCGAGCATGCTATGATGATTTAATTTATGTTATTTAAATTAATTATATATGCGAGCATGTTTGTCGGTGAGTGGAAGCGGAAAGGTACGCAATTAATTGTAATTATTTTGCACGTGTTTGTTTATATAAATTGGTTTATATAAATAAAATAAAAAAAAATTTGTTTTCCATTGCGTACACGTGTCTGATCCCCAACAGCGGCGACACTCGGGGTTGGGAGATAGCAATGGCGTCACGACGATGCTGGGAGTAGGAGAGGGCGATGGCGTCATGGGTGGGGTTGGTGGCATCCTTAGTGGCGTGGGTGGGGTGGGTGGCCTTGGCGTCACAGAGCTATGGATTGGTGAAGGTGGATCTAGGGTTTCGTGAGGGACTGTGAGTGTCTGGCGGCTAGGGTTCAAAGGATGAGCTAGAGTTTCACGAATATGTGACCATAAATGACTGTGGGCAAGGTTGAAAAAAGCGGTAATCGGGTCGGAGGCGGTGAGGCATCGACTCACGATTAATCGGTGCGGCGGTGATTAATCGGCGATAAATCATAAATAAATCAGTTTTTAAAATTTAATATAATATATTTCTAGATACTATTTATAAATACTCAAAACATATATAAAAAATATTTAAACATACTTATATCTCCATCATGTATATATCATAATAACATAATAAAAGTTTAATAATAATAAGATAATAATACATAAATATCCTTATAAAATATAAATAAATAAGCAATTTTTTTGCATTTACATTTATTCTTGACCTTTCCCGGCATACATCATTACTTCTTTAACAATAGCAGTTAACATAAACAATATAAAGCATAAACTCACAATTTTTTTTTCTTAAAATCCCAATTTTTGTTTTAAATTATAAAAACTAAAAAAATTAAACGATTTTTGACCGATTTTTTGCTGATTTTTGTCACCGAGTTTGACCCGCCTTTAAGGTTTCACAGCCTCAGACCGCCTAAAACCGCCTCACATGCAAAAAACCGATTTTTCAAACCTTTACGCTAAAATCGTAAAGGTTTGGAACCGCCTCCGCCTTGGAGACAGATTAATCGGCCGCCTCAGCCGGTTTTTAGAACACTGACTGTCGGTGACTACAAATTACTACTGTTTCCTACGGGTGTCTATAGATGACTACGGCCGAAAAAAATAAAAAAAAAAATCATAATTTTCAATATTATGTAGAGACAAAGGGAAAAAAAATGATTTACTGTGAAAAAATACGAAAACGAAATAAAATAAAATAAAGAGAAACGTGTGTAAAAAGAATAATAAAAAATTGCTAGATACAAAAATGAAAATGTTAAATGCAGAATAAAAATGATAAATGCAGTTTAACTATTACTTGGTGCGTATTTCAGTTTTTGTGTGTAGAGGGCATTTTTGGAACGAAATTTATGAAGAATGTGTCATGTAATTCTAATAAGTTTTGTCAACAGGGATCTATATCTTAAGGCTCCTTTAATTTATTTAGCATTGAATAAAGCATTTGAATATCTTAATGTGGGGAGACTCTAAGTAATGATCGACGGGAGTTAGAATGTAAAATTTGAGAATATAAATGAAATTTGAGTCAATATTATTTGGTAGTGGAGTGAATTCTTTTTGGATTTGAATTTAGTTAATCATTAGTTGTCCGGAGAATATTACTCTTTAGTCCCTATTGTGGCCCAACGAATTTTCTAATTAACCAAGAAAATAAATTTCAACCAATATTATATATTGAATTAATGCAGCTGAAAATTAAGTCCACCTTGGACTGCAATTTTCGACTATATGGAGTTATAGAATGAGTAGAATTTGTTTCCATGTAATCATTTCCATGTGTGACTCTAGTTTCTTATGTTATATATAATATGGATCAAGTTGAGGATAGATAGACTCAGTTCCACACGCCTATTTCACGTTGGCGAGGAAATATTTTCTCTTTCTATTTCTCAATTATAGATTTTAAAATTCTCCAAGTACAGGACCACCCTTGTAGAAGAGTTATTAATCTGCGATATACAATAGAAGATTGAGGGATCTTGTGAGGTTAAATTTATTCCCGAAATTTCTGAGTAGTCCCGCTAGAAAATTCACCATAAATCAACCGTTCATCCGACTGGGTTGAAATTTCTACAATAGCTTCCAGACTACAGTTACTAACATCATATCAAGATCGAAAGAAGGTTGAATAGTCAAATCTATCAAAAAAGTCAATATCAACAAAGTCAAAGTTCGTCAAATTAAAGCGTTTGATTTAAGATTAAGTCGTAAGACCCTTGAATAAGTGAAAAATCAAATCTGCAGAAGATCAAGTTAACGACCCGAGTCCGAATGTTCAAAGTCAAATTTATATTGCATTTAGGGTAAATAACACTTAACCTCCTTGTGGTTTGGACATTTTGCACATGACTCCCTTATGGTAAAAAATTAGGTACATAACCCTCTTGTGGTTTGGACATTTTGCACATAACCCCCTTATGGTATGAAATTAGGCATATAACCTCTTGTGGTTGTGACATATTGCACATGAACCCCTTATGGTATGAAATTAGGCACATAAGCCCCTTAAATAGAAAACTGGAAAAGACTAAGTTATCCCAAAAGAATATAGACTTTGTTTCTTAAAAAAACTAAAATTCGATAACAACTATAATATAATATATTATATAGAAAATAGTAAATAATAATCATAATTAATTATAATTTTAAAGCTTTAAAATAAGTAGAATTATTTTATCGAATTATAATGAACAAAGAAATTGATAGGTCATAATTTTATATCGAGTTTAATCCTTTTATTTTGATTTGTAGCATATGAGATTTTCAAATTGGTTTCTAAATTGAATAAATTGTCAATCTTACAATAACTAGTATTATATACCTTTTGTGTTGTAAAATTAAAAAAAACACAATAATATATTTATTCATACGGCACACCATATGGTAGTGCTGCCATCACCGCATCGAAAACATCTATGCAGTATCCTTCCACTTTGGTTGAATTGTCGGAATTCCATGTAACACGAACAAACTCAGTGAAACTAACCTTTACAGGTACCCCGACTCTAAGTTTCTTCCCGTTTGTTGGAACCACCCAACCTTTAGGTGGAGATGATTTGTTCCCCGGCCATATAGTCGATCCGAGGTTGGACTTGGAAGTGGGATAATATGCATTTGCGCTTGAACTTGTAAAGTTTGGTTCACTGACAATTCCATTTTCTTTCGTCCAATATCCTATGACACTAGCTCCCGAGCCCACCATATTGACTATCTCATATGGAGGTGCTTGGAGTTCGCCATTGATTAATTGAAAGTTTCCGGCAAGTCCTACAAATGTGGTATTTGATAAAGCCCGAGTGAGATTTGGTCCACTTAACGATACTCCAAAGGATTCAAGATCCGTAGAATTTGAAGAAGTTTTTGTCACTTGATATGTAAGATCTTTATACCCTGCTTCTTCTGCTGCCATCGCTAGTGCAATTGCGGAGTCGTAAGCCCATAGCACATAAATGTTAGGATCATAAGTGAGAGATTTGGGATTGGTCCGCTGAACGATTTCTTTGTATCGAATTCTAAAGTCGTCGAGATGTTTAGTCTTTGGAAAATAAGGCCGTACACCTATTACTCCTAGCATGATGGAAGGAGGATCCATTGAATTAAAATCATTTGCGACGCTGTCGGTTGTTATCCATGCATAGTCTTGACTCATCATTCCTATTTCTTTCGCTTTCGTGAATAGGCGAGCCGCAAGAGGGTTGAGCATATGGACGATGAAAATTCTTGTTTGCATAGTCATCAGCTTGTAAAGCTCCGCAGCAATTTGATCGTCCGTTGCTGATGGTGGTATGACACTCCGGTAAGGTACGAGGACCTTTGCCTTTCCGAGAGCATCAACCATAAATGGTACAATCCCTTCTCCGAATTCATTGTCCTCATCAATAAGGACAACTTCTCTCCATCCAAAGGCTTGGACGATTGCAACTATGGGGCCTACTTGCGAAGAGTCGTTTAGAGCAGCCCGAATGAAGTACGGACTCCGAAGTAATGAGAGAGATGGACTTGTGGCTGAGAAGGTAATAATCGGAACTTCAGCTCGTTGTCCGAGAGATATAAGGAAGTTAGCCTGCACCGAGTACATGGGACCTATGATTGCTTGCACTTGAACATTCTTCAGTAAGTCCAGTGCTGCATTTCATGTACAACAAAACATTCATCACTCTATGTGCAACTTCACACATGCGTTGCAGGCCTTAAAATACTTCAACTTCTATTCTACCACCTCTTTTTAAGGTATTATACAATTTCGGTTTCGGTTTTGGTTTTGTTAAAATAAGGTTATGTTGAACAAGTAAGAGCATCTCTAATGTAAACTCAAGAAAAACTCAAAGAATCCTAGATGTCAAGTACCAAATGTGAATCTTAAAATATTCTCTATCCTATTAGACCGAGATTCTCTACAGCTAAGTGTCCTCCAATACAACATTCAAGACTTCAAATATTTTCTTATGCGTAATTTATTATTGGATTTTAAAATCAAAATTAAAATTATTAATTTATTAAAAAAAAAACTTATTACGCCAAAAAGAGAAAAAAAACTTTTCATTCCCATTTTCATTCTTGATTTAATGCTAGTAGGGTTTATTCAAATTTATTTCATAAATAGGGTTTTTTTGTAAAATTTCATTAGTTAAACATTTTTAATGAACAAATTTTAATTTGACATTTTTTCTTTTCGTTAAACTATGAACATATATGTTGTATAGAAACTATCAATATCTATAGATCACCCGTACGGCATATGGTTCATTTGTTTTAGGTCAGAGGAATCACATGAACTTAATTGATTAAAGTTTGATAAAATTATTGTTAAAATAAATTAAGTAATTAATTAGTGTTTTTACCTGAAAGGCGAATCTTCAGAGGCACATACAAATCCAATAAAATACTGTAGAAGATGTGGAATAAGAGTAGAAGTATGGTGAAATTCATTTACGGTTTGAAAAAAATTTAATTATCTTATTTTTTAATAGAAAGTAAAAGAAAAAATGTATTAAATGATGAGTTCGCACTTTAGAGATCCTCAAAATGACACTCCAATTTCAGAGTGTCATCTAAGAATCTCTAAAATCACAAGTGCCACTGACACATTATTTGGAGACTTTTCTTAAGATTTGCATTGGAGATGATTTTTAACTATCCCATGTGGCGCTTGGAGATTGAGTTTGAGTTTAGCATTGGAGATGCTCTAATATTTCTTGTGTTCTACTTGTTTTTAAGGCAGAGTATGTATGGTACCTGCTGCAGCTGCCCCGATGACATCGCCTTTGGAGTCCCGACTGATGAGATCAAGCCTCGTCTTATAATGATCGTGTGTAGCATAGAAATCAGTGAGCGCCGCTGATATGCAGTTGAATGTCATATTTCCATAAGCATCCATGTCTAACACCACCCCGACTTTTACAGGTATCTGTGCCTCAGCCATTTTCGTTGACAAATTCTTTAAATTGATCGTCAATAAGTAAACGAGGAGATACAACAAAATCGTATTTTTACTGTTGCTGCTGCTTTTGGTCTTCAACATGTTTTTTATTTGGCTAAATGTATGGGGTTTTGTGACTTTAGAGATTCATGATCTTTGTTTGCTAAATATATATGTGCTAGTTTTTGATGTTCGAACTTTAAATATAGTATGGTTGTGTATTAATATAATACAACATGTTCATAATACAATTTTGTTGAAAGAATCGTAGGAGTTTACTTTTGTGAGGTCAATGAACTATCCTAACACGTATGCAACTTGGTGAGAATGGGACTGGTTACATATTACCTGAAAAGTTTTATGTTTATTTATTTACTTTTTTAATTTTTTTTAAATAGCACTTGTCTGATCTTTGTGAAGGGACCCGGTTGAATGATCATCTCAGCCAAAAAATGAAATTGATAGTGAAATGTATAATATCTCCAATAGACCCAACTTATAATTAGTTTATAATATATAATATACATTTTTTTTAACTAAAATTAAGAAAACGGTTAAATACACGTTGCACCTCTGAAATATAGCATATGTAAGACTTAGAGGGTGTTTGGCTAAGCTTATTTTAAACAGCTTATAAGCTCTTACGTCTGATAAGATGTTTTTAGAGCTGATAAGCTGTTACATCTTATTTTTATGATTAATTTTTAGAGTGTTTGGAAAATGAACTTATTTCCTATTTTTACTCATTATAAGATCTTAAATAAAAAGGTGCGGTAGAGGTACTTATTTAAAAAGATCTTATTTGGTCTCCAACAGCTTATTTAAAAACAAATTAAGATCTTTTTTTAAAAAATTACCAAAGGAGCTTATTAACATCTTATAAGCTTAGCCAAACACCCTCTAAGAGGGTGTTTGGCTAAGCTTATAAGATGTTAAAAGGAGCTTATAAGATGTTTTAGAGCTTATAAGCTCTTCCAAAGTGTTTAGCAAATTTAAAAAAAAAATTATTTGTATTTAAAATAAACTATTGGAGAGCAAATAAGATATTTTTAAAAACAATATTTCTACCTCACCTTTTTATTTAAAATTTTATAATGAGTAAAAATAACTCATAAAGCCATTATCTAAACTTTAAAATTAATTCTAATAATAAGATATAACAACTTATAAGCTCTTAAAACATCTTATCAGATCAGTTGTTTAAAATAAGTTTAGCGAAACAAACCCTTAACACTTAAAATAACATTTGTAACTCTTACCCCTCAAACATCAATTTAAACATAATATATTGTATAATTATAAATGATAAGATATTTAATGAGCTAAAATAAATTAAAATACTTCGATTACTATTAATTATGTATTAATTTCTTAAAATTTATTATAAGTATATCGCATATATGAAATTAGTGATGTATAATTAATTATGAAAACACTAAGTTGTTTGGGATTTTATTGATTCTTGAACATTTCTTCTTAGGTGGTGTTTGCAAATGATTATTTAAATGTAGAAGTTAGTGATTGTACGTTAAGTCAGTTTTAAGTGCTTATTTTTAAAAGTTGAGGGTGTTTGCAATTATTCCGGAAAATGAACTTAAATAGAAAAAATAGGGTTATGGGTGCTTTTAAAAAAACAGCTTAAAGCAGATTATTTTTAGAGAAGCAAAAGCAAAAGTTGATTTTGCAAACACCTGAAAACAAATTATGAGCAAACTCATAATCACTTTCAAAAAGCTTTTGCAAACACCACCTAGTCGTAATTATTCAATAAATGCGGTGTTCGCTCATTTAATAGGATTTTCGTTCAGTAATTTAAGTCTTTAGTCATTTTCAAATTTTATTTCGTCCAACAAAAATTAGATGTTACTGTTGTGTTATTAAATATGTTACCAACTCACGATAACATTTTTAAATTTTAAAATATTGCATCTTTTCCAATAGATATTTGTAATAATATAATTTTGAGGTTTTTGTGAGAAGATCCATGACCAACCATCTTTATTATTCTAGGTCTATGTGATATTGCCAATAAGTCCATCAATTTATTATGTCTTATAAATAAAGACAAACTTAATGTATATGACAAAATTACCTTCAACTATTTAAACGCAATTCCCAACTCTAACACAAATTTAACTTCAATTTCATCAATTTTGATCGAAAAAAAAATAATCAAATTTTGGCTTTTTCTTTTTCAAACTTTTTTCTTTCATATTTTTTTTATGCCGCCGATTTTTTTTCTTTTTTTCATTTTCCTCCTTTTTTTCCAGTCGGTTTCTGGCATTGACTAGTGGTGTTTGACGTTGACTTTTTTTTTTTCTTTTTCCCGCCCACCGCTAATGAGTGACAGTAATATAACTGTCTTTGACAATAAATTTGCTGTAAAATAGAACAATATTACTATCAACCACATTAATATTAATTTTTTTTTTCTCATTTTTTACTTTGTTTGATTCTGTGACTGGTCAACGTCATAATATTACAGTCTACTATTGTAATATTACTGTGGCTACCAGTAAAATTACTGTAAACACAATAATATTACTATCGTTACGATAATATTCAATGCTATTATAACTGGACCGAACTGGCCGGTCAGACCAGTTCGACTGTGCCTCGGCAATAAGCGATCCGATCTGACATCTAAAACTAGAAAAATCTAAAACCGGGGTCAAATGACCAAAATCCGGTTCGACCGGGTAAAACACGAGAACTGACGAGTCAGTCAAGGAACTCGGTTTTCGGCCAAAACGTCTCGAATCACCGCTGAGTTGGTTATTTGTGGCTAGATTTGAGCGAACATTCACAAACTTAGTAGTGGGTGGCCGAATCCAGTCACGAGTGGTCGAAAGATTGTCGGATATGATCATGGGTAATCGAATTGGAGTGGCCGATTGCCGGACTTGAAGAATAAAAAATGGAAAAGTATAGAGTATAAGCAATAAATATAGTAAAAAGTGAGGTGAAGTAGATAAAAGTGAAAATAATAAGTGGGAGATTAAAAATATAAAGGAAATAATATTTTTAAAACATTAAAATTAATAAAATAATGGCATATTAAAAAAAATCAAAAACACGGTTGAACCGGTTCGACCCTATAAACACATGACCTAAATCGTCGTCCAGTTCTATAGCCGGTCCGGTTCTGAAAACATTGGTAATATTACTGTCAATGATAATAATATTACTAAAATTACTGTCAACCGTAACAACATTAATTTTTTTGACTTTTCGTTATGTTTGTCTTTGTTGACTGGTCAACATAATAATATTATTGCATTACTGTGCTAGATAGTAATATAGCAATATGACTTTGAACAGTAATATAATTAATTATTGTCAACCAGAGTAATATAGTTAATATACTATCAACCAAAGTAATATTCTAACAAAATGTTCACGAAAAAAAAAGTCAATGACGGTCAACGTCAGAAACCGGCGGCGATGGTCAAAATTGGATTAGTGGTCAAAATAGAATAATTGCTAAAATTTAAGATCAAATTGAGATTAAATTGGGTTAAAAAGATTAAATTGAAGCATATTAAAACATGTGAGCTATTTTAGTTTTTTACACACCCATAAAATTTGTCTTAACTCTTTTGTAAAACAGATTTTGATTCGATTATCTTTATGAATAAGTAGATCATAATGAATTTCTTTGTAATAGCATCTATAATTTAAATATTTTCTTTTATTATTCCTTTCAATATCTTTTTTTAAGCGTATTAAAATTTAAAAGACAAAGTAAATGATGATTGATGGGACAAGTGTAACAAGGATATAGTTAATGGGTAAAAGCAATTTCTCTGAATCAAATCTTCTTTTAATCAGCAATCTAGTCGAATAAAGTAAAGTTTTTGGCCCACACTTACTTGAACTTTCACCGGGGCGAATTCTAGTCTCTGAGATGAAGCTAAATTAGGGTTTTGGATGAAGATCAGTGTTTTATTTGGTGGAATTGCAAGAGGAGGGTAAGAGAAATTAGGGCTAGGGGTTTTTCAGATTGGCGAAGGACACATGAATTGGGGATGTGGGATTTTGTCCTAATAATTTTTCAGATTTTTGGTCCCTAAAGTTAAGATTTTTAACGATTTGTTCGATCCTACACCCGGTGAAAAATACTGGGTGGGCCGTGTCTTTTTTTTTTTATTTTATAATAAATTCCCCGCTAGGGTTTACTTTTAACGGTTTTAGAAAAATAAAAAAAAGAATACGTGGCTGCAGAAGACCCACCCGGTGTTTTTCACCTGGTGTAGGGTCGAAGGAACCGTTTTTAACGGAGATGAGTCATCACGTGTTTCACATGTGATCCCCAATCTGGTGAAATTAGGGCAAATCTCACTATCAAATTCCCAAATTGGGCTGAATATCAATAGAGCAGTAAAAAAAAAAAAAAAAAATTTAAAAACTTTCTCTTGAGGGCAAACAGAATTCGGACAACTTCAATCAATACACCAACTGGGTGGTTATCTAGTTTTCATTTACATTCTTGCTGCTAATCTCTTTCCCCGAAATCCTTTAGTAGCTCACGTAACTCGAGTATTTCTGTCTCGATAATCGGTTCGTTATCAAGGACATTCGGATTATGCCCACAAAACAGTCGAATCAAATACACTACGGCAGCCGCAAGTCCAACCGCTGCCACACTAATAAACAGCACCTCAAAGCTCGATATGCCAAGACTTTTCGGTGGAACTAAGTCGTTTTCAGCATCCAAACATTCGGTTTTACTCCCTTCCGACTTCGTCTCCCTATCTAGTACTTTTTCTTTTCCCTCCGTCACATTCAGAATCGCTCTCGATACATCCGGTACTAGTGGTGAATCTATCGGGAATACCTGCAAAAACAAAAAAAGAAAAAGAAAAAAAAGGACAAATTTTAGACTCGAAAAAGAGAAAAAGAAAAAAAAGAAAACATATATGGACAACACGTACGAATCCGAAACCAGCAGCCTTATACGTGGGCCCGGCCATCGTGTACTTTGAACAGTGTTTGCGTAGAAACATCTTTATATATGGGATCTCAAGGAAGGCTGCAGCTATTCCACCATTCGAACTCCCTTTGGAGAGAAGCTCGTCCATTTGCTCCGATGTGTCAAACGAGATAAGTTGCGACTCGTCAAATTTGTTTTTCAGAAATTCGAAAATGAAAGATGTGTTTGAGTAGCCTACTCTGTATTTGTGTCTTACAAGCACGTTAACATCCGTAACGGTCGGCTGCAGCTTCTGGATAGTCATCATGGATGTAAGACTGGCGGAATAGCTTTGACTAAATATAAATACAGCCAACAACCATGCCGTCAGTACGAACCGGGCCCAGTTGCTTACTATCTTCTCCTCTACACCCACCCGAAAAAGAAAGAAAAATAGGGCCAAATTTCAAGTATTAATTTTTGCTACTGTAATGCAGTTTAAAATAAAAATATATATGAAAGGTGGCTTACTGTGAGCAAAGAACAAGGTGGAGAATGAAAACCAGAATATCAAGAAAATTTCATCGTACCAACGGGACCCCCTAAATTCGCTATTGGTCGGATATTCGATAAGACAAACCAAACCCCCGATCAAAAAGGTGGATAGAAAGATTGCCAACCAAAGCTGCCACGTCAGCGGCTTCACAAATAGCCACTTGTTTCTTCTCTTATCATCTTGGATTGGTACAACCATCGATATACCGGTCTCTGTATAAGGCGCTGTGAAATCCACGTACTGCGACCTATTTCCTAGAATCGTTACATCTCCAGCCACAGCGTCATATTTCTGTTCATTCGATCAATTTTACCAACAAATAAAAAACAACAACACAAAGGACGTGCAGCTATATATATATATATATATATATATATATATATATATATATATATATATATATATATATATATATATATATATATATATATATATATATATATATATATATATATACTTACTCCGAGGTAAACTTGATAGACCAGATCATCGTAATTTCCAGCTGCCTTGTGATCGGATGTTGCAAAGGGAATGTATTCGTACGAAACATTATACGGAAGTGCTGCCATGACATCACGGAAAACATCTATGCAGTACCCATTCACATTATATGAATTATCCGAATTCCATGTAACATTCACGAACTCAGTGAAACCGGCTTTTACGGGCACCCCTACTCGCAATTTCTTCCCAACGACCCATCCTCTAGGTGGAGATGACCCTTTTCCCGGCCACACAACAGCTCCGAGTTTTGTACTCGAACTCGTGACGTTGAGTTCGTCCACTATTCCGTTTTCCTTCGTCCAGTACCCTATTGTTCTATTTCCAGCACCACCAACTATGTTGACTATCTCGTAAGGAGGCGTTTGGAGTTGACCATCCACCAATCGGAACTCTCCGGCTAGGCCCGTAAAGTTGGTGCTTGATAAAGCCCGAATCAGATTCGGCCCACTTAATGATACTCCAAACGCTTCAAGGTCCGTAGAATTTCCAGACGTGTTCGTTTCTTGATATGCTGTGAGGCTGCCCAAACCTGCCGCATTTTCTGCTGACATGGCGAGTGCGGTAGCTGAGTCGTAAGCCCACAAACCGTACACGTCGGGGCTGTAATAATTCGTCGCCCGAGGAAACATTTTCTCGTAACGAAGGGCAAAGTCGTCCAGCTTTCTGGTCTGCCGTACATGGGGCTTCACTCCTATTACTCCTAACATGGACTCTAACATGGAAATGTTCATCGAGCTAAAATCGTTTGCGACGCTGTCTGTTACTATCCACGCGTAGTCTTCACTCATCATCCCTAGTCGTGCCGCCAGGGTGAAGAGGGTGGAGGCAAGTGGATTGAGCAAGTGGACGACGAACACCCTCGTCTGCATCCTTGTCAGCTTGTACAGCTCAGCGGTGATCTCGTCGTCGGTTGCTGATTGGGCGATGGCGCTCGTGTGCGGGACACGCACGTTGGCGTGCTTCAGTGCGTCGGTGAGGAAAGGCAGGATGCCTTCTCCGAACTCGTTGTCCTCGTGGATCGGGACGACCTCCCTCCACTTAAAGGCTTTGACGATTGCCACGATGGGGCCCACTTGGGACGAGTCTTTGTGAGTCGCACGGACAAAGTACGGGGTGCGGAGGGAGGAGAGAGAAGGGCTTGTGGCTGAGAAGGTGATGATGGGGACTTGAGATTTGTTTCCTAGAGAGATGAGGAAGTTGGCCTGTATTGAGTAGAGTGGTCCTATGATGGCTTGCACTTTTACATTCTTTATTAGGTCCACACCTGCATTTCATTTCATCATCATCATCTAATTATTCAATTCCTAATTAAGGTTTAAGAACTATTAAGGTAAATCACAAACACGGTACTTGAGTGTTCAGAAAAGGTCAAAATCACGAAAAAACTCGTCTTGTAAAGTATCTAAACTATCCCTTAAAATAACCACATGCGACGAGTATGTCGAATAAAAAGAAATAAAAAAAAACCTTGAGTGTGTTTTTAAGGCAGAGTATGTATATATATATGGTACAACCTGCTGCAGCAGCCCCGATGACGTGGCCTTTGGAGTCCCGACTTATGAGATCAAGCCTCGTCTTATAATGATCGTGTGTAGCATAGAAATCAGAGAGCGCCGTTGATATGCAGTTGAATGTCATAATTCCATAAGCATCCATGTCTAGCACCACCCCGACTTTTACATGTATCTGTGCCTCTGCCATTTTCGTCGACAAAATCTTTAAATTGATCATCAATAAGTAAACGAGGAGATACAACAAATTCGTATTATTGATCTTCTCCATGGTTTTTTTTTGGTGTGCTAAATTTGGAGCTTTCTTGAGAGAGAGGTGATGGTTTGATTATTACCAAAACATTACAAATATACAGACAGCCCTGTTTTTGGTAAACAAGAAGCTCTATATATCCAATTTTAGTTACTTATTACAAGTTGGATCAATCTTTTATTTTCAATAATCAGAGCAAACCTGGAACAGTTAGTTACTTCTCCAACTTTCCATATTTTAGTTTAACACACATTAAAAAAAGACTTTAGATTGTGTTTTGGCTAAACTTATAAATTGTTAAAAAAAGTTTTTAAGATGTTAAATAGTTTAGAAACTATTTCAAAGTATTTTGTAAAATTTTCAAAAAACAAATCTTAAAATTTCAAAACATAAACTGTTGAAGAAGAAATATTTTATTTTTCAAAAGTATACCTCTCCACCTTTTTATTTAAGAACTTATAAATAGTAAAATAACTTGTAAATTCATTATCTAAACACCTTATATATTAATTATAAAAATAAAACATAATAATTTATCAACTCCTAAAACAACTTCTCAGACCGTAGAGCTTGTCGTCTTTTTAAATAAGCTTAACCAAATAAGCCCAACACATAATTTTTCCTCTTGCTGACTTCATCTTAAAAATATTAATTTACAGGATTTGTTTATTTTTATTTTTGTGAGAGTAATAATTTACAGGATTAAAATATATATTTTGAGGTATTACACATGCAAAATACGCCATGTTTACTTGTTGCACTAGTAATCAATGAATAAAATAAAAAATGAAAATCATGATATATGACAACAAAAATAATGATTAAATTGACAAAATCATCAAAATTGAAACAAGACAACCTAGGTTCTTGCATTAGACCAAATTATTAAGTTGAACGTTTCTAGTAGAGTTGACTTTGAAAGATTCATTGTTTATAAATAAATTTAGTTGACAATTAACTAATTGGAAGGAGATGACGTGGAATATAAAGGCTCAAAGACGTGAACACAAACATAGTAATAGTCTTACTCTACATCATTCTAATTTCTTTTTAGTATTTCTAGTTGCCTTTATATTTCTTTTTCCTACTCATTTCTCAATCACTTGGATTCCTTCAATTATTCTAGTTTCAACTTTTGAACTATTATTTGGAGTTGACTTCTTCGCCCCAAAATGATCAAAGTGATGACATCAGCTTCTTGGAAGGTGTCTTCAGTGAGATTATGCCGAAGATTTCGACGGAAGGGGGCCTGCAACGCCAGGGAGGGTTTTCCCGGCGTAGTCTGACGATAGGTCAATGATTTATCTTTCAAGTGTAATATTATATATATGTAAATTTTCGTATGTGTGAGTTTGTTAAGGGAACTCCCTTTTATAGATGTTTCTTGCATTGGAAGTCAAGGCTTTCCTTTTAGAGTTTCTTTCTCATTTTTTTGGGCCTGCCCGTCCAATGTTGGCTTTCCTAAAGCTTCTAAGAGCTTCTGTCATTTTCATGGGTACGAGGTAACGCTCATGTTGACTTCGTCTAGCGGTATTTCCATGTTTACTCTGAGTATCACATCAGGTTTCGTCTCCACATCGGGTCGGGTTCTCTCACAACCCGAGGTGGGGAACTTTCATGGGCTTAGCATTTTCTATTGGGCTGGGCTGATCTTATATGGGTTAGAAGAGCCAAGCCTTCTATTAATTATGTTTTATTGGCAAGTAGGCCCTTAGGGGCGAAGTGGTCCGTATCGACTACTCCCCCTACTCCGTAATTTGAGTTCAAAAATTGCGGAGTAAAGAGGTTGCATCTTTTTCTCTTATAACTATGTGGCACGTTTCTACTGATTACTCCATTCGGCGTGCGCGGGCGGTTCATGTGCCCGACGCATCTTGACTGAGGCATGTCAATAGGTGTTTTCGCTAGGATCTATGTATTGAATCTGATTCCAACCGCTCGTTTGGATGGATGGGATCAATTTCTCATTTGTTAACCTTGCTTATAAATACCCCTTCTTTCGATGGTCTTCATTTTTTTCTTCATCTACGGCCTTCTCTCTGCCATCAGAATTTTCAGCGATTTCTTTCATTTTTTTTTGTGTGACTCTGCTTTTTTAAGGTATTTTCTATCTCTTTTTTCTCCTCCTGCCTTTGCCTTTTTTGTTTTCATTTTTATCACTTTTTCTTCCACTTCCACATATTTCTGTATAAGTCGTCAAATCCGTCTGAACCAACTGGGCAAGCCCTGCTTCCCTGCCACTCCAAGGATGACGATGGGGGTATGGATACGTACCACCGTGTGATATGATGAGTTAATGTCTATTGCCTCGTCCTCCGAAGATGTCCCACATTTCTCCTCTTCGGGTAAACTCTGAGGTCAGAGCAGCAAAGGGTTAGTCCCGGGGGGTTCTCAAGTTCTTGTCTAAGATGGCTCTCCTGTTTCATCTGAAGGGCGAGATCCTGATGATCAGTGGGGGGCCAGCACTCTTAGCGAGATGGATCTCGTTAATGTTGCCAGAGATATTGGTCTCCCTAGTGATATTGAGTTGGTTCTTCCTTCTATTACTGATCGACCCCTTGCCCCTCCTCCAAGTTTCATTACATGGTTTCCAGAACAATTTTATTTTGGTATATCTTTCCCATTTCTCCTTGGTTTTCCGAGAGAGCTCAAATATGTAATGTGTTTTTAAACCAATTCCACCCCCATGCCATAGTTATTATGACTGGTTTACCCATGTTATGTGCCTGGGCTGTGGTAATTCCTACCCCAGCTCGTTTTAGAAGTGTTATGGTTTTGAAGAATTTGAGTCCTTTTCATATCTCGATCTCTACTCCCTCCAATTACAAGGTTCTGATGCCACCAAACAAAACAAAATGATGGCAAGGTCAATATTTTTTTTGTTAAGGACCCCAATTACAAGGTCATTATTTGCGTCCTCGGGTTGATACTTTACCCAAGAAAAAGAAAAGTAAACCTCTCCCCGTTGATGATTGGTTGTTGAAAATGATAACTTATTTTCAACCGAATTATGGCTTGCCCGATACACTTACAAGCTTTCCATCGGTACTTCGACATTTTTATTTTCATGACAACAAGAGCTATTCTCTAACTCGGGCGGATGTAGGTGGGTGTGCATACATGGGACCTTATTTTATCTCATGTTCCTTTGTTCGTTTATTTGTTTATGTTGTAATTACTGATAATTTATCTTTCGATAACATATTTCAGGATGAAGAGGATGTTTAGAAGCAAGAAAACCATCACTAGCCTCATTGAGCGTGAGCCCGGCTTTCATGCTTCCAACTTTCAGCGCCCTTTGGCTGTTGATTCGGGAAAAATGTGGTGGAAGAGACAACCACTAAGAACAAAGACACGAAGAAAACGTCAGATCCTGTGCGGCCCCGAGGCGGGGTACGACTTGGCGACCCAGATTCGGCTATTTTGCCGTCTCCATCTCCTGCTGCTATAGTGGGCTCCTCTTCCCCACCTCTTGGTGACGTGGCCACAAAAGGCCCAACGAGTAAGAAAAGAAGGGTGGAACAAGCTATTATGCCGGTTGGCCCCCATTTTCTCCCTAACTTCGCCCTACATTTATGCTGGAATGCAGATAACGCAATCGCCGCATGTGGGGCAATTTCGTTTCCGTTACATGTGGCGTTCTATCGCCAAATGAGCAAAGGCGATCGTCTGGAATTGCTCTTCCATAACATTACTCAGGTAATTTTTCCTTACTTTGGACTTTTCTTTTCCTTCTGTTTTGTTTACTTCGCGTCATATGGTGGACTGATCTCAGTTATTTTGTTATATGTTAGCAATTCACCATAGCTTTCACCGGCCCTCTAGGTTGGGACGACATTTCTCTCAAGGCGTATGAGAACCAAAAGAAGGAAACCACTCAACTTCATAAGGAGTTTCGAGCTCTGAAAGAGAGCCTAGCACTGGGTGAATCGTCGAAAACTGCGTTGTTCGCTGATGTGAAGCGAGAGTAGGAAGAGAAGAAAATCCTTCAAGCAGAGAAGGATTCGCTGTTAACCCAAAACGGCGAGCTGCAAGAAAAACTGAAAGTCCGTACTAAGAATTGTTCGAGGTTGGGTTGTAAGCATCATCTAACATTAATGTGTTGGGAATCAGGCACATGTATGCATCGGAAAACAAAAATTTTACGTGAAATAAAATTTTTAATTCACATAATCACATGCTCAATTCGAATTAAAACAATTAATTGCGTACCTTTGCGCTTCCAGTGATAATTAAAAACAAAAATCATGCGTATTAATTTATTTGACAATAAATCACATACCATGCTCGCAGTAAATCATGAATTTCATATAAACACGAAATATATGCGAATACAAACACATATAATTTAATCTAATTAAATTAAAACCTAACGAATATTGGATCCGAAAATTTACCTCTTGAAGCATGAGGCAAGCACTCGGATCGAAGCAAACTGCCACGGAAACCAATCCGTGCAGTCGGGAGGACCAGCGGTGGTGCGGTGGCGGTGGACGCGCTCAACAACGGCGGTGCGTGAGATCCACGCGCTGTCTTCGAGCAGCGCGTGGAGGCGCGTCCGGCGGTGGCTCGACAACAGCTTCTCGACTATTCGACTCCTTGATCTTCCTCCTCTCGGATTTCACCTCGTATACCAAAATCAACTAACTACGTGGTACTAGACACGTAAAAGTCAGAAAAATGGAAGAATAAAACTAAAAGAAAAAATACTACCGATAATATTTTAGGCGCGTGGGCCAACACCAGCGACGGCGGCGACGACGGGAGGGAGAGAGATCGGTCGTGTGAGATTTGAGCGGCTAGGTTTTGTGTAATGTGTTGTGTGTTGTGCAAGACCTATAAATCATGTATTTATAGTGTCTTGTATAAAAGCCCTAACGGGCTTAAGTTGGACCGGACCCAACAGTTTAAGTTCGTTAGTTCTTTACTCGCTCATTTCTCACATCTCAATGATCGGAAAATTGTAACGATTACATTTTCGGAATCATTGTAATGTCCTTGTCATTACGAGTGCCAATTCTCGAATTCCAATTTCTAAAAGTGTAAACCTTAATTCAGTGGACTTTCTAAATTTGGAAACTTCCCAATTTAGAAAGCTCACTAAGATGTTCGCCTATTCTTTTTCTTTTCTTATTCTCATTCATAATTCCAAATTACGAATGTTGGACTCAATCATATTGACTTCCTATCATGCAAAGATAAAACATTTTTATCTCTGACCGTATATTCAAAGATCTCGAGTGCACGAGAAGTGTGACCCTCGATGGTTCATGTGTTAGATAACCGTGGGTCCACAATCCTTTGTGGTCTAAACTCGTCCCTTAGAGTTACGAATAAGATGAATCTCGTTTCACCTTAATCACCCATCGAATCAAGATTGACGTCTAGCAACTACGCGTCATGATTCCTTAGATACAAATGAAGTGCCTGCAAGAACCTTTTTATATAGTTAACGTACAGTACGATCCCTTCGATTCATATGTCTTGATTGAACTAGAGGCATTGGTTCATCGAGACCTCCTTAGTAGCTCAATAACTGCGCGATCGTTCTAAGTGTTGTAATCGATACGTGCATGACTTAGAGAATCAAATTCTCTAATCATCACTTAGTCAGTTCTGGCCAGAGACTTAGAGATTACAAGCTATGAGAACACACAGGACATCCAAGATTATTCTAGCGATTAAATCCCCGACTACAATGCACAAACCTCCCACTGCACGAACATTGGCCCTTGGGGCGGTCCTCGATGGAACTCAGGGATAGGTCACGATACAGCTGGTCCTCTAGTGATGTCACGGTGATGTCTAGGTCATAAGGACTAATGGTGTACAACTATACCATAGATATCTCTACTCGATTATTGGGAACCACTTAGAGATTTCTAGGGTGAGGGAGTGCAGTGAACTCGTCAGCTTACGAGCACCAACTTATGCATGCCGATATCACAATACCATTTACTGATGAGATGCAGTACACATACACTAAGTGCTAATTTCTTAATGGGAAAGGCCGATATCCTCATTGGTGGCGTAACCCTTCGACTAGGAACACGTTTAACAGTTATAATACTAAAGTAAATACCTCACGATCCTAAAGATCAATTACTAGTACTTGTAATAACTATAAGGACTATATCTATGTTTGAGACAAAAGGGACTAAGATATAGAATGCCAAGGTGTTTTTTATCATAAATACGAAAAAGTATTGTTTATTACAAGAATAAATGGAAAGACCACAACCACAAGTTTGCTTGTTGGTCACCTACTCTAGCATAATGAAGGGGTTGAGGAGGGGCATCGACTGTTTCCGAAATCTTCCGAGAGTTTCCAATTTATGCAAGAGTTCGTGCAACGGTTCTTTTACCGTCTCTAGCTCTCAACTATCTTCACTTGGGAAGCTACTGATTTGGCTCGCCATTTCTTCTCTTCTGCGGTTCCCTCTATTAAAAAACGGTTAATGACAGCGGGGATTCAGTTTTCGCTAGACGAAGAAGACCTCGCGGAAGATTAGTCCGAGAAGGAAATTCCTGGTTTTGAGCGAACGTGGATGAAGACCCAGAGCTGGAATGGTGGAAGGTTATTTATCAGGAATTGGTAGATCATTTCTTCAGCATGAGACTTCGTCGGTGGTGATCTGGGATTACGTCGGGAACGTAGAGTGCTCAGAAGCTATGGTGAATCTTGGGGAGCTATCATTGGAGCCTCCTCCTGTTTTACTTCATACACCGAGTGGCTCAGCGAAGCCTTAAGGTGGACGGATTGTGAAGATTGGTATGACGGGTGCGGGTTCCGGGACGTCACCAATAAGTATTGTTGTCTAATTATTTCGTTCATTTTCTTTTGCCGAAAACAATACAATTCGCTTTTGTAATAGTATTTTGTCTTTCGGGGTTTTATCCTGTTTTCGTTTTGAACAAGTATTTTACTAATTGATATATATATATATATATATATATATATATATATATATATATATATATATATATATATCGGAGAGAATTATCCTCGTGTCTGTACCAAGGTGTCGAATATGTGTTGTTATGTACGTACATGGATCTCGCTGGATTTTTCCATTCCTCCTTATATTTAATTTTTTGTTTTCCTACGGCTACCCGATCAGCGCATCATCTTGTGCATAGTTTTTAGACATTCTTTCGTTCCTTGCAAAAGTTAGTCTGTGACCAAGCGATTCATGTACTATATTTTCATAGCCAGTTTGCTTATGTTGACTTGTGTTAGTAGTCTATACGGCTTGATTTTGATAACTCATTTAGCTCGAATTAACGACTCATTTAGCTCTATTTAACGCATCATTTGGCTCGATTTAAGGACTCCTTTGGCTTAATTAAACGAATTGTTTGTGTTAGGGCAACATTCGATTTTTTAACGTGGAAACTTGAAAAAATACCTTTTATTCATATCTTCGCAATATATACATTCATCCTTATATAGTCTCTCTTTCTCTCTCTCTCTCTCTCTCCCCCCTTTTATTTATTTTAATAACCGAAAAATCGTCTCAAGTGCCCCACATTCCAGCTCGAGGTAATGCATTCTCTTCCATTGTTACCAGCTTGTATACTCCTCCCGCGAAACATTTCGATACTTTGTAAAGCCCTTCCTAGTTTGCTTCCATCTTACCAGTTCCTTTAAGGGCGTCTGCTTGCCTAAGTACCAGGTCGCCGACCTGGAAATTTCTGGTCCTTTTTCCTTTATCATACTTGAATTTTATGAGGTTTTTGCTTCATTCCATTCTTAAATAGGCTATCTCGCGTCGGTCGAAAACTTCGTTCAATTGATGCGTTAAGGCCTCATTGTTTGTTTTATCATCAAAGTTCGCGATGCGGAATGTTTCCATCCCCACCTCGGCTGGGATGACCGCCTCCGTACCGTAGGTTAAACTGAATGGTGTCTGGCATGTGGTTGCTTTCATTGTAGTCCGATAAGACCATAGGACAGAAGATAGTTCGTCAACCCAACTTCCTCCTAATTCATTCAATCGTTTCTTCAGTCCCATCGTGATAATATGATTTGTGACCTCCATTTGTCCATTGGCTTGTGGGTCCGCTACCGCGACGAACTTCTGCTTAATCTTCATTTCTTCGCACCAAGCTCTAATCTTCTTTCCATTAAATTGAGTGCCATTATAGGATACAATACTAGAAGGTAAGCCAAAACGACAACATATGTTTTTCCATATGAAATGGGCATGGGGTGCTCATGATTATCATCTCTTCACCTAGTTGATGTATAAGAAGTCGAACTTTTGACATTGTTCACATATCTTGACATGGTGGTGAGCGTTTTGCTTCATTCTGGCCAGTGATAACTGACCCGATGTATTTTTTTCATAATTGGTTTTGCGCCAGCGTGTTCCCCACATCCTCCTCTGTGCACTTCGCTCAAAACATATTCTACTTCATCCCTTCCCTAACAGCGAGCATCTACCGTCGTGAAATTCCTCTTATAAAGTACTTCGTCTCGGATATAAAGGTGTCGCGCCTTGTATGCGATGCGGTTCTGTTCTCTTATCTTGTTAATCCTTTCCCCATTAAAATAACAGAGTAACGGTGTTCTCCAGTCATTGCTGCTCGTGATTTCTATTATCTCTTGACCCAAGGCTGGCGCCACTAGGATAGATATGTTTCTTTCAATACAATCAATCATCGAAGAGACTATTTTTGCTAGAATAATCATCTTGTTTATAATCGCATCTAGGGATTTAGCAGATTGTGCATATTTCGAAGGTGTCCATTATCATTTTGGCTTTGTCGTATCTATGCATCCTCTCATTCTTTAATTTATAATCTCCTTACAATTGGTGCATAACGAGTTGTGAATAAAAGTTTACCTGCAATATGCATGCCTCGAGCTCTTGCGTGATCTTCAAACCTCGTATGAAGGCTTCATATTCTGTTTCGTTATTGGAGATTCGTTGTTACTTTACAGTGAACTCGAGCTCACTCCCAGTCAGGTCTATAACCAAGATTCCTGCACCAGCCCCCGGTCGTGGAGGATCTATCAACATATGCCTTCCATTCCTTCTCGGATGGGATCCGAGTAGTTTCCCGGACAAAATCTACCAGCGCTTGTCCCTTGGTTGAACTACGGGTCTGGTATAGGACTTTATATTGTCCTACCTCGACCGCCCAACGTATAATTCTTTCTGATGCCTCGGGCTGTCCCAATGTCTGGCGTGGTGGTAAGCTCGTACGAATTACCATGTTGTGCTAGAGGAAGTACGGTCGAAGATGCCTGGTAGTAATAACTAAAGCATAGGAGATTTTTTCTACCTCAGAATATCTAGTTTCTGTTGCAATGAGTATTTTACTTATATAATACAAGGGCAATTGTTGCTTCTGCGTTTCTTTGAAAAGAACCGAACTAACAACATTTTCTCATACTGAAAGGTATACGAAATGTGTTTCACCTTGCTCCAGTGTGCTCAGTATTGATAACTTGGATTATGATAATTTGAGAGACTCAAAAGCGAGCTGGCACCCCGGGGTCCATTCGAACCGAGTCCCTTTCCTTAAAACCTTAAAAAAAAGGAAAACTCTTGTCAGCCATTCCCGAGACAAAATGGGTTAGTGCGACAATTTTTTCAGTGAGTGATTCAAACTTCTTTTATGGATCTGGGTGGGGCTTTATTCAAAACAACTTCGAACTTATCCTGGTTAACTTCCATGCCTTCTCTAGTGATGACATACCCCAGGAATTTTCCCGCTTTAACCTCGAAGGCACACTTTTCGGGGTTTAATTTCATGCCGAAAAACCGAAGTGTGGCAAATGTCTCAAAGAGGTCAGCCATATTTACTAAGATGTCGTCCACATATACTTCCATATTCCGTCCGAGCTGGGTCCTGAACATTTTATCCATAAGTTGCTGCTAGGTTGCGCCTGCATTATAAAGCCCGAATGGCACGACGACATAGCAGTTGGTGCCAGTTGCTGTAACGAAGCTTACGGCAGGCTGGTCACGAGGATCTAACAGACCTGGTGGTATCCTTGCGAAGCATCTATCATACTGAGTAATTCACATCCTGCCGTGGAATCCACGAGTTGATCAATGCGAGGTAAAGGGTAATCGTCTTTTGGGCAGGTCTTGTTTAGATCTTGGAAGTCAATGCACATTCACTATCCGTCACTTGCGTTTTTTATCAAGACTGCATTGGATAACCATGTAGGGAATTGGATTTCCCTGATGTGACCAATGTTTAGGAGATGCTTGACCTCGGTGGCTATGATTTCATCCTTCTCGACTCCGAAATGCTGTCTTTTCTGTTTAACCGGCTTGCATTCGGGTTTTAGGTTTAACCTATTGTCTACGATGTGAGGGGCAATGCCAACCTGATCGCGGGGTTGCCATGCAAACACATCCAAGTTATCATTTAATAAGGCGATCAATGATTTCTGATAATCGGGTTCCAATTCCTTGCATATTTTTGCCATTTTGTTCTCTCCGGAGCTAAATCGATTGTCATTAATTCGTCCATAGGTTGCACATGTGCAATTTTATCCTCTGGATCAATTTTAGGTCGCTTTTCATCCCCAAAATTCTTCCTAACCAAGGTGTCACGCCTCCCTTTTTTTGTCATCTTAACTATCTCGGTGTAACAGGACCTTTATTGGAATTGGTCCCCTCTCACCTCACCTACAAAACCCTTTACTGCGAACTTAATTATTTTTTTGATAAATTATGGAAGAAATAGCTCGAAAAATGTGCATCATGGGCCTCCCAATCACTATATTATACGAAGTTGGCGAACCGTCAGCTATTTCAAAGTATATTGTTTGTGTCCGAGTGTTGGGGTCAATCCCAATGGTGACCAGTATCTTCACTTGCCCAATGGGCACAATTGACCCGCCCGTGAAACCATATATCGGGGTAGTGACCGGGAAAACCGGGAGGTCGAGCTCCATTTGATGAAAACAAGCGTATGAGATGACATCAACCAAGTTGCCCGTATCCACAAATGCCCAGGCTACATCATACCCGCCGATATTGATCATGATGAGGAGAGGATTGCAATGCGGGTAATCGATATCCGCAGCGTCGTCCGATCCAAACGAGAGGGGGGGGGGGGGGGGGGGGATATTGTGTTTACATGGCATATCTCGTGAGCGTTCTTTATGTCACCGAGATGGCGCCTTCTTGCCCGATGTGTGTCTTCTTCTGTAGGGCCGTCTGAAATCATTTGAATGTACCCCCGCATGGGGACTGGTGGTTGTCGCGCTGGGTTGCCGACTTGAGCTCCTCTTTTTTGCCCACGCGGAGGGTCCACCTTGAAAAAATAAGCTATTTTTTTCCCTAATGAGTCTTTCTACCTCGTCTTTTAGATGCGAGCATTCCTCAGTGGTATGCTCGTATTCACTATGAAATCGACAGAATGTGTCAAGCGCGGGGTTGGGACGTGGTTCTTCCCAGGCAAAGCGGGGTCAGCGTATGTCGGGCTTTTTCTCGATAGCACACAAAATGTTGGATAAAGGCGCGGTAAGGGGTTGGTACGATTGATAACGAGGTCCTCTGCCTTCATCTGCTCGTTTGACGGGGACGATTCCATCTTTTCGCGGGGGAATAATATCCATTCCCTTTGCCCATGATTGGGTCTTGGTGACATTACGTGGTTTGATTCTTCCAACTTTTGTTGCCAAGCTTCTTCTAGATTGATGAATTTGGAGGCCCGATCCAAAAAATCGTCAAATTCTGGTGATGGTTCCAATGCAAGTGCGCGGAAGAATTCATCGTCTCTCAAGCCTTGAGATAGCGCAACCATTAACACCTTGTTGTTTTTAGCTCGTTTATATCTCTCCTTAGCCCATCAATCATGGCTTTGATTTCTTCTATAATATACATTTGCTCGCTAGTGGTGGTGTACTACGGTGTAGACGGTGGTGTGACTCCTTTGAAAATATATTCGAGGGATGAGGTTGAGGGAACTCAAACGAGTTAACTTCAGAGGGACGAGAGCGGTGTGCTCCTTTTTCAAGGGTGAGAATGCTTCCAACAGGCATATTCGAGGTGAGAATGCTTCCAACAGGCTTCCGGTGGGGGCGATCCCTTCCGGGCCACAACGTCCATTTCCCGTAGTAAATTCCTGGCAATTAAATATTTCTTTTCCATTTTCTCTACGTCTTAGCTCCGATCTAGTTTCTCCAGATGTAGATGAAGATTTTTTCCGAACGTTGTTATACCAAGAAGTCACTTATTCTTTCCCACATCAAAGTGATGACGTCAGCTTCTTACAAGGTGTCTTCAGTGAGATTTCGCCGGAAGGGTACCTGCAACGTCGGGGAGGGGTTTTTCCGTCGTAGAGCCTCCGACGATCAAGTCAGTGATTTATCTTTTAAGTGTAATATTTTATATATGTTAATTTTCGTCTGTGAGAGTTTGTTAAGAGAACTCCCTTTTATAGATGTTTCTTGCCTTGGAAGTCAAGGCTTTCCTTTTAGGGTTTATTTCCCAACTTCCTGGGCCTTCCTGAAGCTTTTAAGAGCTTCTGTCGTTTTCATGGAAATAAGGTAACGCTCATGTTTACTTCGTCTTGCGGTATTTCCAAGTTTCCTGTGAGTATCACATCAGGTTTCGTCTTCACATCGGGTGAGTATCTCGGGTTCTCTCACATACCCGAGGTGGGGAAATTCCATGGGCCTATCATTGTCTATTGGGCTGGGCTGATCTTATATGGGTTAGAAGAGCCAAGCCTTCTATTAGTCATGTTTTATTGGCAAGCAGGCCTTTAGGGACGAAATGGTCCGTATCACTGACTAAATATTAACTGGAAATAAGACATGGAATTAAAAAAATAAGTAAAATATCATTTAATATTGATAGACTATAGTACAAAATATAATTTAAGATTTTTTCAAATAATAAAGATGGCTATTTAACGGTTTCTTTCTCCTCAGTACATTTTTAACAAAAAAAAAAAAAAAAAATTAAAGCCTATTATGTTCATTTAATTTGCGTCCACCAATTTATTTATTTTTCTCTAGAATTGAAAATACGTTTCCCATTTTTTATGTATTTGTATACTAATAACTTCATTTCTATAATCGTCAATTTCAGTATTTTATTTAGAGCCAACATCAGTTTTAATATTTGTGGGTACTAGTTTGAACTCCATCTCAAATAAAACAGATAAAGAAAACTAATCTATTACATTTCCTATAGGAACACATGGAATTGAGAGTTTTCAGATTTTAGACTAATAACAAGAAACACAAAATTATTTTGGAATTTGAAACCAAATAGAGATGTTAGGAACAATTTTCTATTACAGTTCAGTTTCCTTGTCACTTTTCTCTTCCAAAACTCACCGGCAGTGACACCAACAACCTAGCATTTAGACCAGTTACCAAACTCTTGATCTTGCCAGAATAACTCAAATTTATGGCCAAGTCTCTCACACAAATCCCATGTCACCAGATTCGAAGTATCTCATGTTTTCATCGCTCAAAGTTAGATCTCATATGCTCACAGAAGAACAAAAATCAAAATGGAGATTCAAACTTTGTGTGTCTGTTCTATTTCACTCTCTCACTTTCGCACAAGGAGTTTGATATATAGATGGAAAATTTATAGTTTGTCTAAATCAGAGAGCAGAAAAGGAGCAACCATCATCATGGTCAAGCGGTTGTGTTGCTGAAAAATGGCAAGCGACATTCAATGTGGTGGTACGAATAGATGATAGAGAAAGACACCACTATAGGATTTAGGATTGTGAGAGGGAATTGAAGTATATAATATACGAAATGAATGGCTCTGATCACTCGGTGAAAATCAATAGTCGGGATCAAGAATCTCGGGACTTCCACGGTTTGACCGGATCCAAGTGGGCTAAGTGCTGTCGAGTTTTGTTATTGGGCTGCCTCATAAGTGGTCTGGATTATTTTCAGTTGGGCGCCAACAAGCCAATGAATCTATATCTAAGACCAAATGGATTATCGAGAATTTTTTGAAGACAACAATTATCATTGCCCTATTTTAATATGATTAGACAGGTGCCGTGCAACGGGGTGGAAATCGGACGGATCGGATCGGATTTGAGTGTTTTCGGAAAATTTCCGATTTTTTTCGGAAGGCTAAAATGCCTTCCGATTCCGATTCCGATTTTTTCAGAAATTTCGGAAAATCGGATTTTTTCGGAATCATTCATTTTCGGATTTTTCAGAATATTTTCGGAATATCAGGATTTAAAAAAGAAAAAAAATGAAAACAGAATAAAGGGTGGCGGGCTGGTGCTCGGCGGATAGAACGAGGGCGGCGGGGCTGGTTTTCGGTGGAGAGAAAGAGGGCGGCGTTGCCGGTGCAAGGCGGAGAGAATGACGGAGGCAGCGCTGGTGCTTGACGGAGAGGAAGAGGGCGGCGCTGGTGCTTGACGGAGAGGAAGAGGCGGAGCGGGTGGTGGTTGACGGAGAATCGAGGGTGGTGTTAGTGGGAGAAAAGCAAAAAGCAGAAAAAATAGTGGGGAGCCGCGTGAGGACTCAGGTGAGAAGATGAGAATGAGAGGGTAATACAATTAGGCTTAGAATTAACATTTTAATTGTTTAGAAAAAAAAAGTAATAAATAATAATATATTTGTACTGTGTTAGAGCAATTCCAATGCAAAATATCAAATACTCATTTGATAATTAAGATAATATTTTAATGTTCATTTATAAGAGCAACTCCAATAAAATATCAAAATTGAATTATCAAATACTCATTTGATAATTAAGATAATATTTTAAAATTCATTTATAATTTATCTACTCCGACCATGATTATCAAAATTAATAATCAATTGGAAGTTTTTTAGTAGTTTTATTTGCATTTGCCACATGTCATTTTCTGATTGGACGTTTAGGTGGTTAATTTTTTGATAACTCAATTTCCAGGATGTATTTTTACATGCAAAGAGGTAGAATATCAAAATACTTACCCATTTTGATACCTCCATTGGAGTAAAAAAAATTAATTTTGGGATATCAAAAAGGTGGTTTATGGGTTTGATAATCCATTTGATACTCCCATTGGAGTTGCTCAGTTAGTGTGTGTGTGTATATATATATATATATATATATATATATATATATATGTATATTAATAATAATATTCGGAAATAATCGGAAATAATTTTGGATCGGAATTCGGAAATTCCAAAATTATGTTATGTATTTCTGATTCTGATCCGATTTTTTTCGGAAATTTCGGAATTCGGACTTGAAAAAATCCTTCCAAAATCGGAAATTTTCGGATCGGATTCGGCGAAAATCGGATATTTTGTTCCGATTTCCACCCCTAAGTATGATCATATTGATCATTAATAACACGATTTTCAATCGTTGGGATTCTTGCTGCTGCTATTAACAATCCGTTTGACGTATTCTACATTTCAAGAAATTGAACTATTTCTTTGGACTGTCATATTTTGAATCAATGTTCTTAACGTCTTGAAAAGCTGATGTATGATAATTTAATATTATAAACTTCCATGGTTATTAAGATTCTTTTGTTATTGTGTTCTACATATTTTAATGTTTTATTATTTTATTTCTCTTCATTTCATTATTAACGTACGTATACTACCGAAGAAAACAAATTTGCCTTGTAATTTGAGATGCTATTCTTTGAGAAATCACTGTCTTTGGAGTAAAATGAAACCTCAAAATTTAGGAACAGTTGAATCAATATTATATTCAAATATGTTTCATTATTTAAAAACTATATGATGTATCAAAGTGAAGCCATACAAGACAATAATCAGCACAACAAGAGTACCAAAATTGAGCCATGCAACCACCACAAAGAATAGGAATAAAAAATGGTTGAAAAATAGGATAAGTAAACATAAAAATTCCAATCAAAAAGATTTTTAAAAAATACCAACAACCAAGATTTAGTGTAATTAAGTGATAGCGTGGTTTTTCTCGACTTGGAGGCGTTCGTTCTCTTCAAATTGCAAGTCTTCATTGACGACGACTTCAATCCGTTCTCATTTCCTCCGTAGACTTCGTAGTCTCTACGCTCGTTTCCATCCACTATATATATTCTGCAAATGCTCTCTCATCTATTTCTTTCCTCAACTCTGCCATCGCAATATTGTTGTTAGCAACGGATCAAAAACTGTCGAGGATTGACATAATAAAAGTGTTGAACCTAACTTAAAACGTGAGACTGATTCTTTACGGTCTTGAAGGTTGTTTGATGTTTTCAGCTGATCTCTCCTCCGTCATGTGTCGCTCTCTTATTGATTGAATTGAAATACCACTTGCCTAAAAGGGGGAATAGACGCTACACCCGATGATTTTCACCGGGTAGCTCTCTTCTTGACACGTGTCCATTTTAATTTATTTTATAATTATATTTCTAAAACCCCATGGGCCATAACTGAATCCGTAGTGGGAATCTTATCAACTAGGGTGCCAGGTTATATTTACCGGGTGTAGCATCGTTATTTCCGCCTAAAAGAAGCGCTACGCGAATTTGAGTTTTGTTTTGATTAACATAAAAGAAAATAGCGTAGTCTTCTTTTACCCACTCCTCCTCTCTTGCATGTTTTTAGTTAGTTCAATTTTGCACATAACAAATGCGAGTAAACTGCAAAAAGTACGCTTGTGTAATCTTCAAATAGCAAAAATCCCCTGTAATAAATAAACTAGCAAAAACTACCCTGTGAAATTTAGTCAAAGGCAAAAACCCTCCTGGTTGATTTTCGTTTAGCTCACTCGCGGGATGCGCGACTGGTAGTTGGTTTTTGGACGTGAAATGACGAAATTGATCCTCAAAATGTATTTGTATGTATATATATTATATATATATTTATATGCTCTATTTAATTTGATTTTTTAGCAATTAAAAGATTATTAAAACAATAGTAAACAATTAAATTGAAAATTATAAAAATTTTGGTAATCAAATTAAGTATAGGTTTTTTTTAAATACAAAATAAAGAAGTATATAATAATGGAATATATAAGTTTTCTTTTGATGTAGGGATATTTTAAAATATATACATAAATTATCTGGTAATAAAAATAGAATAATAAATTATCTAATTAAGATATAAAAAAAATTAAAATGTTTAAAAAATATAAGAATTCATTAATTGTAAAACCCGGGGTATTTGTGTCTTTTTATATCAAATCAACACTCAAATGAATAATAGGCTGAGTGTGCTATATAAATAATTTCACATGAGAATTTTTGCTAGTTTATTTATCACAGTGGGGTTTTTGCTAGTTGAAAATTACATAGGAGTATTTTTCGCAGTTTACTCTAACAAATGCTTTCGTCTGAAATTTTCCTTGTCCACAATAACAGAAAGATGGAAAACATTTATGAATGTCTTCATAATCTTCCCACATGCAATCTTCTTCTGTCATGTTGAACCATTTAACCAAAATGTGAGTAACAACCTTGTTGTTCCTTTGTATCAACCTACGATCAAGAATAGATTGAGGTTCAATAGGAATGTGCCCGTGTGCTGTGATATATGTAGGTAAGTGTTTTTGACTAATTTGGGAGCCTATCTTTTTATTCAATTGAGAGACATGAAAAGTAGGATGAATCCTAGAATTCTCTGGCATTTCTAGTGTGTAAGTTGTTTCTCCAACCTTCTGAAGAATGTTATAAGGTCCAAAAAAACTAGCTGAGAGTTTGCGATATGTGTGAGCTCTCATGGATTGTTGTCTGCATTGTTGTAGTTTAATGAAGACCCAGTCTCCTATCCCAAATAATCTATCACTCCTCTTATTATCAGTTTGTACTTTCATCCTATTATGAGCCTCTCTAGTGTCTGATTATTCTAATGGTTGCTTCTCTATTCTGAAGACTTCTATCCACGAAGTCCTTATAAGAATCCATAGGTAAGTAGGGTAAGTGAACTGGGGGTCCCTATCACTCACAGTCACCCTTGGCATGCCATGTAATTTGTACACATTATCTAAGAATGTTTGAGCCGCCAAACTTGATGTATAAGGATGTTTCAAGGCCATGAAATGAGCTCCCTTGCTTAGTATGTCCACCACTACAAAGATAGCCTCTTCTTCCATATGGATGTAAACCTCACTGAAATCTATGGAAATCTCTTCCTTAATTCTATTTGGAATTGGAAGAGGTTGCAATAAGCCTGGAGAAGCTACAGTCTCACCTTTGTTGCTTTGCCATACATCACAATGTTGTATGAAAGTGTATACATCAGTTTTCAACCCTTTCCGGTATAATAATTGCTTGGTCCTATGTAGTGTATGCCTGAATGATCTCTCACGGTTGAACTATAGTAGTAGCTTGTGATCTTTTTCTTTAATGATCCTTGATTTCCTACTATGAGCTTACCCCTTTCACGTAATAATTGATTATCCCAACTATGAGAGGGTTTGGAATTGGCATCCTTATGCAAAATTGTAATGATTTTCTGAAGTTTGAGGTCAGTAAGATAAGTTATTTTAATTTTCTCTAGAAAAGAACATTGAGTTACTGTCATTGTTTGTAATGCAACTCCAATATTGATTCTAGAAAGTCCATCTGGAAGTACATTTTCTTTTCCTTGTTTGTAATTAACAGTGAAATTATATCCTATGTATTTCACTGACCACTTCTATTGAGCTGGAGTAGAACCCTTTGTTCCACTATGAGAAGCTTAAACACAGAATAAGCTTTGAGAATTCTAGCTCCAAACACTATTCTGAAATAAAGAAGGCGAAGAAGACGACCTAACCAAATCAGGTGAGAAAAGTTGCAACGTGTACTTTCTCTATTTATAGTTAGGTTAAAAGAAGAAAGTGTTGAACCTAACTTAAAATGTGAGAATGATTTTTCCAATTCATCTCGCTTCCGCCACGTGTGACTGTCCTATTGATTGAATTGAAATAACACTTAAATAAAAGCAATGCTAATGCGACTTTGAGTTTTGTTTTGATTAACATAAAAGAAAATAACATAGTTGCACTTAACATCAATACATCTCATCTCTAACACGAAAATTCCATGGTTGTTTCCACTGCCTTCGGTAGCCGACGGCAAGATCATGTACGAAGACGGTGGCTGAGGTGTGCTAATGAATTGTTGGTCAATGAAACGACGACAATGAACACGAGAGCAGGGCTATTTCCGTCACTATAAAAGCTAAAGGACTTTTATCTAATTAGCAAATTAGTCTTGTCCTGATTTTATAGGAAATTAGCCTTAGCCTTGCTATATTAGTCTCTAGCACAGTAATATTAACACAACAAAAATCATTATTATTATGTAATGGAGTAATATTAATATGTTGACCGTTCAACAAAGGCAAACATAATAAAAAGCCAAAATAATTAATATTGATGTGGTTGAAAGTAATATTACTGTCATCCACAGTAATATTATTGTGTTTACAGTAATATTACAATAGTAGACAGGATATTATAACGTTGATCGGTCAACAACTCAAACAAAACAAAAAAGCCAAAAAAAAAATATATTGATGTTGTTGACAGTAATATTATTGTGTTTACAGTAATTTTACCGCCAACGACAGTAATATAATTACGTTGACTTGTCAACAAATCAAACCAAAAAAAAAAAAGACAAGAAAATAATAATACTGTCGCTGACAGTAACTGTACTGTATACGACAGTACAATTACTGTCAACGACAGTATAGTTACTGTTAATGATAGTACAATTACGGTCTACGTTCAGCGGCGTGCATAAAAAGAACGGGAAAAAAAATTTTACGGAAAAAAACACTGAAAAAGTCAACATTGGAGACAAAAAAAGTCAAAATTGATTTTTTGTGGTCAAAATTGATTAAATTGGTGTTACAATTAAGAATTGGGTGTAAAGGGTTATGGGTAATTTTGTCATATAAATTATTTTTTCCTTTATTTATAATACATATTAAAGAAATGAGTTTATCGGCGAAAGAGATAAAACCCATGAACCTAGAATAATAAAGATGGTTGGTCAGGGACTTATGTATAAAAAGCCCATAAAAATAAGACTTGAGAAATAGTCTATTACGTTTCCATAGTCCAAATAATTAAACTCGAGTATTTTTGGTTTCTGCACAAAAAAACTAAATAGATAGAGAACTGACCGCTGCACAAAAAAACTCATCTTCCTGCAGAACTTAGTCGAACGAAGTTTAGGTTGAAGAGATAGAAACATTAATTATATAAGTAGCAAAATTTTCAAAATATCCGGAATCGGACAAAACTGTATTTTGAGATGGGTTATGTCAGATTTTCTCCCTTACTCATTTAAACTTTCATTGTAGGAGAAAATACTATATCGTGTATGGTATATTTTTTGCAACACCCTTCATGACTTTTACTTCACTAAGAAATGCTTTGGAAAAATGGTCGTTATTAAAATTTCGATACAATTTGAACCTTGAGAAATCACTTTATAATTTATGGAAGCATTTTTTGTTTACTTAAAATCAGAATCCGAATTTATAAGAAATCATTTTCATAAAGAGTGCTACATACATAACTAAGAATGGAACTTACAAAATACTCATAATACAACGGAAGAAAATAAACTTTGTTTATATAACCCGGTTTAATAGACTAGATTCCAAAATTAGAGTACAAAATGAACTTGTAAAGATCACCATTATACATCAGACTTTTAAAATGAAAAAATGGAGACATAATCTTATATGAAATACAGATAAGAAACGCCAGGCGTCAAGGATTGTAATTCCTCCAACTTCGCTCCGCAACGCCACTCTGATTACATCGAGAACCTAAAAAGGGGATTCGCATAAAGCGTGAGCCTCTAACCACTGGCTCAGTAAGAACATTGACCTAACGATACTGACACCTCTCTCAACGTTTCACTCACGCCCTACGTGAATCCTAAAGTCCTCGTCTATGTTCATTTAATCTATGTCTTTTGTGGCATAACTATATTCATTTATTCAATATCATGATATTCTTTCATATCACATATAATTGGCCACGTAAGAACCTTAAAACATAAAATTAGGCATATAATAAACTTGAAATCATTCATACTTACACTTAACATAAATCTCACATTTACCTGTTACTTTAAACATTTCACGGATACTTAACATCCAACTTTCTTGTATACTCGGGTACTTAACACCCTCACAACATGTAAAGGTACTTAACACCCTTTTTAAGTTTAATATGCAATATGCAACTTTAGACCTCTAGACTTTTTATGAAATAATGCATGAGAAAAAATTGGGCTCGTTTGGAAAAATAATCGTGGAGTTGGGGAATAAGTTGTGTATTTTGGAGCTTGTGATCTATAACTTTACTATAGTCACGGCTATAACTTTACTATAACCAAGTTAGTGAATCAGTCCCTATGTGGACAGGTCCCTATGTTGACCCCAACCATTAACCACTACCCGGGATACCAGCCCCTCGTATCCCATACTTATTCACCTAGATCCACTACTAATTTGTAAACATTTTTAACTTTGAAAAATCGTGATTTGTGCATCATAGACTTACTAATGAAATCATATAAAGCTTACATGATTATCTATCTTTACTTTCACATAAACAAACACCAAAGTAACAAGTACCATGTCACCTATACTTGACATCTTTAATCAAAGGGGTTTTTATGCAAAAGTCCCCAACCAAGCATGTTTATTATTCTGGGTTTAGGGGATATATCTCTTTCACCAATAAGCTCATCCCTTTAATATTTATTATAACTAAAGGAAACATTCATGTATATCCCAATATTACCCTCAACCATTTATACCCAGTTTTTAATTGTAACCTCAATTTATCAATTTTGTCCACAAAAATCCAATTTTGACCACAAAAATTCAATTTTGACTTTATTTTGGAGCATAATTTAACATGCTCCAATTTCATCATTAACTTAACTTAATCTCAATTTGACCCAAATTTCACAAATTACTCAATTTTGACCCAACCTTTTTTTTTTCAAAAAAAAAAATTTTGCCGCCGGATTCCGGCGTTAACCAGCGGTCAACGCCGGTCTCCGGCGTTGACTTTTCAACTTTTTTTTCTTTCTTTCTTCCGGAAAGTCATATCATATGTATATATACTGTACATGATTAAACAACAATCAGGCATATGTTTAATTCAATGCACATGAAGTGCTAATTCACATAATTTCAGTCCAATGAATAATTAAAAACATATAACAATAATCAAGAACTTTTAGATCATCTAAATAGCACATATATTTTATGAACAATTTGTCATCATTCCTTATATTATAATCATACTCTAACATATCACCAATCACTAATTTCTTCAAGAATTATTCTATATGAAACCTAAATACTCTAAATTATATGTTCTAAGTTCAGTCATGCTATTAACGTTATGCATCAAGAGTTTAAAACATGCTCACAATTAATTCCATCAATTCAAAGAAATTCATTTTAGAAAATAGGACAGTTTAGTACTATAACTTTCAAAATTCATTTCTCTTTAGTCATGCATCCAAAAATTCTGAAACTTTAACATCATACTCTTTAAGGAGATAAAAATACCTATTTTAAAAAAAATTCTAAAATACTTGTCCAAGTAAGAGAAATACTTAAAACCGTGCAAATATTTGTTGAAATTCCAGAAACATAGCAGTGACTTCAAAAATACCAAATAAAATTATATTCTTTTCAAAACAGCGTAAAATTTTGATAGATATTATATTTATAAGTCTACTATCTAATCCAAGTAGAATCACGATAATCCGAGTAGTAGAAGATCAAATTTAACATGCATTTTTTCATGACTCGCAATCTTTGCAGTTCGGGAAAATAAATCGCAACTGAATCATTTTAAATTCAAATAATTCAAACTTTATATCACATTTAAGATAACATAGATATCTATATTCTCTAGAAATTTTAAATTTAAAAAAAAAAAATCGTCTATGGAACGTGACTTAAACTATGTGACTATGAATCTGTAAATTTCAATCTAATCATCTAGTTCAAGATTCTAAACACAATCATCCTATAACCATCAAATACAACCTTAAACACATCAGATTAACATTACAACATCAGTAAACTTAGCATGCAATTCAATTTCAGTAAAGACCTAGGGGTCCTTACCTTGAGGGGAGAAAACTATGTTATCATGCAATTTAATAGATGGTTAATGTCCACATTATGTTATCTCATGGCACAACTTTTCCTGTTAGAGTAGCTTTATAATCTCCATGTTCCAGTAGAACGTTGTTGAAATTTAAAAATATTTGAGCTAATGTTAATCATGTGTTGAAACTAATAAACAAACGAAATGAATATATGTGCACCACTTCTAACGTGTACAACCAGAAGCATACATTGAGAAAATTAGATAAATTTTCAGCAAAGCTATATAGAACTATAATTTGAGTGCTAGAAGCATATTTTGTCGATTGCATATGCTAGCATATGGACATAACTGCAAAGATTCCATTATTTTCTTGGAGGTAATCCAAGGATATATATATATATGTCGATTATGTATCACCATCTATAACTCATATTTAGAACCTTAGATAGACGATCTCTTTACTGCTCAAATTGCAAACTGTCACTTTGATGAGACTGCCTTCCCGCGTCATTAGTGGGAGGAAAAAACATCCACACTAATATTCATGGAGAACACTGTCAAGTCGTGTAGCACAATCCTATCGTGTCTCATCAAGATCCTCTGCATCAGAGAATTGATGTATAGACTAATAGATCATCCACACTAACTTTCCTGAAGAACGGGCTGAAGTCGTGTGGTATGATTATATAGATCTGAAAGTAACGTCCACCGTAGCGTTCCCGAAAAATCGTGTGTAGTCATGAGGGACAACTAATAAATCTGCAAAGAATGTCCATACTACTGTTCCTGCAGAACAACGTCAAGTCGTGAGTGACGAATAATGTCGAACTCATTCTCTGACTTGAAAAAATGACTAGATCTCATATAAATCTAAAAGGATAGATGTCATAGAATGACAAAATACGGGTAGGCCATCAATCCCCGCTAACCATTTTTGTCTCCCTATCCAGAGGCGGGGGAAAAGAATGAGATCAAAGGATTCTCATCTCCAGAAGTGAATAAATATCCAATAATAGAATCCGTTTTGCAGTAGTACCAATGGGATCCCACCTGATCCATCTCATAAAATAATTCAGGAATATAGATTCATCCTCGAGACGAAGTCGGGGGGGACGCATCTACATCAATATCGATTCCCGAAAAACATAAAACCTCGGTTAGTTATTCATGCATGAATGAGATGTAGTATCGAGCTGCAATGATCATCGGTGACAAATTTTCTTATACAATAGCTACATAACTTTTTTATCGAGTGATGATATAAAACCTCGATCAATTGATAAATGTAAGCAAATGGAAAATGGGCCGAAATGAGAACAAATAATCCAAGCTTAGTTTGATTCGTTGATAAAATGAAGAGTGTAGAGACCAATAGTTCATACACCTCCTTGAATTTACCAATGGGATATAAGTGAGTACTCACAATGAAATAAATGAGATTGGGAGCCAAAAGACTCATCTCATAAATCAAATAAATAAATAAGATTGGGAGCCAGAAAACTCATCTCATAGCTCAAACGAGATTGAGAGGCAGAAGACTCACCTCATAGCTTAAGGAATGAAATAAAATTGGGAGCCAAAATATTCATCTCATAATACAAGTAAATAAATGAGATTGGGAGCCATGAGACTCATATCATAGTACAAATGAATAAATGAGATTGGAAGCTAAAAGACTCATTTCATAGCACACATATTTCCTCAACGACATGAGATTGACTTTAAATAGAAATACTCTCTCACAATGAATGTTACTAAATATGTGGTCACAATGTATCTTATGGGTATCTAGATATAAGTATATATATGAAAGTTCCGGAAAGACTTCGATTTTACGAAGCAATTAGTCCCAGACCACGGAACATAAACTCAGTTGGGCTGAGACGTTTACTGTAATTATGACTTGAAATATTCCGGAAGAATATAAGATAATTGTCTGGGAGAACAATTGCTCGGAAGAGAATATGTGAACAACAACGAGTTTTGATTTTTCCTATTACTACAGTTTATGTCGAGGACATGAACTTGATAGGGACTTCTAAAGAAGTCAAGCAAACAACTAAATTAACAAAATTTAAGCTCGAGATCAGAGATCTTGAGGAGACCAATTTGTAGGCTTTGTCGACTGAAAAATTTATCATGTTGATTAGATTTTTGTCCATTAATCAATTACATCTACAAGATGTTAAGGATAAACAGAAATCATCGAGTAACACCTAAGGGAGTTAGAAAATGGAATAAATCAAATGATTTATTCATTCCCGTGGAGGATGATGAGGAAGTGTTAACACTAGAAGTGCTATGTCTAAATGCAATATGTGCATTATTGTACTTAACTCCATGAACTTGATATTATTTGGCGTTTTAGGTAATTTTTTTAGATAGACTTAAGTCATTTCACAGACACGCCGTATACATCACTGAATGATGCAAGGCTTACGGTTTATACCGACATTAATTAGAAGTCATATCCACTCAAAGTCATTCCCAAAATCTATGGTTTAGTATTGAGAAATTAATTATGTCTTGGATTTCTATGAAATGTACCTTAGTTGTCACTAGGTCGAATCATGCATAATTTTTGCTTCACGAGATAGTTCGTGAATGTACATGGCCTGAAGCCATGGTTGGCCATGTTCAAGATTTATGGGCATTACTAACACAGAAGATCCTACAAGATTTTATTTGAAGGTAATGCATATGCATTGAGAAAATGAAGACGGGCTTCATTAAATGTAACAACTCCAAGAACAATATGGGAAATGAGGAAAAAACTCTCACCCTTACAAATCCCACAAATTTCTCTTTACGGATTGTTGTTCTTTGTACTCTATATTTCTCTCTTATTGTTGTTCATATCATTGTATATTGCACTATTCCACAATCATCAAACCAAAGAGTTAGATTAAATATGTCGTTTCACAACAATTATAAATATAATGGTGAAATTTGTACTAATCTTGTATGATCTTCTGTGTTATAGTTGATCTAGCAATCCAACAATGAGAGCAAGAGGAGCTGGCAGATGACATGGAGAAGAGAAGAGCTCCAGCTGGAAAGTTAAGGAAAGTAACTCCATTCGAAGTAAGGCCTTACTTGGATACCAAGTCTACCAGATTTCGTTATCTAGCTGTTAGTAACTAACCAATGATCTGGCATCGTGCCATTGGCAGAGAATATGAAAATAGCAGAGCTGTTAAGTTGCCTTCAAGAAGATTCTATGTAGATCTGTATAAGTAAAATCTTATTATCTCGGGGTTAGAGTAAGTTAAATCGCATAACACACACTTAATACGTGCGAGATGAGATGCGTTGTGAGAATGAGTGAAAAGAAAAATCTGCAAAACATTGTTGTAGGCAGTTTTTTGAGATCTCTTGAATATGATCTTGTATTTCTATAATTGTTGTTGTTTATAGTGGATTGTTGCTCTCTATCCCCGTCGATATAGATCACCCTGATCGAACCACGTAAATCCCTTCTTCATTACACTTGATTGCTCAATTCTGGTAGGGCATGCAATTAGGGTTCTTAGTTTTGTGCATATGTATGTGAGTTGATTGAATTATTCTTGATTCCATAACAATTGGCGCCGTCTATCAGGATCTAATCGAGAATCCATAGGATCTGCAAAATTCGACATCGAGAATTTTTCCCCAATAATGACTTCGGGCTATGGAGAATGAATATGCGCACAATCCTGGTGAAACAGGGACTGTCTGACGCTTTAAAGAAGGTAAAATCTTTGTCTGTAACCTTGACTGAATCTGAGAAGAATGGAAACATGGATAAGGATGATAGCTCGATCATTCTAAGTCTAGGAAACAAGACCTTGAGAGAAGTTGCAAGGAAAAACTCTGTACAAGAGGTAAGGTTGAAACTTGAAAAATTATACATGACTAATTGCTTAGCCAATAGATCGTACTTAAAAAAAAGGTTTTACTCGTTTAAAATGGTAGAAGAAAGGCCAGTATCAGACCAATTAGATGAATTCAATAATATTGTTGATGACCTTGAAAACATAAAGGTGAAATTGGAGATGAAGATTAAGCTCTTCTTCTTCTGAACTCAATTCCAAAAAGTTATGAGAACTTTAATGATGCAAGGGTGTATGGAAGAGAACAATCTATGTCTCTGAAAGAGGTTGTGATAAGCCAATGAGATCCATAGGAATCTTGATGGTCAATCATCCATTGTGGGAAAGGTTTATTTGTCAAAGGAAAACTTGATAAGAAGGAGAATAAGTGTAAGAAGCAAAATCACAAGTGAAGTTTTAGAAATCAAAGAAAGAAACAAGTAATAAGGCATGTCCATTCAAGTGTTTCCATTGTCACAAGGAAGGCCACTATATTAATAAATGTCCTAAGAAAAATAAGAAAGAAGAGGTGAAGGGAAAGATGGAAGGAGAGACCAGCCTGGCCACAGAGGATTGTGACTACTCAGAGGCTCTTGCTATTACTGGATCCAAGACAAGAAACGAGTGGATGCTAGACTATGCTTGGTCTCTCCATATGTCCTCTCATAAAGAATGGTTTGAGACTCTAAAATTCATTAAAGATGGAATTGTACTTCTAGGGAATAATCAACCCTGCAAAGTCCATGGAATTGGAACCATTAGAATCAAAATATTTGATGGTGTAGAGAGGACTCTACCAGATGTAAGATATGTTCCTGATTTGAGGAGGACCTTAATCCCCCGTGGTGTTCTTGATAAGGTTCGATACATTTTCAGAGGTGGAAATGGAATAATGAAGATTTTGATAAAGGCTTGTAAATGATTTAGGGGAAATGGCACATACACACTTATTGGGAAAACTGTAGTTTTTGGATCATCAAATGTGGCTTATGGTGGTTCTAACAAGACTGAGCTGTAGGATAAAAGATTGGCTCATGTCAGTGAAAGATGACTTTAAGAGCTATCAAAGTAAGGGTTTCTTGGTGGTGACAAGGTTAAGTTCCAGTCAGGTACACACTCAACCAAGAAAATTCTTGATTATAATCATAGTGACCTATGGAGACCATCCACGACTCAAACTCATGGTGGAGAAAGGTATTTCCATTTTGGATGACTACTCTAGAATAGTATGGGTATTTGTCTTGAAAGGAAAGGATGAAGCCTTCAGCAAGTTCAAAGAATGGTTGATAAGTACTAAGAATAAGACTGAGAAGAACCTCAAGTACCTCAAAACTCACAATGGGCTTCAATTTGTATCACAAGAATTCAACACCTTTACCAACAAAAGAGGTATAACCAAGCATAAGACCGTCAAGCATACTCCACTACAAAATGGAGTTACTCAAAGTATGAATAGAACACTATTGGAAAGGGTGAGGTGTATGTTTTTTGATGTTGCACTTCCACAGAGTATTTGGGTTGAAGTTGTGGTCACTTCTGCCTATCTCATCAACACATGTCCCTCCACTGCAATAGACTGGAAGAATCCCATGGAAAGGTGGAGTGGATCTTCTGCAGACTATGGTCATCTCATAGTATTTGGATGTTTGGCATCTTCTCACATAAAACAAGACAAGTTGGAGCCTAGAACCTTGAGGTGTGTATTCATTGGTTATCCTCAAGGTGTATAAGGCTACAAAATGTGGTTTTTGGGTCCAGGGCATGATAAAACACTCATCAGTAGAGATGATGTGTTTGATGAGTCCAAGAAAGGGTGCCCCAAGCAGCAAAATCTAGATATTATTGGATCCATTAAAAGGTACAAGGAAAGGCTGGAGGCTGAGATCAAACATGAACCAATTGCGACTAGGAAGGATGATCATGAACAAAGTGAGGCTATTGAGTAGGAGTCTGCCTCAAAAGTTCAGAATGATTATCACCTGGCAAGAGACAGATAAAGAAGGACCATAAAACCTCCAGATAGGTATGGCCATGCTGATCTAGTAGCTTATGCCCTTAGTGTTGCCAGTGAACTTTAGGAAGCTGAGCCTACCTGCTACTATCAAGCTCTTCAAACCAAACACAATGATAAGTGGCAATTAACTATGGAAGAGGAGATGAGTTCTCTTGAAAGGAATGAAATGTATTAGCACTAGTGCATCAGCCTAAAAGTCATAAAACAGTGGGGTGCAGGTGGTTGTTCAAAAGAAAAGAGGATAATCTTGGTATTGAACAAGACAATACTTTTAGCCAAAGGCTACACTCAAGTGGATGGAGTGGATTTCAATGAGATTTTCTTAAATGTGGTAAAACACACACATGTATAAGACTGATATTGGCTATTGTTACTCATTTTAACTTTGAATTTAAACATCTTGATGTTAAAACTGACGTTTGTATGGATATCTGGATGAAACAATTTATATGAATAAACCAGAGAGATATATAAAGGAGGGCAAGGAGGAATATGTATGCTTGCTGCAAAAGGCACTGTATGGACTTAAACAAAGCCCAAGACAGTGGGTATAGAAGGTTTGATGAGTATATGATTTATAATGGTTTTAAGAGTTGCGTTTTGATATATGTGCATACTTCAAAGGAGACTCATAAGAGGACAAGATATTACTACTCTTATATGTTGATGATATGTTGGTTGTCAGCACGTAAAAGTCTACAATTCAAGAAATCAAAGATATTCTACATGATGAATTTGACATGAAAGATCTAGTAGCTGCAAGAATGATTCTTGATATATGTTGGTTGTCAGCACGTACAAGTCTACAATTCAAGAAATCAAAGATATTCTACATGATGAATTTGACATGAAATATCTAGTAGCTGCAAGAATGATTCTTGGTATGAATATCTATAGAGATAGAAGAAGGCACTCACTAGTAATGAGACAACATCAGTACATTGAGAAGATACTAAGAAGATTCAATATAAATATGGCCAAAGCTGTGTGCGCACCCATTGACCAATATTTCATACTCTCGACAGTACAAAAACCAAGCACAGATGAAGAAAGAGAATACACGAGCATTGTGCCATATGCTAATGTAGTGGAGTGTGCCGTGTATGGCATGGTATGTAGCAGACCACACAACACATACAGTGAGCTTGGTTAGAATATTTAGGGCTGACCCATGCTCTACTCATTGGGAAGCTCTTAAATGGCTCCTAAGGTATTTTAGAGGTGCTGCAGATTTGGGTTTAAAGTTTCAAAGGAGTGAATCTAGTGATGATGCAGTCATTGGCTATGTGGACTCAGACTTTGCGTGTAGTATAGATACTAGAAAGTCTACAACTGGATATGTGTTCACAATGTATGAAACAAGAATTAGCTGGAAGAATAATATTCAATCAGTGATTGCTCTATCCACCACAAAAGCAGAATATATTCATGGCAGAAGTAATAAACGAAGCAACGTGGTTACATGGAATAATAAAGGAATTCAAAATTGCTCATGAGCCTGTGGTGGTGTTCTGTGACAATCAAAGTGTTGTGCACTTATCCAAGCACCAAGTCTTCTATGAAATATGAAAACATATAAGTGTAAAACTACATTTCGTAATAGATGAAATTGAGAAGAGAACAATCAAGGTTGAGAAGATCCCTACTGAAGAGAATCTTGTTGATATATTAACCAAACCATTTCCTGTGACCAAGTTTAATCATTGCCTCAACCTTATCAGGCTAGGAGGCATGATGAACTCTCTCTGGTTGGAGGTCGAATGAGAGAGAGAGAGAGAGAGAGAGAGAGAGAGAGAGAGAGAGAGAGAGAGAGAGAGAGAGAGAGAGAGAGAGAGAGAGAGAGAGAGAGAGAGAGAGAGAGAGAGAGAGAGAGAGAGAGAGAGAGAGAGAGAGAGAGATTGATGATCAAGGTGGGAAATTGAAATATTTTGATCCAGCAATCCAGCAATGAGAGCAAGAGGAGCTGGGAAATGACATGGAGAAGGGAAGAGCTCCAGCTGGCAAGTTAAGAAAAGTAACTCCGTTCGATGTAAGCCCTTACTTGGAGAGCAAGTCTGCTAGATTATGTTATGTAGTTGTTAGTAACTAATTAATGAGGTGGAATTGTGCCATTGGAAGAGAAAATGAAATCAACGGAGTTGCGGAGCTGTTTTCCTGAAGATTATATTTACATTTTTCAAGTTTTCCTTTTTTTTTTTTTTTTTTTTGGAAAAAACATTTTCAGTTTTTTTCCCTTTTTTTCTAAATTACTTTACCTCCTATTTTACCTTCTAAGCAAACAAAGAAAATAAATTACTTCGACTTTTCACCTTCTTACATAGCATTTTACTTGAACCAATCAGAGCCTTAGTTTCCTAAGCAATTCCATTAAATAGACTACATGTCTAGAGTAAGAAAGGGCACAAGTGTTTTTAACAACAACAACAAAAAAAAAAAAAAATCAACATATCCTTAAAGCTGTAGAAAATATTTTTGAGAGAGTTCCAGCTAAATTCCACTATTGAGTAGTACCGCCGGTGCTTTGCAACTAATTCTCACTTTGTGGATGAGGTGTTTTGCAGCTGTTGCCAAACGAGGTAGATTTCCAATGGTATTTACTATTTATTTAGTAAGATTGGACTTTGAGGGGGCTAATTGTCACATTTAAACTTTGAAGTATGCACAAAGCCACAAACATAATAAAGTTATATTGCAAGGATCAAGTGGTAAATTACCTTGAAGCTTTTTGGTTTTTGGACAAGATACTTTCCCAAAAAAGAATTCAAAAATAAAGTCCCCCACAGTCGCAAAAATCAACTACTTCATAAATTCAAATAACAAAAAGAAAAAAACAATAAGCTGCTGCTTTCAAAATCCTCAATTCATCGATCTCCATTTTCAAAGATCGATGGAAGGCAGAATGTACGAACACCAACAGCAGCATCTGTTCGATTTACAGGAGAAGAGTGGTTTCGGGTCGGACCCTAAGTCATGGCTTTCCGGCGGCGGCGACGACGACCTGAGACGCACCCTCTCCTCACTCTCCGCCGCCGCCGCCACCGCCTCCGCCTCCGGTAACGTCGACCGCGTCCTCTTCAATGACCTAGTTGAGATGGTCCCCCTCGTTCAGTCCCTCATTGTAATTCCCGCACACTCAATTTCACTTCTTTTGTTTTCTCCAATTTCTGTTTCCCCTTTTTAAGTATGTTGAATGAATACTGTTTTGGTTCTTTTGCCGAATTCAATTTGCAGGATCGAAAAGCGAATTCTTCGTTTACGAGACGGGGTTCTATGATCTACACCAAGACGCCTTCTAGAGAATCCCTTTACAAGAAGGTAATTGTATTGTATTATAGCTATATATAGCCATTGTGTTACATGAAAATCGACTGTGACAGGTCCGTTTGTTTAGTGAATGAATTTTATGTACTTCTTAAGAATCTCTCGATTTCGTATTGTGTTAATTATGTGTATGTTATGATTTAATCCGACTATGAAGTTATGGATATAAGTTTCAGTCCCCAAAGTGACAACCTCCATAAGTCCTTGAACTTGGTTTTTACCATATCGAAGATTGTTTGAATTGATTAGCTAAGTTAGTTTATGCGTTAACTAGCTAAGGGGAATCTAATTTTAGTTATTCGGTGTCGATTAACTAAGCATACTGCGCAGCCTATTTGTCTCTGCGAATTTACTTTTTGTCGCCAAAATAGTTGAATGAAATCCTCACGAATATTCATCGTATGGTGTTGATCGCCCATTCCTACAGTGTGAATTCGTGAATACTTATATGTCAGTCTTCATTAAATCCTTATACGGCCTTAAAAAGAAACAATTGCAAATAATACGATATATCATATATTGGTATTGGAGATTCAATTTAATAATAATTATCAGATAACAAAATTTTGTTCGTTCATCCATTCTTGATCAAGAAAGATATAGCCGTTTAGTTGAAGTTAATGTCGCCTTTTATTAAGTTTGTCGTTCCTCATAGATTGTGATAAGCATACTTTTTTTTTAGAAAGAAATCTTGATTTACTTGTCTCGGAAACTCGCAACTATGACCTTAGAATCTAGCAGCATACATGTGTTGAAGAACAAAGGTAGAAAGTGTATCCCTACATCAATATACTTTATGGTGAATGCCTTAGATATAGTGCTGGGAACAAAGAAGCGTTCACGTAATTTTTACCAAGATACTTTTAGGACCGGTGAACGAAAATATATTATTCAGCTAGAACATCAACGTAATTATTGTAAAGTCATAGATTAGAGAAATGAACCATGGTCGTAAAAATATTTGCACTTGTTGAAGGCTCCGAATGTCACTATACAAAATATTAAAAGGATAATAATTAACTGTTTTTATTTCTAATCGAGAAAGCTATATGGTAGATTTTGCAGGTTTTCAAACATCGTAATTATTTGAGCAAACAGGAAACATGATATTCAGAACTTGAAACGATGGAACGAGACGAAAAAGTGAAGTTAAATAAATAGCATCTTTATACGAGGAACTAAGACAAAACGAAAAAATTGTTTATGATTTCTTCGAATTGATCTGTTAAGATTAGCTGAGTATGTGAATCAATTATCTATTGATTGTTAATTTTTCTGAGATTTGAAGTAAGCAATTTCCTAGATTTATTGTTAAAGTTGTAGTTATCAATGTTAGTACATACTTGCATAAAATTCACTTCTGCACAGAGCTTTGGTTTAATATTTCATATGATGTTTGATATTCGTTTGGTGCAGACAGCTGGCAAAAGTGCGAGTCTTGCAGGGAAAAAGCAAGGAGGCAAAGACGAGAGCTTCTCGATTTTCTCGTCAGGGGCATTGCTCTCTGAAAAGGACAGAGAAGAATTGTTAGCATTGCGTGACCAAGTAGAGGATTTAACAAAGCAACTGTCCGAAAAAGACGAGCTTTTGAAATCAGCACAACTTTCAAACGATGAGATGGTTTCCATTCAGACAAAGTTCGAACAGCTTCAAAACGAGGTTGCAGAAAAGGACTCACTCATTAAGTCCACTCAGCTACAGCTTTCCGACACAAAGGTCTGGAATATATATGCACACACACACACACACACACACACACACGCACTCATTGAGGGAGAGAATATTCCGTACGTTTTATTGATTCTTTCTTGTTTTTTTGCGAAGGTTAAACTTGCAGACAAACAAGCGGCTGTGGAGAAATTACAATGGGAGGCGATGACATCCAACAAGAAAGTGGAGAGGCTGCAAGAAAATCTGGATAAGGTCCAAGGGGAGATTTCATCTTTCATGTTAGCAATTCAAGGCTTGACTAATAACGATTACGCCATTTGTAACGGAGATTATTACGATGAAGTTCCTTATCTTCTTGATCAGAGCCATCAATCAGTAAGTCATTTACTACAGTATAAAAAAATTGATTCTTTTACATAGTAGATGATAGAACGTCGTTATATGCATGAATGGTGATTCTTTATTATTAATATCATTTCGTAGTTCGTGTTATTATTCATTTATTATATTATTATTATTATTATTATTATTATTACATCTCCTGAAAATTGGGCAGGATAATGAGATGGATGTGGAGAAATTGGAAGCAGCGAGAGAAGCGTATGTTTCTGCAGTGGCGGCTGCAAAAGCTAATCAAGATGAATGCTCTCTTTCTGCCGCTGCCGCTGCAAGGTTTCAACTCCAATCATTTCTTATCAAATAAACCCGATTTTTAGTTTGAGTAGTTGGTTTCTCGGTGTTCATATTTATTTAAATTTAGTAGCTATTGTTAATCGAAATTCTCTACTATGTTGAAGATGGAATCATAATTTAGCAACTTTTCAGGCTGATTTGAAAATTTTTGCCTTGCTCAAAACCTTTTTTTGCCCTTGTTATGTTTTCTTGGTTCAACTATACAAAATGGGGCTTTAATAAATTGCAAATATATTTTTTCTTTCTTTAAGTAAGAATCTGTAGCTAATCATAAGCCTACAAGGGAGTAAGCTTCTATTTTCGTCCAAAATAGTTTGCAAACTACACGAGAGATGTAAATTATATTAGGCATACGTTATGTGTGACAAACTCGAAAAAAAAAAAGAAAAAAAAAAGAACGGAAAAGGAAATTTGAATTGGCATCAATTGGCTAGGGATAGCAACGGGTTAGTTTTGGGGCGGGTTCGCCTAAACCCAACTCATGAAAATATATAAAACTCGGGACCCGCCCCAAGTCATACTTGAATTAAACGGTTCTGACTTGCCAGACTTGTTGGACCCGTCAGGCGTCGACATCACACAAAAGGTTTAACATTTTTTTACTTTCATAATACTTTGGTTGTATATTTTAACCAAATAATCTCAAAATTAAACTGCAATATTTTACAAGTTATATAAAATGAATAATAAACATATCTAATTAATTATATTTTTAACTTCTACTATAAATGATGTTCAAAAGGCAAGATCTCTAGAGGTGGTCGACAAGTAATAGATATGATCAGCGAGAAATTAGATATAACATATTTATACTGATCATTTATGGGTCGGTTCCAATAGATCCGTAACCCGACCCAAAACCATCTGATTCTAGAAACTAAAACCCATTACTTGACCTAAAACTATTAACTTACCCAGATCCGCCCCAAACGGATTGGTTTTGGGTCTGAGCCCCGGCAAACCAGTACCCATTGTCCTCCCTACAATTGACTTTGCACCCTCCTTTATCTTGAGTAATGAATGCCATTGTGAAGTTAGTAACATTGATTTGTTTGATTGAGAGGGTTAAAAGTTTGAGATGATAGGATGGATAGTTTGCAAAATTACAAATACTTTCTTGTGCTACTACAAATATTTCAATCCTTTTATTTTAAAAACACCCCTTATACAAGTGTGATTATACAAGTGTGATTTGCAAATTAGGAAGACAATTTCTTTTTGTTTTCTGAAATATACAAATTGAACTTGATATTAGTTGAAAACTAAAGATTTTGGAATATTTATGTATTTCACAATAAGAATATATAAAAAAAAAGAAAAAAAAAAACTAAATTCTTTAAAAGCCTAAACATCATGAAAGACAATGATCATCAAAATGGTTTTTGGATTGTATGTGAATCGCATAATCCTAAACTAGAAAAATAAAGCAATCTCATAAACACTTCCTCTACACATCTTCCCCTATCGATCGAATGTCCGCTTTAATTAGGCTTGTATAAATTACGACTGCGTGCTCCTTAATTTTCCCACCATATACGAACGGAGAAGAACAATCAATCAAACAACATCTGGATATCTGGGTTGTAAAAAGAAAGTCACACGAGCTTTAATTGAAGCTCTCTCGGTCGTATCTACATATATATGAGAATATAGAAAGTAACAATATAATATAATTAGAATCGACAACAGTGAAGGCGCACACTTTGGGGGCCGTCGTGCTTTTCCGATCTGGGCATGTGAACGGGGCTGCCTATCCATTCAATACCCAATCTGCATGCAACAAATAATATTAATGTAACATATATGTATATAATTATTTAAAGTAATTCAAAAAAAAAAACATGTTACTATTAATTAATGATACATATAATTTATGAAATATTTATTATTATCAAAACTCACACTGGGAATGCAAAAGAGGTAGTGCTTGTATCAGATAGATTAGAATCACAAGACTCAAAAGACTCCATTTTGCTTCCATTTGGCTGCTCTTCATCAACATTACTACTATTCTTTTTCTTCTTCATCTCTTTTATTTCTTCATTTTCATCTTCATCTTCGTCTTCATTAGGTGGCCACTCACCCTACCCACAAAATTAATTCTTAGTCGTCTCCTTCGATTATATATGTGCCTCGTCGAATTTCAAACATTACTCAAAATTCAAACGCAAACTTAATTCTAGTATTAAAAAAAAATCGATTTAAACTTAATAAATGAAGTTTTTAGTTACCATATTGACAATTTTTCTTTAGATGTGGTAAATTAAATTAATCGACGACCCTCATATTTGGTCTAATTACACTTCAACGACCTCCTTTTAAGTTTCAAAATTTACTCAAAACTGTCCTCAAGATTTGAATCCGGTAGAAAATCCAAACTAAATATTTATTTATAAATCAATATGTTTATAAATTATGAAATATACAAGTGTCTATATTTATTTATAAATCATGTAATTTTATATGTGTTCCTACAATATTTTCTCATAGAAACATTGCTATCCATGAATTTGGAATTGATTGCCAAATCATGTAAAGAGTTGAGGAAACAGCAAAATTATTTGGAGATTTTCTACCAAAACATGATTCTGATTTTTTTTGAAAATTACAAAAATGGCCCAACAAGTTTTCGTCGGGTGTCGTGTCCGACACGCAATACGTCAACACATTGAAGTGTCGGGGTGTGACTTAGGGATTATATTAAAATCGAAAATTTATAGACGAAGGAAAATTTTAATTGTACTAACCTTCGTAATCATGATAGTCCTCAAGGAATTAGATGCAGCGGTCGTTGTGTTTGCATGTTGATTATCATCGTCATTATCAAGTGGCGATGACGACGATGACGTGGCGGCATGAGCTTCATTTACCATGTGGATTTCTCCATCATCTCTGAAGCAGAATACAATGTAGTCTTCCTCCGCAAATCGTGGCTCGGCCGTCGATCCATCTTCCGATTTAATCGCAGTATCGTTTTGCGACGAACTTTGAAGTATTGATTCTCCTCTAATAATTACATCATCATTTTCTTCTTCTTTGCAACTTTTGTTGGCAACAATGGAAATCTCGTCTCGAATAGTACTCTTCTTCTTGTGACGGCCTATAGACTCGTCAAGTATCCTTCCTTTTGTCGACCCTTTACTGCGCGACGTCTCCGGTTCTTCCTCTGCATTATTATTAATTAATTAGATTTTATATATTTTTATACTAAAAGAAAAAAAAAAAAAAAAAAGAATATACCTAAAGGTAAGCGGCAAGCGAAGAAACACGATGCTAAGTCTCTTACTCTGCATCGGACAAGCCTCGGTACTGTGCAGGCTGAGCTCATCTTTTCTTTAATTAGTCGGCAGTTGTTTCTGTACTGTATCTAGTTTTTGTGTGTTTTTCTAGAGAGAGAGAGTGGGAGAGAGGAGAGAGAGGGAATAGAGAAAAATTGAAATTTGAAAGAGAGGAAATATTAAGGCATTAAAACACACGGGAGTTACAAGGTATAGCAGTTATTATTTGTGATTTGTGAAGCATAAATGGAATGGGAATAAAACGTGGAGATTTATAAGGAATCAGACTCTTTTTTTATGAACGTTGCTCATTTACTTATCTTACTAATTATTTACTATAATCAACAATTTAATTATTCAAAATTCACTCAATGCATATTTTTTTTAAATAATATATGGTAGAAAATCCAATTCAGTCTACCTTGTCATAGTTTAAATTGTTATATCCAATACATCTTGTTATCTACTAGCGAAAATTAAATTTTGAATTATGTAAATCAATTTTTTTGATTTTTCTGAATTTGTTTGAAATGAAATTTGAATTAGATTTTTCACTTCTAAAGAACATTTGAATTTTTTTTAAATCATTTTTTTTTAATGCAACTAATCTCCAAAAAAGTTATCCATAACATTTCGTTTCCTTCCGAAGGCCACTGGAAACTTGTTCTTTTACTTTTTACCTTCTTCTATTAAACAACTTTTACACTTTAATTCACTAATTATGTTCTATATCTATGTCAATTGACTTTAACCCCTTTGTGAAACGAAAAAAAAAACAAAGAATATTTAGCATTTTATATCATAATATAAATCAATCCTCGTTTGGAGAGATGGTACCTGCTAGACTGGTTCTACTGTGCAAGATTTGAATTTATTCACAGTAAATAAATAAAGATTGGAAGAAACTATAAAGAAAATCTGGATGATGGATATCTTGAATCGGAAGAGTCGTCCATGATAAAACAATATTTTCCAAAAACATTTCATGCAATCGAGGACCAAGTGAAGTCGAATTTATAAAATTATGTGTTGCTATACGCAATTTCTTCTTTCCAATATGTGAAATAATAGGCAATTTTGCAAATTTGATTTGCAATAAACAATTTGTTTTAAAGGAGAATCAGCAGAAGTCAGCAGGTTTGCCAATTTGTATGCCTTGGTCTGCTAGGAACCCCATAATTGCCACTTTCTGCCAACTTTTGAAACTCCTGCATTTCACAAAACCAACTTTAGTTTAACAAATAACTATAATATTTGGATACATATAGCTACATTGTTATATTATTTTCAAAATACATATAACATTTCGATGCTCGTCTTTAATTACATCTAGAAGTAGCAAAACATGCTTATAAGTTATACCGATCAACTCATTCACAACCACACAACCTCTGTTTCATACTTGTTGGTCGAAAAGTACTCAGTTAACGCAATAATTATTTGTAATCGTGAAAAAGGACTTACTATTTTAAATAGGTAGTTGACTTGTTCGAATGAATCTATCGTTACACGTGTTTTATAAGAGCTACTTTCAACTTTTGGAAGTTTTTAAGTTGCTTCATTTTATTTCTTCTATTGATTTTAAGAAAATTCTAGGAAAGAATAAATTTTATACTCATTTATTCGGTATATCTGAATAATAAATGCATTAGCCTAATTACACTCGTTTTGATCATTTCCCAAACGATCCAGGACTTAAATCATTGCAGCAAGTCGTCCTTGTGTCAACCGATTGACATTCACTACAACTTAGTCGTGAACAAAAGTAACAATCAAGACATGAAAAAAATCAAATACTAAGAAAAAAAGAAAGACACTAACTTGTGATCAAGATGTGCCAGAACTTGTCCGCCTGGAAAAGCATCTCTTGTAGTCTCGAACGAAACTTTGATTGCTTCTTTCCAAGTCCCACCAACTTCTTGTTTCGATTCTTCGCCTTTTAATTGACTTTGATCCTCCATTGGCAGTGAATATCCAGAAATAAGGTGCCCCACCCACACACCATCTTTTCTGAAAATTAAATGTATTTAATTTTCTTTAATCAAAATCCCAAATTATTTCACGGAAAAAACGTTAAGAAAACGAGTTAAATAGCAACTTACAGAACTACATCCATATGTCGCGGTACATAATGTCCGCCACCTAATCCTAAGAGAACTTTGTTTTTTCCATTGTTCCTGTGTTGTTATTAGAAGAAAATAGTATAAACAAGTAGATATTTTTTTGCCATAACAAGCTTTGCATCTTTAGAAAAAAATTAAATTAATTATTTAATTTCACGGAATATGTAATGTTTTGCAATGATTACCTGCTCCAGTCACCTATTGCAGTTCCTCCTCCAAGCCCTAGGCCTTCCCATACAAGCTTCATTAAAGGAACATACATAAAGGGTCACAAACTCTTCAAAACAATTTCGTATTGTTGAACATATTTCATTCCGTCGTTAGATATAACACAAGTATTAGGGGGGAACTTGGATCGGGATTTCATAATTCCGCCGATTCCGATTAAACAATTCTTGATTTAGGAAATGTTCTCATTCCAGATTTTGAAATTCAAATTTTCGATTTTTCGAGATTCCTATTTTTTAATCGATTTTTTGTTTCGAAAATTACATTCATAATATTAATATTGCGTATTTTATATTATCAGTGAATAAAAAATGGAACTTTTGAACTCCCCCAATTACGATCCGAAAATGTCTGATTTGGAACAAGTATCATTCCAATTTCTGGAATTATGATTTCCGATTTTCTTTCGAAAAATTTGGTGTTTTTTTTTTCCGAAAGTGCTAAAATCGATCCGATTTTTCAGATTTCCACCCTAAATAGAATACTGAAATGTTCTTGAAGGCACATATGTATAGTTAATAGATACCCAACTAAGGCAATGGCTTGTGCAGCATCTTGTCTCTTCCAGTATTCTTCTGTACTACCTACAATCGTACAAGTAATGTTAAGGTAGATTGAGCAAGAAAAATAATCCCCAAAAATAACAAAGTAAAAAGTATAAATTATATTTATCAAGATGTAGTTGTTTTTCAAGGCTTGGGAAAAAGAATTATACCAATTTCGACAAACATTGTAGGCGATTGAGTTATTGGGCCATGATGAGTTGCTTCCAACGTGATCTAGACAAATATAAATACGAAGGGAACTTGATAAATACATCTCGTATTAATACGACATCACAATATACATCATATGACTGGATATGATGTCATTTTGAATGTTCACATGATTTACTATCTAATGGGTTGTTGATTAACAATATAAGTAGTTCCACAAACACGGAAAAAAATAAATTCAATTCCCACAAACAGCACGAATAAAAACGACATTAATTACCTCAAATTCAGGAGTGAGATTATGTGATTGGGCAATATTTTTCAACAGCCTCAGCCACGGTCCTAAACGTGGATTAGGCGGTGCAGCCCATCCAGGCTTTCCGCCAGCTGGCGGTACGTCTCCTTCTCGCAGATGGGGTATACCTTAAAAATCGAAGGACTCCAATAAATTGAAAAAAATAAAATAAATGCACCAATTCGGCACCAACAAATACAACGAAAGTAACAAGAAAAATTGCAAACATACATACCAATGGGATGGATAGTGAGTGCAGGTCGATTGGAAACCGCAACGTGCCTGCTGAGAAAAATAACCTCGTTGACCAACTCACCGGTCGCCTCCTCCCATCTTTTATCCAAGTGATCCTCTAATACTATACGTTTATCGTGCTTCAACAGCCTCACTTCCTTATTCACAAAACTCGACATTTCCTAACTCAAAAAATCATACACATTTAATTACATACTAATTAGCACATTGGTTATTGTTAATCTTCACCATCTTAGTTATATATAGAGATACATATATGCCCTTCAAAATATATTAATCCCTTCAAAATTTGGATTTTGTCTACCATATGAACCAATATATATCACAACTAGAAAGATAAATGGCTCCATATAAATTGAATTTGGGACAGAGAATTCATCAAAATAAATTGTACGATCCAGCCAATTGTCACCGTTTAACCTAGAAAAAATAAATAGAAGGCCCAATTTTTTTTGTATTTTATTGAGTGATGCAACTGCGACTACAACGATAGTGAGAATGAGAGTGTAAACCTGGAGAGGAGGGCCGGGGTGCCAGCCGGGCATTGACAAAAGGGCGGCGGCGGGGCCGATGGAGGCCGGGTCGACGGAGGTGGCGACAATTAGCGTCACCATCTCTCTGAAAATTGCGGTGGTGTAATTGTAAATGTTTTTACACAAGTCTGCTCTTCTTCTGCAGGTTATAATAATCCGTACTCTCACTGAACCTAGTTGACCAATGAAACTCATTTTCGCAAGTTAAAATAATAATTACTACGCAAAAATATCTTATTTATGTTTGCTTTGTAATATTAGTTAGGGTGTGTTTGCAACATGGATTTCAAAAGGAAATTGTTTTTTTCGGTTGTAAAATTGATATTTGCGATTTATTATTCAAATATTCTCTTTCTCTATAAAAAGAAGCATTTGAAGGGAATTTGCTTAAAAATCATTCTTGTTGGTGTGATATACGTACACAAATGAGCTCATCGGATGAAGATTATGATAGCGGATATAACGAGATAAAAATTCCGTCTTCTTGATCGAAAAAACTGGGCAAATCGTGCAAACGCCCAACTTGGGCGCTCATTTATACGGTGCACGCCCCAAGTTGGACGTGCAGTTGGCTGCTCCACGCCCAATGCGGGCGCCCGGAAGCCAACTGCACGCCCAACTTGGGCGTGCACTGCTTAAATGGGCGTCCGAGTTGGGCGTCCGGTTCAATTTTTTTTAATGCTTTTTTTAGGACAATACGTCTACAATTGAAGTTGATCATACCGATTATTTTACAACAACTCAATTGTTTGACTCGGGGGACGAGTTAGTGGCTTGGGCGAGGTCCGTTGCAAGAGGTCTTTTCGTGAGATTAATTAAAAAAAGTGCCCCCAAACCAAAGAAAGTGTGTCTGACTTGTGACCTGTTCGGGGGGCCCCGAGAAACACAATCAACTAACCCAGAGGCGGCCTCGAAAAGGTCTGGTAGAAAAAAAATAAACTGTGGTTTTCAAATTGTCGGAGAGCGGCGGTTGGACGATAGATGGGGGCTCAGAATAATATATGGGAAGCATAGTCATTTTCCGATATATAAGTCTGGACATGGGATGAGTGCATTGAATGAAGCGGAGGTGAAGATTATCAGGAATTTTTCACAAAGTCATGTGTCGCCCAAGAAGATTTTGGCTAACTTGAGACAAAATAGATTGGGTCTCGATGCTTATTCGAAACAAATATACAATGAAAAGGCAAAATTGAGAAGATTAGCTAGGGGTGACCGTACAGTGATGCAACATTTGATTGGGTTGCTTGAGGAGCATAACTATTACAGTGGTTCCGTACTGATGAAACCACACATGAAGTTATTGATTTGATGTGGGCTCACCCTCTATCTGTCGAATTGTTAAGTAAGTTTCCGTACGTTATACTAGTTGACAGTACTTACAAAAGCAATCAGTACAAATTGCATTTGTTGGAGATTGTTGGTGTTACTCCTGTCGGAAAAAAAATTTACTGTTGGAGTGACATTTAAGCGTCATGAAAATGAAGACCATTATACATGGGTGTTGCAGAGGCTGAAGAGACTCCCCCCCCCCCCCCCCCACATACTCTACCTAGTACACTCGTGACTGATCGCGAGTTAGGGCTCTTAAAGGCGAATAGAGAATGTATTTCCGACTGTGGCTCATCTATTATGTCTTTGGCACATTAACATGAATGTGGGGCGTCGTGCTTCAAGATGTTTCGGCAATAGTAGGCGTGAAGGATTTGCTTTTGTACTTGGTCCGTGGCAAACTTTGGTAACATCAGTGTGTGAAGAAGATTTTAGCCGGAATTACAGAGTTTTAGTTGACAATTACGCGAATCATCCACAGTTGATTGAGTACCTCCAAGACACTTGGCTGATATACAAAGAGAAATTTGTAAAAGCATGGAAGGATCTAATTTTTGATCTGGGTAATACATCGACAACCAAGTATTTATTTATAAGTGGTTAAGTACATATACTTAACTTACTGTCTGTCATGTTGTTTACTAAAACGTAACCTACTTTAATCAGATTAGGGTGGAGAGCAGCCATAGAGCATTGAAGAGATGGTTGGATGCGTCCACAAGTGGCTTTGACACATTTTGGGCAAAATATCACACACAGATTGAACCTAATTTATATAACTCTTTTATTGTACTCATAAGCAATGACTTCATAGTGCCAATTTTATTTTCTTGTACTCATTTTTTCATTGTACTCATTTTTTCATTGTACTCATTTTGGACCTATTTATTTTATATAACTCTTTTATTGGACCTATTTATTTTATATAACTCTTTTATTTTCTAGAACTTCTTTTGTTTTTGTCTACATATTTTTAAGATTGTACACAATTTATTTGTGTTTGAAAGAATTTATGGTCCCGAATTCGTATTATACAGAGATGTTATCTAAAATGTTATGACACTTGAGACAACATGCAGCGGAAATATAAAGATTAAAGGACAATACTCAGAATTAAAAATGTTCACAAGTAAAGACTTGTGAACTTGTCCTTTACAGGACGAAAAATATATTAAAATCAGTATTCCAAGAATACAAACAGAAGAGTGCGAAAACTTCTTCCTTATGAGTGAATCTTTTTCAAGATCACTCTTACAACCAAATCTAGATACTAAAAGAAAGATATCAAAAATTCTAGATTTCAAAGAATGTACTTATAAATAGTACGTACAACAGATCCTAGAAAACACACTAAAATTCTCGAGATTAAAACTTCAGCTCTCTTTTGTTTTCTCGAAATCTATATTAATCTTGAGTCTTGAGTTTGGTATTTATAGACTTGCCAAGCTTCCACTCTTCAGCCCATGATCTGCAAGAAAACCAACCACAAGAGCACTCAAGATAATGGGTTAGTGGGTTAGTTAGGAGGTTAAGATAAATCCCATAATTAAATCCACTAAGCACTACTTAACCCTACTAAGCCCACTAACTAAGATTTAGTTTAGAAGTTAAGAAAAGTTAAAAACACATTGTGAATTTAATTCACGTGTTTCAAACTCCCCCTTTTTAACTTTCTGATCAAAACTAAATCTTAGTCAAAGACTCCCCCTGAGATATTGCTTGAACTCCCCCTGAATTTGATACCATTTGAAAAACATAGAAACAATAAATTAAAACCAAATTCAGCAAGATAGTCCAACAAAAGAAATAATCAAAGTGCAGTCCTAAACAAAAGTTCAGAGGGAAAATAAACAAAACACAAGCAAAAATATTGTTCATGAAAACAATCTAAAGTAAAATATCCAAAGTCTCCAAGGTTTCCTCGATTTCAGCTGCTGCTCCTCCTCCATCACTAGATCCACTGCTTTCTTCTTGAGCTTCCCCCTCTTTCTTTGCTTCCTCTTCATTGACTCCTTGCTCTCTGCCTCTAACATCCAAAGGATGAGATGTTCCTGCTTCAGTTTCATGATCTTTTTCTCCCCCTTTTTGATCAGAAAGAGCCTTCTGAATCAGCTCCACCATGGACTGATGATAGGTAATCTGAGCTAGAGAATGAGTAAGCTGCTGCAATAGGAGATCTCTAGGAACAGACACAAGAAGGTTAGAAGTGTTGTCAACATGAGGTGCAACACCCTCAGTACCAATGTTATTTTGACCTGATTCAGTTGAGAGAAAATCATCTCCATTCCAGGGAAGATCTTGAACATGAGGAGCCCTCAGAAAATTTTGAGACACAGTGATCATGCCTTGTGGGGTGTGAAGATATTCTGAGTCATCTTGGCCCAAGTTTTGAGAGAGTAAGATGGAATAGATGAGAGAAGGATAGGGGAGGTGAGTGGAGGGTGAAATTTTCTGGGCAAGATGACCAGTAGTATCAAAGAACAGTTTGCCAAAATCCACTGGTAAACCCATCCCCAATTTGTACATGAGTACAGCATGAGGCTTAGTTACCACAGAGACATTTTTGGATGGAATCCAATTAGCCACTGTGAGTCTAAACAGGACAGAGTAGAAAGCAGTGAGTTGAGAGACTTGAAATTTTCTTGGGTGTGCAGGCCAATTTCTTAAACGGTTTCCAGAAATAACTTTGCAAATCTCAGTAAAATCACCATAATTATCCTCATCAATCACAGTAGGAGTTTGTAAATGAGAGTTGATAACTTTGGGAGAAAAAGAATAAATGGCATTGCGCACAAAAACTTTGCCAAAGTTTGGAGAGTTTTTCTTTAAAAAGGAGGTTTGCAAATTGGCATAAAACTCTTTCACAACCAAGGGATCATAAGAGCAGGCAATCTCAACTAGGTTAAGGATTTTTCTTTGGTGAAGAAAAGCTGTTATCCTATGCTTATCAAATTCTTCCTTAGAAATTTTCTTCTCCTCAATGAAATGACAATTCATGACTTGAGGACTCAACAATGAATCAGACTCAAAATAGAAATTAGGACTGAAGGCATTTGTTACCTCAAAAGGGGTTGACAAGTTCTTCCCATCCAGGTCTGGTTCTTCTTCTTCTGAGGAATCATCATCTTCTGAATCTTCAAGCTCATCAGGGACATATGCTGGTTCAGGTGATGCAGCACGTGGGGCAACACCTTCTTCCTGCTGAGAAGAGTCTTCAGAGGATTCACTGTCGGAATCAGAAGAGGACAAGTTTTTGCGAAAAGTAGCCAGTGGAACCTCCCAACTGTCTTCACTTTTCTCTGATTCTTCAGCCTGAGGAGGAATTGTATCTGCTTGAGCTGCTGCTTCTGCCAGGGTTTCCAGAGGATCTCCCTGAGGTGCTGATGGAGTTTCTTCTGTAGTGGTGAACTCCTGAGCATCGACAAATGGAATGTCTACATGCTCTGCTGATGACATTCCAGAGAAATCATGCATTTCTTCATCCTGATAAGGGGCAGCATCCTCAGCAGCATTCTGAGGAACATTTGCTGAAACAGTAGGTGCAGCAGCATCTTCTGGAGCATGTGCAGCAACACCTTCAGAGACAGGTGCAGCAACACCTTCTGAACCAGGTGCAGCAACACCTTCTGAAACAGGTGCAGCAACACCTTCTGAAACAGGTGCAGCAACACCTTCAGGAACAGAATGTTGAGAGGCTGCTGTTGCCATGCTGGGCTGCGACGTCTCCCCCTGAGTTGATGCTGGAGAAGGTGAGTTGTTGGATGAAGACTCAGAGGAGCTGGAGGACAAGGCTTGAGCCTGTGGTGCAGCAAAGGTAGGATCCCCTGCTTCGTCATCAGTTTCTTCATCTACCAGATGAAGACCTCTTCGTGGGTTTGACTGGACTGGAGTGCGGCCACCTCTGCTTCCTCTTCTTCCACCTCTGCTTCCTCTCCGGGGAGAGTTTTCTCCTCTTCGGCGTTGTGGCACCGCAGTGTTCAGATCTGGAAACGGGTTCGTGCGCTTTGACCGGCGCGTTGGAAATCTTCCGGCGGTGGAAGAGGGACCCACAAAATCAAAGTTGTCTGGGTCAATCGGGTTCAGCTCGTCGCCGGGCTCAATGTAGCTGATAGGAACAGCTTCAAAGTTGATTGGATGAACGATGATGGCCAGATTTGGGTCTGCTGGTACAGGTGCTGCAGCATCGTTGTGGACATCACCATCGACGGCTGGAGGAGGATTTCTAGGTGGGGATGCCATGATACAGTAGATAAAGTAAAATTGCTTCTTTGTGCTTTTGATTTTTGAGTGTGAATTTTGTGAGAAGAAACACGAAATTTATAAGCCCTAATTTTTGCTGGAGAAGAAAGAAGAAAAAAATTGAAGTGGAGAAGGTGAAGAAGTGGTGTCCGTTTTTCTTGGGGAGAGTGTGATTAAGGAGAATAAAATTTCCTTGGCAGTTTAAAATAAAAACGTGACACATGGCACAATAAGGAGTGGACTTAGTGGAAAATAAGGAATTAACCCATGTACCCATGACCCAAATAAATAGGGATAATTAAAATGAAAAGAGAAAAATCAATAACACCGTAGCACTCAAGAAATATTCACAAATAATAGAAAAATACATTTATTAATGATTAATAGTGAGAAAAATTTGCTGACAGGCATAGATACTATTATATCTGTATATTTATATATTTATTATTATTATATATATATATATATATATTTTTTTTTTTTTTTTTTTTTTTTTATAATAATATATATATATATAAACTCTTATTTTCAAGTCAAACAATTCACATGGAACATGATCAAGTGTTCAGTTTGAAGGTTCCTCAGTTACTAAGATATGACTATCAAAATAGAGGAGTTTGACTTATGTGAGTGTAATTATTTGTCTAAATGTTTACATGAAGCATGATCACGTTTCAAGGTGAAAGACTTCCAGTTACTGATTTAGAAAATAATACATCACAGTGAAGTCATTATTTAATGAAGCTAATGCTTCAGTAAATTGTGTTGCAGCTTAAGATATTTGATGAGGTGCTGCAACACGTTTCAGGACATGTTTATTGAGTACACATCCCGAGAGATTTTCTGAGTTTTGAAAACCTCTCATAATCTAATGCCTTTGTAAAGATGTCAGCCAGCTGATCTTCTGTAGGAATGTACTTTAAGCACACTATATTTTTCTCAACTATATCACGAATAAAATGATGTTTAATATCTATGTGTTTAGTTCGTGAGTGTTGAACGGGATTTTTTGAAATGTCAATAGCACTTGAATTATCACAATATATGGTCAGGGTATCACTGGTTAACCCATAATCTCCCAACATTTGTTTCATCCAAATTAGTTGACCACAACACCCTCCAGCAGCTACATATTCTGATTCAGCTGTTGAAAGAGATACACAGTTTTGCTTTCTACTAAACCAAGAAACTAGATTATTCCCCAAAAAGAAACATGCACCTGATGTGCTTTTTCTGTCACTAATATCCCCAGCCCAATCAGAATCACTAAAGCCTATCAAGTTTGTATTTGTGTCTTTGAAAAACTGAATCCCTAAGTCTACTGTACCTGCAACATACCTAATAATCCTCTTCACAGCTTTAAGATGGGTGACCTTGGGATTTGCTTGATATCTGGCACACACACAAACACTAAACATAATGTCAGGCCTGCTTGCTGTTAGATACAGAAGGCTTCCAATCATGCTTCTGTAGAGAGTGCTGTCGACATCTTCTGCAACATCATCCTTAGACAGTTTTTGGCTGGAACCCATTGGAGTTTTCATGTGCTTGGCTGATTCCAACTCAAACCTTTTGACCAGGTTGAGAGCATACTTCTTCTGATTCACAAACATTCCTTCACCTGTCTGTTTGATTTGGAGTCCTAAGAAGTAATTCAACTCCCCTACCATACTCATTTCAAAAGTGTGAGACATTGAATCTACAAAAGACTGTAAAAGGTTAGCACAAGTAGAGCCAAAAACAATGTCATCAACATATATCTGAACAATAATGATATGATTGTTAGTTCTTCTAACAAATAGGGTTCTGTCTGCCTCCCCTCTATTGAACTGTATTTCAAGTAAGAAGTCAGTGAGTCTTTGATACCATGCTCTAGGAGCTTGTTTAAGACCATACAGTGCCTTCTTAAGCTTGAAAACATGATTAGGCTTGGCAGAATCTTCAAAACCCTTTGGCTGTTCAACATATGCTTCCTCATTTAAAACCCCATTTAGAAATGCACTTTTGATATCCATCTGATACAGTTTGATTTTAAGAAAGCAGGCTATAGCAAGAAGTAATCTAATAGATTCAATTCTAGCTACTGGAGAAAAAGTCTCATCAAAGTCTATACCCTCAATTTGAGTGTATCCTTGTGCTACTAACCTAGCCTTATTTCTAACAACTGTACCTTTTTCATCAGTTTTGTTTTTGAAGATCCACTTAGTCCCTATCACATTTACATGGCTTGGTCTGGGAACTAAGTACCACACATCATTTCTGATGAATTGATTCAACTCTTCATGCATTGCATTTACCCAGAATTCATCTTTCAGAGCTTCTGCAATATTCCTGGGTTCCACTGAAGACACAAAACAAGTGGTTCCAGTTAGTGCACATTCAGAAGATAAATTAGCAAATCTTACCATATCTCTGTAGTTCACTCTCTCTTTTCTTCTGGTTCTTATTCCACCAAAGATATCACCCACTACTTGAGTTGATGGGTGATTTTTCTGGATTCTGCTTGATGGTTCCTTTCTGCAGACATCTAGGGTTGGTTGCAACTCAGTCTCTGTAGGATGTGTTGAGTCAGATGTGGTGACACTTGGCTCAGCACCTTCTTCTCTTAAGATTGGACTGTTTGTGTCTGGGCTTTCTGTGGCAGAAGTGTCTTCTTCTGTTGTTTCCCTTTCAGCAATCAAGTCATCAACTTCATCTTCAGCTGTTTTACTGCGGAGATCAGCAAAGTCATCAAATACCACATTTACAGATTCAATAATGGTTCGAGTTCTTAGATTGTATACTCTATAAGCATGACTGTTATTAGAGTATCCCATAAACAAGCTCAAATCACTTTTTGAATCAAATTTAGCTAGATGATCTCTATCATTTAGAACATAGCAGACACACCCAAACACATGCATGTATTCTAGATTAGGTTTCTTACCATAAAGAATTTCATATGAAGTCATCATAGATCCTAATCTTAGATACACACGGTTTGAGATGTGACAGGCTGTGTTGACAGCCTCAGCCCAAAACCTTTTAGACAAATTTTTTGCACTCATCATCACCCTAGCCATTTCCTGAATAGTTCTGTTTTTCCTTTCAGCAATGCCATTTTGCTGAGGAGTTTTTGGAGCAGAAAATTCATGCTTTATTCCCTTTTTATTACAAAAAGCAAAAAATAAAGCATTCTCAAATTCTTTTCCATGATCAGATCTTATCCTACGAACAGAAACTTGAAATTGAGTTCTAACAAACCTGTACAAATTTTTGAATACTTCAAAGGTGTCTGATTTTTCTCTCAAAAAATACACCCAAGTATATCTTGAAAAATCATCAACACATACAAAGACATATTTTTTACCACCTAGACTTTCTACCTCTATAGGACCCATAAGATCCATATGTACAAGTTCAAAACAAATAGTGGTACCAACGTGTTGCAACACTTTGTGTGGTACTCTGGTTTGCTTTCCCTTCTGGCACATTCCACATATAGGAATGTCCTTGATCTTGAGATCTGGTACTCCTCTTATGGCATTGTACTTGTTGAGCAGCTTCAGATTCTTGAAGTTTGTATGTCCTAGTTTCTGGTGCCACAGCTCTACTTCACTTACTCTTGAACTCTTGCATGAGATGGTGTCACCTGTTTGATAGCAATTATCCATTGATCTGGAACCTGTAAGTACACAATGATTTTGATTATCAAACACAGAACAACAGTATTTATCAAATTCTACACGTAGATCATCATCACACAATTGACTGATACTAATGAGATTTGACCCCAATCCTTCAACATGTAAAACATTTGAGAGTTTTGGAAGCCCCTCAATACTGAGTGTTCCACGTCCAACCACTTTGCCTTTAGCTCCTCCTCCATAGGTTACACGTCCTCCATTAAGTGTGTGGTAGTTTGATAGAAATTCCTTTGTTCCAGTCATGTGCCTAGAGCATCCACTATCAAAGTACCATGAACCTGAAATGTTAGCATTTAAAGAGGTGTATACTGCTTTGCACAAAAATTTACCTTTGGGAGTCCATATTTTACACTCCTTTTTGGTAGATTCTACCTTTTTCTTTGAAGTGTTCCTTGAAGTGTTGTGGCTTATTTTATACAACATTTTGTCACTGCTGAGTTTTTCACAAAATGGACGAATGTGTCCTGGTGAGAAACAGTAATGACAAACATAACCTCTTATTCTGGAATCTGGAGTGGTGACTGTGGACTTCCTGCAATCCTTTCTGTTTGCACCCTTCTCTTTTACAAAGACAATTTCTTTCTTCTTAACTGGCTTCATTTGTTTTTTGAACCCTAGCCCTTCATGTTTGTAGTGCTTTTCCATTGACACAATCTCTTCGAGCTTAGTTGTGCCAGTGTTCATCCTCTTGATTGCTAGAGTTGCCTTTTTGAGTTCTTCTTTCACTTTTGCCAGTTCAAGATCCTTCTTGGTGATTCCAACCTCCAAATGTGTGATTGTTTCTTTGAGGGAGGAATTTTCCTTGTTGGCTGCATCTAGAGCTTGAGTCTTATTCTCCAAGATTCTGATCAGCTTTTTACACATTTCTTCATCATCACTGACTGCTTCATTACTGGATTCTGCTGCATTCACAGAAATAGAGTTTAAACATGTATATTGATCAGTATTTAACTCACAAATTGAAAGTGTTTCAGAAAGTGTTGCAGCATCCAGGGAGACTCCTTGGGATTCTGTTTCAGTGGAACTTCCAGTAAGATATCTGACAGGAAGAGCTTGTTTAGAGGATTGCTGTTCCTCTGTCTGTTCAGGTTGTTCTTCCTCCTCATCACTGACAGCACAAATCAAACTCATTCCTCTCCTTCTCAAGGTATTTGCACATTCATTAGCATAATGTCCAAATCCTGAACAGGCCCTGCATTTAATATGATCCAAGTTAGGTGGTTCAGAATTTGAACGAATAAAAGAAGAATTTTTTAAATTGTTTTGAGAAGGTGTTTGAGGAAATGTTCTCTGTGGAATAGATCTGTTCCGGGGCTGAGTTTGTCGATTTTGTGGAGACCCTTCTGAGAATAACTGCCTGGGCTTGATTCCACTTCGTCTGAACGCCCTATTGAATTTCTGAATCTGAAATGCCACATTATTGAGGCATTCTTCTGCATCATCATCATATTCCGGAGCAACATCTTCCTTCTCTAATTCTGCCTGGAGTGCATTTGAGATAGCCTTTCCTTTCTCCTTTCTTTGATCTTCGAAGTTCATCTCTCTGGACTTGAGACTTCCTATTAATTCGTCCAGCCGTAGAGATGATGTATCTTTAGCCTCCTCAATAGCAGTAACCGTCATGCTGAACCTTTCTGGAAGAGTTCTCAATACCTTATTCACTAGTGTCTCGTTGCTCAAAGGACCACCTAAGGATTGAAATTCATTAGCCAAGTCAATCAGCTTCTCATTGTACTGAGAAATTGTTTCAGTTTCCTCCATTCTCAGTCTCTCAAATTTGGAAGAGAGTAATCTGAGCTTGGTTCTTTTGACACTATCTGATCCCTCACAATGTAGCTGAAGAATTTCCCAAGCATCCTTTGCAGAAGTGCATACAGAGATTAATTTAAACATTGTTAAATCTACTGAATTGAAAATTGCATTTAACGCCTTTGAGTTTTGGTTAGCATTTGATAGATCGTCTGGTGTCCACCGTAATTCTGGAGTTGGAAAAACATCTCCGTCCACATCTGTGATAGTTGGTGGCTTCCATCCAGTGAGAATAGATCTCCATGCTCTCTCATCAATGGCTTTGATGTACGCCCTCATCTTGACTTTCCAGTAGGTGTAGTTCGTGCCATCAAGTACAGGAGGTCGCATAGAAGCAGTCATCTGAGTATCCATCACGAATTCGTTTCTGTAAAGAAAATAGGAACAAACACTTAGTATACGTCAAGTGTTGGCTCTTGATGCCAATTGAAAGAATTTATGGTCCCGAATTCGTATTATACAGAGATGTTATCTAAAATGTTATGACACTTGAGACAACATGCAGCGGAAATATAAAGATTAAAGGACAATACTCAGAATTAAAAATGTTCACAAGTAAAGACTTGTGAACTTGTCCTTTACAGGACGAAAAATATATTAAAATCAGTATTCCAAGAATACAAACAGAAGAGTGCGAAAACTTCTTCCTTATGAGTGAATCTTTTTCAAGATCACTCTTACAACCAAATCTAGATACTAAAAGAAAGATATCAAAAATTCTAGATTTCAAAGAATGTACTTATAAATAGTACGTACAACAGATCCTAGAAAACACACTAAAATTCTCGAGATTAAAACTTCAGCTCTCTTTTGTTTTCTCGAAATCTATATTAATCTTGAGTCTTGAGTTTGGTATTTATAGACTTGCCAAGCTTCCACTCTTCAGCCCATGATCTGCAAGAAAACCAACCACAAGAGCACTCAAGATAATGGGTTAGTGGGTTAGTTAGGAGGTTAAGATAAATCCCATAATTAAATCCACTAAGCACTACTTAACCCTACTAAGCCCACTAACTAAGATTTAGTTTAGAAGTTAAGAAAAGTTAAAAACACATTGTGAAATTAATTCACGTGTTTCAGTGTTGATTAGATAAATACATGTAATGATTAATTTAACACTAATAGATAAAATATATAAAATGTAATAAATTTAATACTAACATCAAACTAATGAATTTAGTTAGAATTGTTTTATTTTATAAAAAAAATTAAAAATCAGAAAATATTAAAACATAAATATTTAAAATATTAAACTATTAAAATATTAAAATATTAAAATATTAAAATTTAAAAAATAGAGAGAAGACGCCACCGGTGGTGGTGTCTCTTACCGTGCCGCTGTTGGAGCTGGCGTCTCCTGTCGGTGCCGCCGTTGGTGGTGGCGCCTCCTGCCGGTGCCGCCGTTGAGGGTGGCGCTCAACACCAATTCAGTTACAACCCAAAACAACCCCATTTTAAAAACTACTTCCTAAAACAACACCAAAAAAAAATTGCCCCGGTAGAGAGTTAATTATTATGAACTGTAATCTTAAAAATGGTATCAAGTCCAAAAGAAAAACACCAAAACTCCATTAAGTAAAAAACAAGTGGACCAATAAGAAGAAATACCGGATTAAATATAAAAAAGGGAGCCGCCGGCACAAGTCCCAATTTAGAAATGTTGTACAAGTTTTTCAACTTCTCCGTCCAATAAACAACCGAAACAGCGTCGTATACAGAATCAGAAATCTCCCCCCAAAAAAATCAAAATATATACCTCAGCTTACACACCAATTTATCCAGTTCACACACAGTCACTGAGAAAGAAAGAGAGACCTGCGGTGGTAGGTGGCGGCGGCGATGGGTTGGGCAATAGCACTTCACGGCGGCGCTGGCGACATCCCACGTTCGATGCCTCCGGAGCGCCGTGAGCCCCGAGAAGCCGCCCTCCGCCACTGTCTCCAGATCGGCGTCGACGCAATTAAAGCTGGCCGATCACCACTTGACGTCGTCGAACTCGTTGTACGTACTCACAAAATCCAACTTCTCTTTGGGTTTTATGTTCTTATTGCACAAATCTTACTTGCTTCTGATAAACAGTAAGGAAGTTAATTAGCTCGTAAAATACATATACGTTGTAGTTGTATCTACATTTCAGTAAAGTGCACTCTATGTGTTTGTACATATGTCTATATGAATAGAATGAAGTTATAGGGAAAAAAAACTGTTGGATCTATTGGGCGAGATGGAAAACTTGCTTTTCAGTGTTGCGATCGATCGATCGATCGAAAGCTTTAGTCAAACTAGTGAAGTAAGGCGAACTCAAACTTTTAACGATCCGGAGTTGGATGCGTTCCATGATTCTTATTATCGATTTTTCGTTTTCTTTTTTCTCTAATAGCAATGCGCTAAATTTGAATTAATTAAATAGGTTCGTGAACTAGAAGATAACCCGCATTTTAATGCTGGTAGAGGCTCTGTCCTGACAAGCAACGGCACAGTGGAGATGGAAGCTTGTGTAATGGTGGGAGATACGAAGAAATGTGGAGCTGTCTCTGGTCTTACTACAGTTAAAAACGCCGTATCTCTGGCAAGGCTAGTTATGGAGAAAACTCCTCATATCTATCTTGGATTTGATGGCGCTGAACAGTTTGCAAAAGAACAAGTTAGATACATACCATTCTGCTTAACTTATAATATGTGTTCGTTTCTCATACATAATGTATTTATTAAAAGAATTTGACACGCACGTTACATTCTATGGTTAAATGTGGTCAATACATAATTTGTTTAGTTATATTTGTAACCATTTACGTTTGGTGCTGCTGCTCCTCCTCCTCTCGATATATGCTCATGAGTCGTTTTGTTTGAAGGGCGTCGAAACTTTAGATGCAAGCCATTTTATAACTCCAGAAAACGTTGATAGATTGAAACAGGCGAAAGAAGCTAACAAAGTTCAGGTATGATCCATTCTAACTGTTGTTTTAATTATATTAGTTTTTGACATATATTTTCCAATTCATCATCTACGATTCATCTATATTCCGTCTCTCTTTACTTTACTAATTAGTTGAACTTACAAGTGCCTCTTTTGATAATCCTCGTTCCTACTATTCTTGCCGTTTATTTTGAAATTATCGAATAAAAGGCTTAAAACTCGTATGATAAACTTGTTTATGTTGAAAGTTTTCAAGATTATGCATGTTAAAACCAGTACTTGTTTCATTTGGTTGCATCTAGATTGATTACACACAACCAATTCAAAAAGTCGAAGAAGAGGATGAATCAGCATCACTTCCCAACGGTGACAGTCAAATCGGAACTGTCGGGTGTGTGGCTGTCGACAGCTCCGGCAACTTAGCGGCCGCCACATCCACCGGCGGATTGGTCAACAAAATGGCGGGAAGAATCGGAGATACTCCAATCATTGGAGCTGGAACTTACGCCAATAGCTTATGTGCCGTTTCAGCTACCGGCAAAGGCGAAGCTATAATTAGAGCTACTATAGGTAGAGATGTGGCGGCTCTAATGGAGTATAAAGGGCTTTCTCTCGAAAAAGCGGCGGCTTACGTTGTGCAGGAATGCGCTCCGGTAGGAACTGTTGGTTTGGTTGCAGTTTCGGCTAATGGACAAGTTACTATGCCTTTTAACACTAATGGCATGTTTAGAGCTTGTGCTAATGAAGATGGTTATACTCATGTGGGAATTTGGCAGGATTAATGTCTCTGTGGAAATTAATTCTGTGCTGTTAATTATTAATTTTTGGATTGATTTTGAGGTTTTGTTACTTAGATTTTGGCTGAAATTTAATCATGGTTGTCTATAGAAATATTTGTGAAGCATTGATGTACTTACAATTTTTCATAGAAGGTGTAAATTTCATTTTTATATTACTACTAGTACCTCGCCCGTGCAATGCACGAGGATTACTTATCACATCAAAATGCATGAATATAAAAATCAACGAACCAAAAAACGTCGGGAATTTAATTATATTGAATATGGTCGAAAAAAATTATAAATTTATATTTTATTTTATCACCAAAAAGTCTAGATAAATATAAGGGCACTTTACAAATAAGTCCATCAATGAGTACTTATTCATAAAGGGGTCTAGACAATAAACTATTTTACAAAAAAGTCCACACATGGTCCAGAAGTTTGTAAAAGACTAAAATAACCCCTCACATTTTAATATGCTCCAATTTCATACTTTAATTTAATCTAACCTCAATTTGACCTCAAATTTTACAAATTATTCAGTTTTGACCCAAAACACAAATTTATGACAATTTCGTCCGTCACCGCCGTTGACCGTCGGTCTCCGGCGTTGACATTTTTTTTCTTCTACCTGATTTTTCGGCCGGTTTCTGGCGTTGACTTTTTCGATTCTTTTTCTTCCTGATTTTTCCGCCACCGCTTCCGGCGTTGACTTTTTTCGATTTTTTTTTCTTTTTTCTTTAACATCTTTTTGCTCCCGTTTTAACAGCAATATTGTTGTGGTTGACAATAATATTACTTATATTACTGTTAAATACAATAAAATTAATTATACTACAGTTTAACACTGTAATATTGTTATATTAATCTCTAGCACAGTAATATTAATACAACAAAAGTCATTTTTATTGTGTAACAGAGTAATATTAATATGTTGACCGCGCAACAAAGGTAAACATAATAAAAAGCCAAAAGAATTAATATTACTGTGGTTGACAATAATATTACTGTAACAACAGCAATATTACCGTCAACCACAGTAATATTATTGTGTTTACAATAATATTATAGACAGTAATATTATTACGCTACTCCGTCAATAACTCAAACAAAACAAAAAAAACCAAAAAATTAATAACATTGATGTGGTTGACAATAATATTATTGTGTTTACAGTTATTTTACTGTCAACGACAGTAATATAATTACGTTGACTTGTCAACAAATCAAACAAAATGAAAAAAAAACCAAAAAAAATAATAATTTTATCGTTGACTCTAATTGTATTGTCAACGACAGTACAATTACATAAATGTACTGTCAACAACAGTACAATTACGTTAATGTACTGTCATCGATAGTATAATTACGTTAATGTACTGTTAGTGACAGTGTAATTACTGTTAATGACAGTACAATTACGGCCAACGTTTAGCGGCGAGCGTAAGAAAAAGGATAAAAATTTTGTGAGAAAAAAAAAATTGGAAAAGTCAAAGCTGGAAACCGGCGGCAAAAAAATATTTTGTGTAAAAGAAAGTTAAAAAAAAAGTCAAAATTGGATTTTTGTGGTCAAAATTGATTAAATTGGAGTTACAATTAAGAATATGGTGTAAAGGGTTGGAGGTAATTTTGTCATATACATCAAATTTTCCTTTATTTATAATAAATATTAAAGGGATGAGCTTATTGGCGAAAGAGATATAACCCCTAAACCTAGAATAATAAAGATGGTTGGTGAAAGACTCATGCACAAAAACTCCTAAATATAAAATGACAATGTTATAAACATCATCCACGCCAAAATATCACAACCAACTCCAAGAAAGCAATCAAATGAATGTATCACTCTTGCACATTAAGCTGAATGTTGGTACAATATAACAAGAAGCTACGGTCATAAAAATGAAACTACGTTTAGGTCAATAATCGAACGAAAACTTTGTATAATTGATATATAATACGATATAGTCCAAAACTTAAAAAACAATGTTCATTCCATTTGATTTAAGTACCAAATCAAACAAAATAAATAATAAAAGAAAATATAAAGTAGAAAAATTGTGATGTCAAATAAACGAAACATTATCAGACTCAAGCGATACAAATATCTCGTCCAATGCACTTAGATCATTAACATGAAACTTCGTTATTAAAGTGATGTTTTATAGCACATGCATTGACATCATCGATAACTCATCTAATAACTGTCAAGTAACCTACAAAATTTTCATTGTTCATATGCAATCAGTGATACACATTACTGAAATATAAATCACCTAAAAGTGTAAAAATAAATACAATTTATATTAAATTACTTTGATAGATAAAAAAAAAATAATTGGAGTCGACAGTAGCATACACTAGCATAAAGTGCAAATAAATCTAACACTGCAAAATAATTATACATATAAATAATACAAAAAATAAGTGTGTTATTAAATCACAATATACAACTTATGTGATGTACCTTCATATTCACCTAAAAACTTCCTTGTACACAAAATTGTTAGTAACATTAGTCACCCGATTTCGACTTGGTGAATTTCTTTATGCCACCTACACTCGTAACTCTCGATATTGCGACGTATAAAAATTTAGAATATATAATAGGTATTCTGATTTTTGTTGATATTTTGTGGACTTCATCCCGTCTATCTTAATATTTGTTAGATTATATAATAGGTATTCTGATTATGTAGCCCACCCAATTTATCTTAACTAGTCAACCTAGTACGTAAGAAAATTTAATTTTGAAAAATCGAATTCTTTTAGAGACACTATGTTTTAATCTAGGGTAAATAGTGTTTTGCCTCCTGAACCTATGCATGTTTTACGCTTTGCCACCTTAACAAGAAAAAAAATGCACGTTCACACCTAAACTCATTATTTTGTGCCTCGTTGCCATCTATTCTTTATTTTCTGGCGATTTTGACCGGAATTCACAACATTGTGTATTGCACATAATCCTTGTAACAGTGTTGTTTCTCATATTTAAGAAAATTCTTTAGATATGGCATCGGATCACAATGCATTAAATTTGACATTATCTTATTTCTAACATCCACGGCATTCTTATCTGTCATACATAAAATCTTATCCTCCCATTAAATGCAAGGAGATTTTTTTGACTATATGTATTGGTTGTCTGGATTGTTCCTTTGCAACTTGCGCTTCGCTATTTATTCAATGAATTAGACTACGTTAAGAGAGTGAGCTTATAACCTAAGCAATCACTTTGTCTTGACTCTTTTTGAGGAGCAGTTGACCGGAATCTTCCCATTGGAGGCATGTTCAGGAAAGATCTGGTAATTATTTATTCCTTACAATCTATTTTTGATAAATTCGACTTATTTGTGACCTCACATTCATTTTCAATTGAACGCATTACCTTAATTTGTTTTTGGCGTCAATTATCAATATCAATATAATTCAAGTATGATTAGCTGTCCTTCTGATCACAACTATTAGACATAAACTCTAAATTTTATCGTTTGTTTATCTTTATTTGTATCGTTTGTTTATCTTGGAAGGATTTATGATGTGGTGTAAGATTAAAAATGTAAAACCAAAAGATCTTATATCTCTATAAGAGCATTCCTTTTATCATTACTTCAATTTTTCTTATAGATCTGAATAGATTTTATTCCTTTTCCTATGAATTTTAACATTTTCTTTGAAAGTGAAAATTTTATTCATTTTGTTACGGATATATAATTATATATAATTGTTTTTTGGGAAATGAAAAATAACTTCCAATTCCGATTTAAAAATATTGGAATCGAATTTTTTTCCCCATTTTAGAAGCTTCATAAATTTCAGAATTTTAGAAATCTTATCACCCTTATAAATTTTTAAATTTGGTTTTGGAAATATTAGATTTTTTTTTGGAAAAAAATTAGCCTAACTATTATAAACAACTTATAAATTGACATTAAAAGTTATTGGGCAATTAATCGATTATTAAGAATTGCAAATTTAGAATAAAAGTAAAATACGTAATATATAATATTATTAATTATATACATTTATTTTTGGGAAAAAAAATTCCTGAGTTAATTTTGAAATATTAAAAAAATTGGAAGTTATGAAGTTTTTATTTATAATTACTGTTTCTAATCCAAACATTTTTAGAATAAAAAACAAATAGAAATTAGAATATTGGAGACCATAACCGGAAATGGTGTTCCAATATTAGGAATTTTAGGAATTAAAAAAATTAGACGCGTTCGTAAGTCTAGCTCTTTCGGTTATAAGAATCACCTCATGTTTGAAACTGCTTCAAATTGCTTGTCTTGTGCAGCCGATATGGTTTCTTTTGGAAAATTGTTGAATATTCATGCTCATATAGCTTTCTGAAATGTTGGTTTGGCCTTTTCGAATGGTTTACCGTGTTAAAATAATATTAATAGCAATGCTAAAAAAAGGTTTATTATCCCTTTGGTATATCTATTTCTCTATAATTACATGTACATATAAATATATTTTTTTTGGGTGAGATACGTGTATATCGGTAAATGTCTTATCTTGAATAACTAATCATGATTTTAATTTCCAGTTATTATTTATTTCTCAGTTTTGTACCCATGGTTGATTCAATGGGAGGTGAACACTTCTGGCAAATAAACAATAAAAAAGAGCTTGGAATATTTTATTGTAAGATTTCTTTGGCACAACCAACAAAAGATATAAGGACAAGAATCCTCAGTCAAATATAAGGAATCCTCCCGCACCTCACGCATCGGCGACGTGTCCCATCGAGAACTGGCGGAGACCCGCCCGCAGATGTTGCACATAAATCAATCCTGCCTGAGAGATAAATCCATCTCATGCAACTATACGACCGCATATATGGTCAGCTCAATTCTAATCCCTAGATCCACATCATCTAGTAAAAGTTGCAAACACAAAAATATAAAATTAAAATTAGAAGAAAATCTTAAAGATGGAGAGTGGAGGAACCAATAACATGGAGATATCACAAGAGCATTCAAATCAGCTGATAAAAGTTGCACAAAAAAAAAGTACAAAAAATACACAAATTAAAATCAGAAGAGAATCTTGAAGATGGACAGTGGAGGAAGTGCAAGCCAACAACATTAAGATATCACAAAAGGATCCACATCATCCAGGTGTTAGAGTAGGTGACCAACAAGCCAACTTGTGGCGGTGGTATTTTCATTTATTCTTTTAATAAATAATCATTTTACGTAGTAATGATAAAACACATTGGAATTATATATCTCTGTCCCTTGTACACACATAGATATAGTCCTTACACTTATTACAATTACTTATAATTGATCTATTAGGATCGTGAGATATTTACTTAAGTGTTATAACTGGTAAACCGTGTTCCTAGTCGAAGGGTTACGCCACCAATGAGGATATTGGCCTTTCCCATTAAGAGACTAGCACTTAGTGTATGTTTACAACATCTCATCATTGACGTTATTGTGATATCGGCTATACATAAGTGGGTGCTCGTAAGTTAACGAGTTCATTGAACTCCCTCATCCTAAAAATCTCTAAGTGGTTCTCAATAATCGAGTAGAGATATCTACGATATAGTTGTACACCATTAGTCCTTAAGACCTAGACATCACCGCGACTTCACTAGAGGACCAGTTGTATCGTGACCTGTCCCTCAGTTCCACCGAGGACCGCCCCAAGAGCCAGTGTTCGTGCAGTCCGAAATCTAGTGGGAGATCTGTGCATTGTAGTCGGGGATTCGATCGCTAGTATAGTCTTGGATTTCCTGTGTGTTCTCATAGTTTGTAATCTTTAAGTCTCTGGCCAGAGGTGACTAAGTGATGATTAGGGAATTCGGTTCTCTAAGTCATGCACGTACCGATTACAATACTTAGAACGATCGCACAATTATTGAACTACAAAGGAGGTCTCGATGAACCAATGACTCTAGTTCAATCGGGACACATGTATCGAAGGTATCGTTCTGTACGTTAACTATATCACACGGTTCTTGCAGGCACTTCATTTGTATCTAGGGAATCATGATGCGTAGTTGCTAGACGCCAATCTTGATTCTTTAGGTGATTCAGTTGAAACAAGTTTTATCATAATTATAACTCTAGGGACGAGTTTAAACCACAAAGAGTTGGGGACCCACGGCTAGCTTACACCTGAACCATCGAGGGTCATACTGCTCGTGCACTCGAGTTCTTTGAATAAACGGTCAAAGATAAAAATGTTTGCTCTTTGCATAATTGGAAGTTAATATGATTGAGTCCAACATTTGTAATTGGGAATTATGAATGAGAATAAGAAAAGGAAAGAACTAGGCAAACATCTTAGTGAACTTTCTAAATTGGGACGTTTCCACATTTAGCAGGTCCACTGAATTAGGGTTTCAAGTTTTAGAAATTGGAAATCGAGAATTGGCATTCGTAATGACGAGGACGTTTCAATGATTCCGAAAATATAATTGTTATAGTTTTCCAATCATTGTGTTATGAGAAATGAGCGAAGAAAGACTAACGAACTTAAGCTGTTGGGCCTGGTCCAACTTAAGCCCGTGATAAGTGTTCATTTTGCACAACTTTTACTTATCGAATCTTCGAGTTTTGGTCTTCATTCGTCCGAGTTTTCGGCTTTATTTGTACATATTATGCGTTTCTTGTTTTATTTATATTTTAGGTAAAGTGAAGCTATTTTTGCCGATTCGAAACGATTTTGGAAGCGAAGCCGAAAATCAAACCAAACACGTGCAAAAGTGCATTATCGCGGGTTGTGGTACTGTTTCGTATTTCAAGCATAACTTTTGCATACGAACTCCGATTGAAATGATTCAAGTGGCCTTAGCAAGCTAACTTCAAGATCTACAACGTTTGTGAAATGAAAAATTGTCAAATTCGGGCTACAAAAGGGTCGAAACAGTGTTTTAAGTTGGCGCAGAAGACCAGATCGCGATCCAGCCTTTCTGGATCGCAATCTGGGGGGTCTTACAGAACGCTTTCTTGATCAGGACCCAGATCGCGATCCAACCTCCTTTGATCGCGATCTGGGGGGTCTCACAGTACATTTTTTGATCAAGAACCAGATTGCGATCCACCATTCCCGTATCGCGATCTGGAAAGGCGGTGCGCAGTTTCCAAGGCTGCCAGATCGCGATCCAAGAAGCCCAGATCGCGATCTGGGCACATAATTCGAGACAAGATATTTTTCTTTGATTTCCTACTATAAATAGAAAGGTCTCTTTTTCATTTTTGAAGATCTCAACATATCAAGACATAATTCTCGATTATCTCTCGACTTCTTCTTCGGTTTTCTCTTCGGTTTTCGCCAGTTCTTCGCGGGAAGCTTTGACGAGGGTTTCGACTCGGGTTTTTCATAAGCTTTTCTTTAAGTTTAGTTTATGATTTCTCGTGTTCTTCATTTTGATGCTATGTTTGTAATGAACTGAGCATTTTCTTTTAGGGAAATGAATCCTTGTATATATTGATTTTGATTTCCAGATATGTGATCTATTTGTCCTTCTTTGATTATGTTTATGTTTTCCTGTATTAAATGCTTTCGATTGTTTGGCCAACAGTTGAATTGATTGTAAATGGGAATGAACTCGAGAGAGGATTTCTCGTTTGATTTTAGGAAAACATAGCTCGGGTTGTGGAAACGGAGACGTGATGCACCTCGGGTAGCCCTTAAGGACTTGACCTAAATGCTCTCTTAATATCAGGTTCTGAACGGAGACATCGGACCTGTGGGTAGACTCTAACTACACTGGAGACGGGGGTTAGGGTACTTTAGTGTCTGGGTTAGCAAATATAGAATTGACATTATATTCGGATTTGTAAATCTTTATCGATAGTACACTGGTGGATTTTACCCTAGAAGCCATCACACGTCGGAATTCCTCGCTTATACTGGCGGACCGTTGTTTTTATTTTTGTTTCCTTTTAGGTTCATTTCATCCCCCATTCTTTCATCCGTCTAGATAAAGTTTAGTATAGTATAATTACGGTACTTGGTAAATTTAGGAACTTAATTCCCTGTGGATCGATATCTGGGATTCACTATTCTACAAAACGCGATACTGTACACTTGCAGTTTTTCATACATAGGTTTTACGCGTATCAAGTTTTTGGCGCCGTTGCCGGGGAATTAGTTAATCTTGAATTTATTAATATCGTTACCAACTATCCTTACTTTACTTTAGACTTTTTTCTTTTTTTTCTTTTGATTTTTTTTTATTATTGTTTTTAACAGATTTGTATACATTGATGGCCTCGATTTTTGACCTCTCAGTTTGCAAGATTCAATCCATAGCAGATTACATTCAAAAAGAGTTGGGGGATATTGAAAGACATCGAAGGTTCAATCCAGAAAATGGAATTGCACAGACAAATGAGCACTTGTGCTATTTACAAGACGAACTCCACTTTCTAGCAAATATTTTCGAAAATTTTCAGAGATGTCACATTCATAAACCACATCCGACCATCCTATATGAAGACAATGAGGTATTTACAAATTTTCGTATGAACGATGAGGTTGAGCACCTTGAGGGAATTAGTCATCCCAGTTCTGTAGATACTTTTGCGTGTGATGGGAGTGGGATGAAGATGATGGTAGATGAACTTGACGAACAAAATCCTATCCACATTGCTACTCCCGATTTGAGTGTGAGCAAGGAGACGAGTTTCAAATTTGAGGTAGAGCTTACTCCAAAGCTCGAATATCTTGTGTACGAGTTTGAGAGATCGGTAGGCAAGCAACCCATCCTAGTCTCCTACCGACTGATTTCCACATCTAACGAAAAGTACCATGGGTTGGGATGGTCATTACAAGATTGCAATCTAATCCATGATATGATTGTAAAGTATGTATCAAGACTGATGATGGATGCGCAATTTACAAGGCTTTGGATTGGACATAATCCGTCCAAATCGTGTCGAGCCGTCGACTGTAAAACAGGCGCTGAATGGAAGGCAACCCATTATTTATTTTTCGTCATTTATTTTGTTAGTTTTCTTTTATTTTTGCATTTTTTGGTTTAAAGCTAAATTTCACCCATTTTTCTTGATTTTTGCCAGTATCTCGGTCCCAAGGAAAGAAGAGTAAGAAGTCGGGAAGTCTAGACAACTCCGGCAATTCTCCCTCGGTGCCAAAATCCACGGCACCCCGTGCAACCAAAGAACACTTTCGCAACCGTAGAACACTGATCAATCTGCGGCACGACTGTTCAGGGCGTATTTCTTTCTCATATCTTTTATTTTTCGCATTGAGGGCAATGCATGATTTAAATTTGGGGGTGAGTTTAGCTTATTTTTCTCTTTGGTCTTTTGCATGCATATTATATAATTTAGTTTCGTTTATGTATTTCAATTTCCGTAATTGTGTTATGTTTGTCACATGCATTTCATTTAGGATCGAGTGTAAGTTGCAGTTCCGGATTCTATTGAAGCAAAGCAATTAATGAATTAGTAGATGGGCTAGTTGATTTTAAAATTGAAATTTTGGATAACCGGCTAATTATAGATGAACCTTCCGACTGCGTTTTTGCAACTTGTGTGGATAGCCTTTCGAATCCTTTCCGATTAAGCTTGAGCGCACTTTGTTTAGGGGTATAATAGTCTGAGGTTTGGGGGGCGAGTTAGAATTGAATTATGTGTTCACGATTTCCAGTTGCTGGCTAAAAGTTCTTTCTATGGTCTTTACGTTTTTTATGTTATTATGTTTGATAAAAAAAAGATGATAAAAATAATGATTTGTGGTATTGTTGTGATTCACGCTCTGATTTCCCCGCCTTTCTGACTCGAGCTTAACCCGTTGGGACCTCGTCGCCTAAGTCTCTCGAGTTGTCGAGCTTGGGGGTTTCTTGGACTAAAGTTCGATACATGGGTCAGGGAGATAACACAGTGGTGTCGAGCCTTGCACGAGTCACGATTATGCCCGTTTAAAAAAAATGAAAAAAATAAGAAACAATTGTGATGAAAATCACCAAAAATATTGTTGTTGTCATTTCTTATATTGAATAAATAGACCAACTTATGCCCAACTCGAGTTTTTGAATTTCAGAATCAAAACTTGCTTTTCACCCACATTTCTACTCAAAACCCTCGATGATTGTGTTTATTGTTTAATTACGGATTCTTGAGTCTATCTTTCATTTTGGTGTAGAAACAACTAATTGAGTCGGTAGGAAAGTCGAATACCTTAAGCCGTATGCCATTCTAAGATTTTAATTTATCTAGCTCGTTTTATCTTTGGAATTAATTGCAATGTTTTGACCAATCCGGCAACTTTGTGGGTGTGTTGTCTGAAAACCCTCACGAGACACAACTCGTCCTTTGGGGGTACCTAGGGGTTCAAAGGCTTGTTGCATACGCTAAATACAATCGTGATTCCCTACGTTAGTGGCCTAGATTTAGTTTGTTGTTTTTGGTTTTTTTTTGTTGTAGCTTTGTTTTGATTTACTCGGGACGAGTAAAGATTTAATTTTGAGGGTGTGATAAGTGTTCATTTTGCACAACTTTTACTTATCAAATCTTGGAGTTTTGGTCCTCATTCGTCCCGAGTTTTCGGCTTTATTTGTACATATTATGCGTTTCTTGTTTTATTTATATTTTAGGTAAAGAGAAGCTATTTTTTCCGATTCGAAATGATTTTGGAAGCGGAGCCGAAAATCGAACCAAACACGTGCAAAAGTGCATTATCGCGGGTTGTGGTACTGTTTCGTATTTCAAGCATAACTTTTGCATAGGACCTCCGATTGAGCTGACTCAAGTGGCCTTAGAAAGATAACTTCAAGATCTACAACTTTTGTGAAATGCAAAATTGTCAAATTCGGGCTACAAAAGGGTCAAAACGGTGTTTTAAGTTGGCGCAGAAGACCAGATCGCGATCCAGCCTTTCTGGATCGCAATCTGGGGGGTCTTACAGAACGCTTTCTTGATCAGGACCCAGATCGCGATCCAGCCTTCCTGGATCGCGATTTGGGGGGTCTCACAGTACATTTTTTGATCAAGAACCAGATCTCGATCCACCATTCCCGTATCGCGATCTGGAAAGGCGGTGCGCAGTTTCCAAGGCTGCCAGATCGCGATCCAAGAAGCCCAGATCGCGATCTGGGCACATAATTCGAGACAAGATATTTTTCTTTGATTTCCTACTATAAATAGAAGGTCTCTTTTTCATTTTTGAAGATCTCAACATATCAAGACATAATTCTCGATTATCTCTCGACTTCTTCTTCGGTTTTCTCTTCAATTTTCGCCAGTTCTTCGCGGGAAGCTTCGACTCGGGTTTCGACTCGGGTTTTTCATAAGCTTTTCTTTACGTTTAGTTTATGATTTCTCGTGTTCTTCATTTTGATGCTATGTTTGTAATGAACTGAGCATTTTCTTTTAGGGAAATGAAACCTTGTATATATTGATTTTGATTTCCAGATCTGTGACCTATTTGTCGTTCTTTGATTCTGTTTATGTTTTCCAGTATTAAATGCTTTCGATTGTTTGGCCAACAGTTGAATTGATTGTAAATGGGAATGAACTCGAGAGAGGATTTCTCGTTTGATTTTAGGAAAACATAGCTCGGATTGTGAAAACGGAGACGTGATGCACATCGGGTAGCCCTTAAGGACTTGACCTAAATGCTCTCTTAATATCAGGTTCTGAACGGAGACGTCGGACCTGTGGGTAGACTCTAACTACACTGGAGACGGGGGTTAGGGTACTTTAGTGTCTGGGTTAGCGAATATAGAATTGACATTAGATTCGGATTTGTAAATCTTTATCGATAGTACACTGGTGGATTTTACTCTAGAAGCCATCACACGTCGGAATTCCTCGCTTATACTGGCGGACCGTTGTTTTTATTTTTGTTTCCTTTTAGCTTCATTTCATCCCCCATTCTTTCATCCGTCTAGATAAAGTTTAGTATAGTATAATTATGGTACTTGGTAAATTTAGGAACTTAATTCCCTGTGGATCGATATCTGGAATGCACTATTCTACATAAAACGCGATACTGTACACTTGCGGTTTTTCATACGTAGGTTTTACGCGTATCAGCCCGTTAGGACTTTTATACAAGACCCTATAAATACAAGACTTATAGGTCTTGTACAAAAACACAAGACACAACAAAATCCTACCCGCTCACACTCACGTCTTCCGCAGCCGTCGCCGTCGGCAGTCGCCGGAAATCGGCGCCCACCCGCCGCTACTCTTCGGTTGTTCTATTTCTATTTTTTTTATTCTTTCGTTTAATCTAATTTTTACGTGTCTAGTGCCACGTATTTAGTAGAACTCGGTGTACGAGGTGAAATCCGAGAGGAAGAAGACAAAGGAGTCTAGTTTTTGAAATATTGTTTAGAAATTTTTTTCAGCTTTAAAATTGTTTTAAATTGGAAAATCACATATGAAATTTAATTAAAACTATTGTTTTTCATTTTGTCCGGGTCGAACCGGTCGGACCGGCCGGTTCGATGGTTCTTTTTTATCCAACTAACGGAATCGACGTGGAATCGGATCAGTCAGACCGGTTCTCGGTATGAGAACCGACCCACTGATTCGGCCAGCGGGGTTGGACTGAACCGTATCATTTCGGTCCGAACCGGTTAGACCGGTCGGATCGGGCCGGTTCACTAAAAAAAAAATCAGATTTCTAAAATTGAACTTAAAAAAAATTGATTTTAATTTTTTGAAATTTATTTTCAATTAAACCCAATTAGATAATTGATTCAACAATCAACTATTTTAGTAAATAGGTGTTAGATTAATTAATTAATTTAAGTTGTTAAATTGATTTTAATTAATAGAACACATATATAATATTGATTATACTTCAACTTAGTTATTAGTACCTCAATAATATTTCATTGATTTATGTTAATTGAGGTCATATGATTATTTTGAAAAACCCGGTAATTAATTAATGTAATTAATTATATAGTTAAGTCATATGTTCCTCTTAGGATAATATGCGTTTCCATATACCTTTAGAGAACATAGATGTATGAATCACATCGACCATTCCAAACCTCTTGATGAGATAAAAATTTCTCCAAAAACCCCTCATTCCAAAAACCCCTCACTCTTTGCAATAGTGCAGTAAGCCGTGTTAGCGGGGAGTACTATAGTAAGGTAAGTTGTAATTCAATTAGCATAATGATGTAGGTAGCCATAGAAAAGGTTCTGTTGGATTAACATGGTCGGCTAGATTAACTAGGGACTGCATTAGTTTGGTATAATTAAGTTCTACGAGCATCTTTGATTGGTAGGTCAGACTTGACACACGAAGATTCTGAATTCGTGAGATTAACTTAGGTCATTATCAAGTGTGAGAAAAATTACTTTAGGATCATATAAATGATATGATTGATTGTGATCTACCTTTGGGGACATATAATCGGGCTAGATTAACTACGGGTTATATTTGTCTATTGGACCTAAAGCCCATTAAAGAAAAATCGGTTTTTTTGTTTGTCTACTAGAGGGTAGTGGAACTCGGTAAAATTAGTGGGAGAACAATTAAATAATATAAGACCAAATATTTAATTGTAAAATCATTTAATACAAATCTCTAATAATCCTCTTCTCTAACCTCTCTGATAATCATGTCTAAGAATCCCATAATCTCAATCCCCGACCAAAAAATTGTTAGAGTAGGTGACCAACAAGCCAACGTGTGGCTGTGGTCTTTCATATTTATTATTGTAATAAACGAACCTTTATTCGTATTAATGATAAAACACCTTGGCATTCTATATCTTGGTCCCTTTGTCACAAGCATAGATATAGTCCTTACAGTTATTACAAGTACTAGTAATTGATCGTTAGGATCGTGAGATATTTACTTAAGTATTATAACTGTTAAACGTGTTCCTAGTCGAAGGGTTACGCCACTAATGAGGATATTGGCCTTTCCCATTAAGACTAGCACTTAGTGTATGTGTACTGCATCTCATCAGTAAACGGTATTGTGATATCGGCATGCATAAGTGGGTGCTCGTAAGTTGACGAGTTCACTGAACTCCCTCACCCTAGAAATCTCTAAGTGGTTACCAATAATTGAGTAGAGATATCTATGGTATAGTTGTGCACCATTAGTCCTTATGACCTAGACATCACCGTGACTTCACTAGAGGACCAGCTGTATCGTGACCTGTCCCTGAGTTCCAACGAGGACCATCCCAAGGGCCAGTGTTCGTGCAGTCCGAAATCTAGTGGGAGGTCTGTGCATTGTAGTCGGGGATTCGATCGCTAGAATAGTCTTGGATGTCCTGTGTGTTCTGAAAGTTTGTAATCATTCTAAGTCTCTGGCCAGAGCTGACTAAGTGATGATTAGAGAATTCGATTCTCTAAGTCATGCACGTAAGGATTACAACACTTAGAACGATCGCACCGTCATTGAACATATAAAGAGGTCTCGATGAACCAATGCCTGTAGATCGATCGGGACATATGCATCGAAGGGACCGTACTGTACGTTAACTATATCTGAAGGTTCTTGCAGGCACTTCATTTGTATCTAGGGAATCATGACGCGTAGTTGCTAGACGCCAATCTTGATTCGTTGGGTGATTAAGGTGAAACGAGCTTCATCTTAATCGTAACTCTAAGGGACGAGTTTTGACCACAAAGAGTTGTGGGCCCACGGCTAGCTTACACCTGAACCATCGAGGGTCACACTGCTCGTGCACATGAGATCTTTGAATAAACGGTCAGAGATAAAATAGTTTATCTTTGCATGATTGGAAGTCAATACGATTGAGTCCAACATTCGTAATTTGGAATTACGAATGAGAATAAGAAAAGGAAAAGAATAGGCGAACGTTGTAGTGGACTTTCTAAATCGGGAAGTTTCCAAATTTAGAAAGTGCACTGAACTAGGGTTTCCACTTTTAGAAAGTTGGAAAATGAGAATTGACACTCGTAATGACGAGGACTTTATAATGATTCCGAAAATGTAATCGTTTCAATTGTTCGGTCATTGGATTGAGAGAAACGAGCAAGTAAAAGTACTAGCGAACTTAAGCTGTTGGGCCCGGTCCAACTTAAGCCCGCTAGGGTTTTATGCAAGACACTATAAATACAAGATTTATAGGTCTTGCACACAAGAAGTGAAAACCCTAACCCTAGCAGCCATTCTCCCTCTCTCTCTCGCCCTCTCCCCGCGGCCGTCACCGGCGCCGTCACCGGAACTTCACCGGAATCGGCCGTTCGTCGGCCGATTGTTTCGGTAGTTTCTTTCCTTCTCTTTTTCTTCCGTTTTTCTAACTATTACGTGTCTAGTGCCACGTGTTTAGTAGATCAAAGTATACGAGGTGAAACCCGAGAGGAGGAAGATCGAAGATCGAAGAATCGAGGAGCAGCGCACGAGCCGAAGCCGCACGCTACCCCACGCGCCGCCCCGGAAGACCGCGCGTGAGATTCACGCGCCGCCGTGGCCGTCTCACCGCTGCTGCCGCTGCGCCGCTGCTGCCCCGATTGTACGGATTGGTTTCCGTAGCAATCTCGACTTGCTTAGCGCTCCTACCTCACGCTTCAAGAGGTAAACACACGAACTCGAAGTTCTTGTTTCGTTTACGTTTAAACACTATATATTCATGTTTGCTTTCGTATGATTTTATGTGATTATGTGTAATCGTTTTAAATCATTGCGAGCATGTTATTTGGTTTAAACGCGAGCATGTTAATTGATTTAAATTCTGTTAAATTAATTAGCATATATGTTGTTATTTAATTTCGCTGGAAGCGCAAAGGTACGCAATTAATTGATTAATATTATCGGGCATGTGCTTATGTGTTTTAAACTCGTTTAATTCGCATAAAAAATTTTGTTTTCCGCTGCGTACGCGTGCCTGAAACCCAACAGTGGTATCAGAGCTCGTTGCGCAATTAATTGCGTTCGTATTAATATGCTATGATTTTATGCATGTTCGATTTATTAAAGTAGTGATTGTTGTATTATGTAATTGGGAGTTTTCATAAGTTTAAAATATTTTTGAAATATTGTTTATAATTTTTCCAGCTTTAAAATTGTTTGAAATTGGAAAAACGGATCTGAAATTATTTTTGAACGTCGGTTTTCAATTATTCGGATCGAACCGGTCGAACCGGCCGGTTCGATGGTTGTGCACGATCCAATCGACCGAATCCAAGTGGATTCGGGTCGGTCAGACCGGTTCTCGGTCCGACTGACCCGGCCCACCGATTTGGGTCAAATGGACCGGGCAGAACCGGACCGCTTCGGTCCGAACCGGTCAGACCGGTCGGCCGAACCGGTTCACTGAAAAAAAAAAAATAAAAAAAAAAATTATTTCAGATTTCTAAAATTAAACTTAAAACAAATTGATTTTAATTTTTTGGAAAATTATTTTCAATTAATCCCAATTAGATAATTGGATCGACAATCGTCTATTTTAGTAAATAGGTGTTAGATTAATTAATTAATTTAAATTGTTAAATTGATTTCAATTAATAGAACACATTCATAATTTTGATTATGATTCAACTTAATTAGTAGTACCTCAACATTATTTGAATGATTTATGCTAGTTGAGGTTCTATAATTATTTTGAAAAACTCGATAATTAATTAATGTAATTAATTATATAATTAGGTCGTATGTTCCTCTTAGGACAATATGCGCTTCCATATACCTTTAGAGAACATAGATGTAGGAATCACATAGACCAATCCAAACCTTCTGATGAGATAAAACATTTTAATAAAAATCCCTCATTCTTAATTTAATTAAGAATCATTTCAAGCTATAAAGAAAAACCCAATCTGTTGAGTTATTTCTTTCCTTCTGCCAACGGTTGGATTATGTGTAGCCCTTTACTATAGTGCAGTAAGCCGTGTTAGCGGGGAGTGCTATGGTAGAGTAAGCTGTAATTCAATTGACATAGCGATGAAGGTAGCCATAGAAAAGGGTTATGTTGAATTAACGTGGTAGGCTAGATTAACTAGGGACTGCATTAGTTTGGCATAATCAAGTTCTATGAGCATCTTTGATTGTAGGTTAGACTTGACACACGACGATTTTGATATTCGCGAGATTAACTTAGGTCATTATCAAGTGTGAGGAAAATTAATTTAGGGTCATATTGTGGATATGATTGATTGTGATCTACCTTTGGGCAAATATGATCGGGCTAGATTAACTACGGGTTATATTTATCTATTGGACCTAAAGCCCATTAAGAAAATTCAGTTTTCTCGTTTGTCTACTAGAGGGAAGTGGAACTCGATAAAATTAGTGGGAGAACAATTAAATAACATAAGTCCAAACATTTAATTGTAACAATCATTTAACGCGAATCTCTAATAATCCTCTTCTCTATATGTCTCAGATAATCATGTCTAAGAATCCCATAATGTCAATCCTCGACAATAAACTCAATGGCCCTAATTACCTAGATTGGTTGCGTAGTCTTAAGCTTGTACTAACCGTTGAGGGGCGTCTCTATGTTTTGAACGAGAGACTTCCCGCCACTATACCTGACACAGCGACTGATGCTGAGAAGGAAACTTATGAAGTTTGGAAGAAAGATGACACTCATGCTAGGTGCTATATGATAGCCGCCATGGAGCCCGCGCTTGCGAGGAAATATGAGTCTCACTTGCATGCTTTCGATATAAAGGCTCATCTCGATAGCATGTATAGTGAGAATATTAGGGCATCGATGTACGCTGCTACAAAGGAGTTGATCACGGCAAGACTGCGCGAAGGGACTTCGGTCCACGAGCACTGTCTCAAAATGATCACTCTCCTTGAAAAGCTAGTGAATCTTGATGACACCCTCCCGGCCGAACTCTCGTTGGATTTGATCCTGTTATCTCTCCCTAGTTCCTATGAATCGTTCATAGTGAACTTCAACATGAACAAACTAGATCCTCCCTTGGATGAGTTAATGAACATGTTGGTCAGCTTCGAGTCCACCATTAAGAAAGAGAAGTCTGTTCTCATTGCTGCTACTTCTGGAAAGAAGAGTTCTTTCCAAAAGAAGAGAAAGGAAAGAGTTCCCTTCCGAAACAGCAAGTTCGAAGTGGGTGAAGATAGTGGGGGCCCCAAAGCAAAGGTTAGCAAACAAGTTGATGATGCTTGCCATCACTGTGGAAAGAAAGGACATTGGCGCCGTAACTGCAAGGCTTACCTGAAGCAGAAAGGTTCTGAAAAGGGTACGTATTTCATTGACGTAAATTTGTCTGTCAACTCTTCTTCTTGGGTATTGGATACGGGCTGTGGCTCACATTTGTGCAATGATTTGCAGCTAATGACAAGAAGTCGAAGACTTAGAGCGGGTGAGACCTTCCTAAGGATGGGGAATGGAGCAAGAGTTGCTGCTGAAGCCATTGGCACAATTTACTTAAATGTTTTGGATTCTAGTTTTCCTATTGTTTTGAACGATTGTTTATTTGTTCCGTCCCTCATTAGAAACCTTATTTCTATTCCTGTATTAGATATTGAAGGTTTTACTTTTGTTTTTGGAAATTCGATTTGCATTATACAAAAGAATGAGAATTTGATTTGCAAAGGACGACTATTAAACAACTTATATGAACTAAATCCAAATGAAATACCTATTAATGTTATATCAGCAAAACGTAAGGAGATAGATCAAAACCCCGCACAACTTTGGCACGCTAGATTAGGTCATGTCTCTTTAAGAAGGATGAACGATTTTGTCAGTGAAGGATTGTTCTCTTTGGAGGACGTGAAATCACTGCAAACTTGTGAATCTTGCCTTAAAGGGAAAATGACCAAATCACCCTACAAAGGGAAAATGGAACGAGCCGAGGGTCTTTTGGATTTGATCCATACAGACGTATGTGGTCCACTAAGTGTTAGTGCGAAGGGTGGATATAACTACTTCGCTACCTTTACCGACGATTATTCTAGGTATGGGTATGTGTACTTGATGAAGTACAAGTCTGAAACATTTGAAAGGTTCAAAGATTTTAGATCCGAAGTGGAAAAGCAACTCGGACGAAGTATTAAGAAGCTGCGATCCAATCGTGGTGGAGAATACTTGAGCATCGAGTTCATTGACTATCTAAAAGAAAATGGGATACAGTCCCAATGGACTCCACCGGGAACTCCTCAACTTAATGGAGTATCCGAACGTCGGAATCGAACTTTATTAGATATGGTTCGATCAATGATGGGGTTCACGAACTTACCGGCATACTTGTGGGGTCATGCACTTCGTACTGCCGCGTATTTGCTGAATAGAGTTAACACCAAAGCAGTTAAATCCACACCGTATGAACTTTGGCATTCCCGGAAACCCAACTACAAACATATTAGGATATGGGGTTGTCCCGCTTACGTGAAGCGGTTAGTGGGAGATAAGTTGGATAGTAAATCCGACTTGTGCTATTTTGTGGGATATCCCGAAGACTCAATGGGATACGAGTTTTATTATGTCAAAGAAGCAAAGACGTTTGTTTCAAAAAATGCCACCTTTTTGGAAAGGGAGTTTCTATCCGATAGAAAGGGCAGCATGATAGAACTTGAAGTAGTTCAAGAACCACAAAGTGAAGTTCAAACGCAAGAACAAGCAATCAAACCAATACAACAAACCACTAATATACCTCCTGAACCTACGGTACGTAGATCCGAAAGAGTTCGGAAAATGCCGGATAGGTTATTCCTCCTCGAAAATGATGAAGATCATGTTGATCTTGGACGAGATCCAAGAACATACAATGAGGCCGTATCAGATGCGGACATGGGACATTGGCTAACTGCCATGAAATCCGAAATGGACTCCATGTACTCCAACAAGGTGTGGACCTTGGTAGATCCACCTAAGGGAATTGTTCCTATAGGCTGCAAGTGGATCTATAAGAAGAAAATTGGAGTGGATGGAAAGGTATCGACCTATAAAGCTAGATTGGTAGCGAAAGGATACACTCAAAGGCAAGGTATTGACTATGAGGAAACTTTTTCGCCAGTCGCGATGCTGAAGTCCATTAGGATTTTGCTAGCCATAGCTGCGTGGTACGACTACGAGATATGGCAAATGGATGTGAAGACCGCCTTCCTTAATGGAGATATTGAGGAAGAAATTTACATGGCGCAGCCGGAAGGCTTCATATCTTCTGGAAGTGAGCAAAAGGTTTGCAAGCTCCAGCGATCCATTTATGGATTGAAACAAGCATCCCAAAGTTGGAACATTAGGTTCGACTCAACTATCAAAGAGTTTGATTTTGAGAAGAATCCGGAGGAACCTTGTGTATACAAGAAGGTTAGTGGGAGGGCAGTGATATTTTTAGTGCTTTACGTTGATGACATTCTGCTCATTGGGAATGATGTAGGAATGTTGCAGCAAACGAAAGCATGGTTGTCCACACGTTTCTCAATGAAGGATTTGGGAGAAGCATCTTATGTATTAGGAATACGTATCTATAGAGATAGAGCAAGGAAGATACTTGGATTATCCCAAAGCCTGTACATAGACACCGTTATGAAACGGTTTAGCATGGAAGAATCCAAGAAGGGATTCTTGCCAATGTCCCATGGGGTTCGTCTCTCGAAATCTATGTGTCCGCAAACACCTAGTGAAGTCGAGGAGATGAAAGGACGCCCTATGCCTCTGCCATAGGAAGCGTAATGTATGGCATGCTATGTACGAAACCCGATATTGCGTATGCTGTGAGTATCACAAGCAGATATCAGTCTAACCCCGGCCCGGCTCACTGGAAAGCCGTGAAAGATATCCTCAAGTACTTGCGAAGGACTAAGGATATATTTTTGGTCTATGGGGGTGCCGAATTGAAATTAGAGGGTTTTACCGACTCTAGTTTTCAATCGGACGTGGACGACTCAAAGTCGAATTCTGGATTTATATTCACGCTTAATGGTGGTGCCGTGTGTTGGAAGAGTTCCAAGCAAAACACGACGGCTGATTCCACTACCGAAGCGGAATACATTGCAGCATCCGAAGCTGCAAAGAAAGGGACTTGGATAAGGAAATTCATCCAAGAGTTGGGTGTCGTTCCTAATGCTAGTGATCCAGTACCATTGTACTGTGATAACACCGGAGCCGTGGCGCAAGCTAAGGAGCCACGATCTCATCAGAAGTCGAAGCATATTCTGAGGAAGTATCACGTGATCCGAGAGATCATTGATAGAGGTGAAGTTAAGGTAGAACGAGTCACCTCGGAAGAGAACGTTGCAGACCCCTTCACGAAGCCTTTACCAAGATCGGTCCATGAGAAACATCGAGAGTCGATGGGATTGCGGTTTATGGGTAGTTGGCTTTAGGTCAAGTGGGAGATTGTTAGAGTAGGTGACCAACAAGCCAACGTGTGGCTGTGGTCTTTCATATTTATTATTGTAATAAACGAACCTTTATTCGTATTAATGATAAAACACCTTGGCATTCTATATCTTTGTCCCTTTGTCACAAGCATAGATATAGTCCTTACAGTTATTACAAGTACTAGTAATTGATCGTTAGGATCGTGAGATATTTACTTAAGTATTATAACTGTTAAACGTGTTCCTAGTCGAAGGGTTACGCCACTAATGAGGATATCGGCCTTTCCCATTAAGACTAGCACTTAGTGTATGTGTACTGCATCTCATCAGTAAACGGTATTGTGATATCGGCATGCATAAGTGGGTGCTCGTAAGTTGACGAGTTCACTGAACTCCCTCACCCTAGAAATCTCTAAGTGGTTCTCAATAATCGAGTAGAGATATCTATGGTATAGTTGTGCACCATTAGTCCTTATGACCTAGACATCACCGTGACTTTACTAGAGGACCAGCTGTATCGTGACCTGTCCCTGAGTTCCACCGAGGACCATCCCAAGGGCCAGTGTTCGTGCAGTCCGAAATCTAGTGGGAGGTCTGTGCATTGTAGTCGGGGATTCGATCGCTAGAATAGTCTTGGATGTCCTGTGTGTTCTGAAAGTTTGTAATCATTCTAAGTCTCTGGCCAGAGCTGACTAAGTGATGATTAGAGAATTCGATTCTCTAAGTCATGCACGTAAGGATTACAACACTTAGAACGATCGCACCGTCATTGAACATATAAAGAGGTCTCGATGAACCAATGCCTCTAGTTCGATCGGGACATATGCATCGAAGGGACCGTACTGTACGTTAACTATATCTGAAGGTTCTTGCAGGCACTTCATTTGTATCTAGGGAATCATGACGCGTAGTTGCTAGACGCCAATCTTGATTCGTTGGGTGATTAAGGTGAAACGAGCTTCATCTTAATCGTAACTCTAAGGGACGAGTTTTGACCACAAAGAGTTGTGGGCCCACGGCTAGCTTACACCTGAACCATCGAGGGTCACACTGCTCGTGCACATGAGATCTTTGAATAAACGGTCAGAGATAAAATAGTTTATCTTTGCATGATTGGAAGTCAATACGATTGAGTCCAACATTCGTAATTTGGAATTACGAATGAGAATAAGAAAAGGAAAAGAATAGGCGAACATTGTAGTGGACTTTCTAAATCGGGAAGTTTCCAAATTTAGAAAGTGCACTGAACTAGGGTTTCCACTTTTAGAAAGTTGGAAAATGAGAATTGACACTCGTAATTACGAGGACTTTATAATGATTCCGAAAATGTAATCGTTGCAATTGTTCGGTCATTGGATTGAGAGAAACGAGCAAGTAAAAGTACTAGCGAACTTAAGCTGTTGGGCCCGGTCCAACTTAAGCCCGCTAGGGTTTTATGCAAGACACTATAAATACAAGATTTATAGGTCTTGCACACAAGAAGTGAAAACCCTAACCCTAGCAGCCGTTCTCCCTCTCTCTCTCGCCCTCTCCCCGCGGCCGTCACCGGCGCCGTCGCCGGAACTTCACCGGAATCGGCCGTTCGTCGGCCGATTGTTTCGGTAGTTTCTTTCCTTCTCTTTTTCTTCCGTTTTTCTGACTATTACGTGTCTAGTGCCACGTGTTTAGTAGATCAAAGTATACGAGGTGAAATCCGAGAGGAGGAAGATCGAAGATCGAAGAATCGAGGAGCAGCGCACGAGCCGAAACCGCACGCTACCCCACGTGCCGCCCCGGAAGACCGCGCGTGAGATTCACGCGCCGCCGTGGCCGTCTCACCGCTGCTGCCGCTGCGCCGCTGCTGCCCCGATTGTACGGATTGGTTTCCGTAGCAATCTCGACTTGCTTAGCGCTCCTACCTCACGCTTCAAGAGGTAAACACACGAACTCGAAGTTCTTGTTTCGTTTACGTTTAAACACTATATATTCATGTTTGCTTTCGTATGATTTTATGTGATTATGTGTAATCATTTTAAATCATTGCGAGCATGTTATTTGGTTTAAACGCGAGCATGTTAATTGATTTAAATTCGGTTAAATTAATTAGCATATATGTTGTTATTTAATTTCGCTGGAAGCGCAAAGGTACGCAATTAATTGATTAATATTATCGGGCATGTGCTTATGTGTTTTAAACTCGTTTAATTCGCATAAAAATTTTTGTTTTCGGCTGCGTATGCGTGCCCGAAACCCAACAAAACTCAATGGCTCAAACTACCTCGATTGGTTACGTAGTCTAAAACTTGTGCTCACTGTTAAGGGGCGTCTCTATGAGCTAAATGAGAGACTTCCTGTCACTGTGACCGATGCTGAAAAGGAAACTTATGGAGCATTGAAGAAGGACGACGCTCATGCTAGGTGCTACATGATAACATCTATGGAGCCCACGCTTGCGAGGAAATATGTGTCTCACTTGCATTTTTTCGACATCAAGGCTCATCTAGCATGTATAGTGAGAATATTAGGGCATCTAGGTACGCTGCTACCAAGGAGTAGACCACTGCAAGACTGCGCGGAGGGGCTTCGGTCCACGAGCACTGTCTCAAAATGATCAATCTCCTTGAGAAGCTAGTGAACCTTGACGTTACCCTCCATGCCGATCTATCGTTGGATTTGATCCTGTTGTCCATTCCTAGTTCCTATGAATCGTTAATAGTGAACTTCAACATGAACAAGGTTGATCCTCCCTTGGATGAGTTAATGAACATGTTGGTCAGTTTCGAGTCCACCATTAAGAAAGAGAAATATGTTCTCGTTGCTGCCACTTCTGGAAAGAAGAGTTCTTTCCAAAAGAAGAAAAATGAAAGAGTTCCCTCTACAAACAACAAGTTCGAAGTGGGTGAAGGTAGTGGGGGTCCTAAAGCGACGGTCAACAAGCAAGCTGAGGATGCTTGCCACCACTGTGGAAAGAAAGGGCATTGGCGCCGCCACTACAAGGCTTACCTAAAGCAGAAACGTTCTGAAAAGGATACGTATTTCATTGACGTAAATTTGTCTGTCAGTTCTTCTTCTTGGGTATTAGATACGGATTGTGGCTCACTTATATGTAATGATTTGCAGCTAATGACAAGAAGTTGAAAACTTAGAGCGGGTGAGACCTACCTTAGGATGGGGAATTGAGCAATAGTAAGCCATTGGGACTATTTACTTAAATATTTTGGATTCTAGTTTTCCTATTGTTTTGAACGATTGTTTATTTGTTCCGTCTCTTATTAGAAACCTTATTTCTATTCCTGTTTTGGATATTGAAGGTTTTACTTTTGTGCATCCAGTCAATAACCATGAAAATATTGAAGTCGGAGAAGACCTGTAATTTCGGATCAGAAACGATGTTGGATCAGTTGGAGTGGAAAGAGCAGCTAGCCATCTTCCCGTGTCTTCGTTCGATTCACGCTTCAAGGGTAAAGTATCGTTTTCTCTAATTAATATATATATATTAATTAATTTATATTAATTGAGATTAATGTATGTTAATTGATTATTGAATCACATGAATCTATATGTTTGATTATGTGCTTATGTGAATCGTTCGTTAAGCATGTTAATTATTTGATTTAATTTCGCGAGCATGCTGTGATGATTTAATTTATGTCATTTTGAAATTAATTATATATGCGAGCATGTTTGTCGGTGATTGGAAGCGAAAAGGTGCAATTAATTGTAATTATTTCGCACGTGTTTGTTTGTATAAATTAGTTTATATATAAAAAATAAATTGTTTTCCACTGCATACACGTGCCCGGTCCCCAACAGTGGTATCAGAGCTACGATTGCGCAAATAATTGCCTACGTATTGATTGCTTTCGATTACATGTGAATAGTTTATTGAATTGATTGAATTGGTGAAATTGGAATTGGGTTGGTTTAATTTTAATTTGACTTTAAAATTGGATTTGATCGATTTTAAAATTGGAATTAGAAAATTGGATTTTGGTTTTAAAATTGGATTTTGATCGATTTTAAAATTTGAATTGGAAATTGGATTTAAAATTAAAATTGGATTTGAGTTTTAAATTCCAAAATGATTTTCTAAAAACTATCCGGCCCAGATAGCTCGGTCATGCCGGTTCGACCAGGTCTAACCGGTTCAGACAGCCGGAAATAAATAAATTCTTTTTCCATAAATTAAAATTAAATCAACATTGATTTTTAAATTTCTTAAATTATTTATCAATTAAAGCATAATCTATATATTCGATCCATTAATCAATAATGTTCAATAAATGAGTGTTTGATTAATTTGCTAATGTAAATTTTAAATTAATTTCATTGATAGAACACATGTATAATAGTGATTATACTTCAACTTAATTAATTGTACCTAAATCTTATTTGATTGATTTATGTTAATTAAGGCCATTTAATCTATGCTGCACGGACACTTCTAGAAGGTGAAGAGTCCCCGTATCCGACACCTGGACACTGGGACACACTCGGACACTTCTCGGACACCCGTGTCGGGCCGTGTCGTAATTTCGCTACAAGTAGGACACCCGCGTCGGGCAGTGTCCACAATTTTAAAAAAGTTGGGATACTTCTCTTACGTTTTAAAAGAGAGCCCTAATAAAAAAAAATGCGCATTTTCTTTTCTCTGTAGTACACATTTCCTCTGTTTTCTTTGTGAGTCCACCCAAAACTCCAAAATTCTAGCATGCGACGGCAACCAAGAACACGAGCAACAAGGCGAGCGGTTCTCTTATGCAATGGCAACTTATAAATATTTTTTTATAATTTATAAATGTACCCCTATATTTTTATTATTTATAAATATACCCCTATATTTTTTATATTTATGTGTATCCCCCACGTGTCCGTATTCAAGTTTTTTGAAAATGCCGTATCACCGTGTCCGTATCCGCGTATCGCCGTGTCCACGTATCCGTGTCCGTGCAGCATAGCCTTTAATTATTTTGAAACAAATCCTCATAATTAATTATTGTAATTAATTATATTTTAGGCCGAATGTTCCTCTTAGGATAATATGCGTTTCCATATACCTTTAGAGAACATAGTTGTAGGAATCCAATCGACTTGTCCAATAATTCTGATGAGATAACAACAAAAAAAATAATAAATCCCTCATTCTTAATAAATTAAGAATTATTTCAAGCTATAAAGAAAAACCAATCTGTTGAATTTTTCTTTCCTTCTACCAACGGATAAATTATGTGTAGCCCCTTTCAATAGTGCAATAAGCCATGTTAGCGGAGAGTGCTATAGTAGGGTAAGCTGTAATTTAATTGACATAATGATGTAGGTAGCCATAGAAAGGGTTATGCTAGATTAACGTGGTCGGCTAGATTAACTAGGGGCTGCATTAGTTTGGTATAATTACTTCTATGAGCATCATTGATTGGTAGGTTAGACTTGACACACGAAGATTTTGAATTCACGAGATTAACTTAGGTCATTATCAAGTGTGAGGAAAATATATCTTTAGGGTCATATAACGATATAATTGATGGAGATCTACCTTTGAGCAAATGTAATGGGGCTAGATTAACTACGGGTTACATTTGCCTATTGGACCTAAAGCCCATTAAAAAGAAAAATAAGTTTTCTCGTTTGTCTGCTAGAGGGTAGTGGAATTCTATAAAATTTAGTGGGAGTACAATTAAATGATAAAAGTCCAAATCTTTAATTCCAATCATTAATAATGAGTTATCTTTTATGTAAGTCTACTTAAAGCTTTTCATTATAAATGCTAAGAATCCCTTATCGTCAATTCTCGACACCAATAAAACTTAATGGCAACAATTACCTTGATTGGCTCAATAAACATTCGTTTGGTGTTTTTGCTCCAAGAGCAATTATGCATACTCAATTATACCCCGTCCAAACTTCATGATAACTCGACTCACTAGGAAACCACCACTTATTAGAAGTGGAAGAATGGTGTCCATTATGACCAAATACTATATGATAGCATCTAGTCACCCGAGTTAGCAAGGAACTATGAGAATCATCTTTATGTTGTTGACATATAGGCTCACCTCTAGATCGTGTGTAGTGAGAGCATTATGGCAATGCGGTTTGTGACGACTAAGGAGTTGATGTCTCTGAGGCTATGCGAAAGGACTCCGGTCCATGAGCATGGTTTTAAAAAGATTCGCTCTCAAAGAAGTTGCATGAACACAATGTCGTTCTCCTACCAGAGTTCGCGGTGAATCTCATGCTTCCATCACTAACTAACTATCTCTTATGAAACGTTCACAATTAATTTCAATGAGAATATTGTTGAATCTCTTTTTTAAAGAGATGGTCAACATGTTGAAATACGAGTCAGTTATAAAGGAAGAAACGTTTATTTTGCCGTCGGAACCTTCTATATCTTTTTCTCAAAATAGTTCAAAGTGGATGAAGAGGGTAAAAGGAAAATAGTTTCCAGTCGAGCAAACAATAGACTAGGGGTGAATCGAGTATTCGCAAGGCTAAGAAAAACAAGCATATAAGTGATGCTTGCTTTCAATGTGGAAAGACAGACCATTGGGCTCTGTAAACTGCACGGAGTACCTTGATCGGAAACGTTCTAAGAAAGATGCATTTTTCGTTTAACCTAAACTCAATATAGAAGATAACCCAACAGAACTTTGGCAAGTTAGATTATGACATATTTCTTTAAGACGAATGAATGAGTTTGCATGTGAGGGATTGTTCACAAATGGATCATATGAACTCACTGTGGGCTTGTAAATTTTGTTTAAAAAGAAAAATGTTCAAATTACTACTAAGGGACAAATGGAGCGTGTTGAAGGTCTCTTGGATTTGATCTATGCAGACATGTGTGGTCCACTATGTGTTAGTGCCACTGGTGGTTTTAACTACTTCGTAACTTTTACCGATGATTACTCAAGGTATGTTACGTATACTTGATGAAGTACAAATTTGAAATATATGAAATGTTCAAAGATTTCAAAAACGAAGTAGAGCAACTCATACGAAGTATTAAGGAACAACGATCCGATCGTAGTGGAAAATACTTAAATGATGAGTTTATTGACTATCTCAAAGAGAACGTGATTCACTAAGTTACCGGCGTACTATTTGGGTCATGCACTCCATACCGCCGCGTATTTACTGAATAGGGTTAACACCAAAGTAGTTAGTTCCACACCATATGAACTTTGGCATTCCCGATAATCCACTTACATGAAGTGGCTAGTGGGAGATGAGTTGAATAGTCGATCCAACTTATGCCATTTCGTGGGGTATCTTAAAAATTGTTTTAAATACTTATTCTACTATCCCTTGAAATAAAATTGTTTGTCTTGTGAAATGCCACCTTCTTAATGAAGAAGGTTCTATGCGATAGAATAGGTGCATGGTAGAACTCCAAGAAATTCGAGAACCACGAATTGAAGTTCTAACACCATAAATAGAACAAGAGCCAATCAAAATCAAACCACCCATTATGTAAAGATTCGAAAGGATCCATAGAGAACTCAATAGGCTAACCCTCATCGAAGGTAGTCAAAATGAATTTGACAAGGGATGTGATCGAAGAACCTTCAATGGGGCTGTATTTGATGCAGTAAGGGACATTGTCTTAACGCCATGAAATCCGAAATGGATTCCATATACTCCAACAAGGTATGGACCTTGATGGATCCACCCAAAGGAATCTTTCCCATTGGATGCAAGTGGATCTATAATCTTTAAGTTGGAATAGATGGAAAGGTATCGACCTATAACGCTACACACGTGAAAATGAGTTATACTCTAAGACAAGTTGTTGTCTGTGAGATAACTTTTAACGAAACACTATGCTATAATTCCATTAGGATTTTGGTAGCCATTTGTGCGTAGTATGACTACGAGATATGAAAAATGGATATGAAGATCACCTTCTTCAATGGTTAGATTGAGGAAATCAGATTGCTGCAGCCGAAAGGCTTCATATCTTCTGGAAATTAGCAAAAGGTTTGCAAAATTCCAGCGATCCATTTATGGATTGAACCTAGCATCCGATAAATTAGAATGTTCAATTCGACTCAAAAAATCAAGCAAATGATTTAGTAACGAATTCGAAAGAACCTTAAGTTTACAAGAAGGTTAGTGGGAGTGCCATTATGTTTCCCAGTGCTTTGTGTTGATAGCATTCTACTCATTGGGAATGTTGTAGGGATGTTGCCTTCAACTAAAGCACGATTGTCCTAACATTTCTCAATAAATTAATATGGGATAAGCTTCATACGGTTTAGAGGATACGTATCTATAGAGGTAACTAGAAGAGGTCGCTTAGTTATCCCAATTCATATTATAGACATGATATACTGTATGCAGTGAAGCGTCATTGTAGATATCAGTCTAACCCCAACCAAGTTAGTTGGATCACTCTGAAACAAATCCTTAAATACTTACGAAGTAGTAAGGACTTGTTCCTATATAGTCTATGGGGATTCCGATCTGAAAATAAAGTCGTTCGACGACTTTAGTGTTTCAATCGGAAGTGGACAACTCAAAAAGGACGTCGGGATTTATATTCATGCTTATTAACGAGGTGTCGTATGAGTTCCAAGTGAAACATGACGACGGATTACACCTCCGAAGCTTAATATATTACGACATTAGATGACGCGAATGTAGCAGTTTGGATTCGAAATTACATTCAAATGTTGAATGTATGATTTCAATATGTCTCATCAGAAATTCAAGCATATACTGAATCATAATTATCTCATTAGTAAGATAATTAATAGGGGCGAACTTTAGTTCGAGAGAGTTTCCTCGGTAGACAACGTATTAGATCCCTGAACTTAGTCTTTAGCCATGCTGGTCCATGAGAAACATCGAAAGTTGATGGAACTTAGGTAATGAGTAGTTGGCTTTAGGTCAAGTGGGAGATTGTTAGAGTAGATGACCGAAGAGTCAACTAATTGTTGTGTTTTCTCATGCTACTCGTACATAATCTATTTCGTATTAATGATAAAAACCCCATTTGGCATTCTATATCTTTGTACCTTGCATAAGCATAGATGTAGTCCTTGCAGTTACTTAACTACTGTAAATAGATCTAGTCGAATCGTGAGATTATTTATTTAAGTATAGTAACTGTTAAACGTGCTTCCTAGTCAACGGGTTACACCACTAATGAGGATATCGGCCTTTCCCATTCGAGACTAGCACTTAGTGTATGTGTAGTGCATCTCATCAGTCAACGGTGTTGTGATATCGGCATACATAAGTGGGTGCTCATAAGCTGATGAGTTCACTGAACTCCCTCAATCTAGACATCTCAAAGTGGTTCCCAATAATCGAGTAGAGGTTTCTATGATATAGTTGTACACCATTAATCCTTAAGACCCAGACATCACCGTAACTTCACTAGAGGACCAACTGTATCGTGACCTGTCCCTAAGTTCCACCGAGGACCGCCCCAAGAGCCAGTGTTCGTGCAGTCTGGTGGGAGGTATGTGCATCGTAGTAGGAGATTCGATCGCTTGAGTAGTCATGGATATCCTATGGGTTCTTGCAATTTATAATCCATGAAGTCTGTGGCCACAGTAGAAAGTGTCGTGATTAGGGAAATATGTTTCTCTAAGTCAAACACGAACGGATTATATAATCAAGAACGTCCACACAGTTATTGAACTCATAAAGAGGTCTCGACGAACCAATTCCTCTAGTTCAATCGGGATATATGTATCCAAGGGATTGAACTGTACATTAAGTATATCACACTGTTCTTGCAGGCACTTCATTTGTATCTAGGGAATCATGACGCATTGTTGCTAGACGCCAATCTTGATTCGTTGGGTAATTAAGTTGAAACTAGCTCCAACTTAATTATAACTCTAGGGAAGAGTTTAAACCACAATGGGTTGTGGGCCCACGGCTAGCTTACAACTGAACCATCGAGGGTCACACTGCTCGTGTACATGAGATCCTTAATGCAACGAGCTAAGATTAATTAGTTAATCTTAGTGTAATTGGAAGTCAATGTGATTGAGTCCAACATTCGTAATTGTTAATCACGGATGAGAATAATTAGAGGAAAAGAATCCAACATAAATTAAGTGAACTTTCTATTTTGGGAAGTTTCCCAATTTGGCAAGTCCTAAATTAGGGTTTCCAATTTCGGAAATTGGTAAATTGCAAAGTAGTACTAGTATCGACGAGAATTTGTGCTCGTTGTCAAAATATAATGGTTATATTCTTACGAGCATTCGTTTGTTAGAAACAAGCCGAGAAAGAGAGTGAACTTAAGCTGTTGGGCCTAGCCCAACTTAAGGCCTGTTAGGGTTTTCACAAGGAGCATATAAATAGGATTTATATGTCTTGTGAAAGACACACAGAAAATGAGATAACACAAGCTTGAAACCCTAGCCTCTCTCTCCCTCCATCGGCCGTCCACCTTGCAGCCGAAACCCTACCTCCGCCACCAGCCGCCGCGCCGCGCCAGTCGCCGCCGCATCGGCATCTTCCTTTCCCTTCGTTCTTCTTCGTTGCACTTAGCCTATCACGTATCTAGTGCTGCGTGGATAGTGGATTGAATACACGAAGTGAAACCTAAGAGGAGGAAGAATATTATGCCGCCAACGTCGCCACTAAGGTCGTTCCCACGCGCCCCACGCGCCGCCACAAGCCGGTGATACGAGAAGGCAATTCTGAAAAACTGCTCTCGGATTTTCTGCGCAGTCCAGCGAGAAAATTCACCATAAATCAACCTGTGGTCGGATGGACGTGAAATTTCGAAAGAAGCTTCAAAACGAGTTATTGAAGTCGGATAAGACCTTTAATTTCGGATGTGAAAAGTAGTTGGATCGGTTGAAGTGGGAAGAGCAGCTAGCCATCTTCTCGTGTCTTCGTTCGATTCACGCTTCAAGGGTAAAGTATCGTTTTCCCTAATTAATATATATATATATATATATATATATATATATATATATATATATATATATATATATATATATATTAATTAATTGAGATTAATGTATGTTAATTGAGAATTGAATCACATGAATCTATATGTTCGATTATGTGCTTATGTGAATCGTTCGTTGAGCATGGTAATTATTTGATTTAATTTCGCGAGCATGCTATGATAATTTAATTATGTCATTTAAATTAATTATATATACGAGCATGTTTGTCGGAGATTGGAAGCGAAAAGGGGCAATTAATTGTAATTATTGTGCACGTGTTTGTTTGTATAAAACAGTTTATATAAAAAAATAAAAAAAAAATTATTTTCCGCTGCATACACGTGCCCGATCCCCAATAGATATCACAATATCGTTTACTGATGAGATGCAATATACATACACTAAGTGCTAGTCTCTTAATGGGAAATGCCGATATCCTCATTGGTGGCGTTAACCTTCGACTAGGAACACGTTTAAAAGTAATAATACTAAAGTAAATATCTCACGATCCTAAAGATCAATTACTAGTACTTGTAATAACTGTAAGGACTATATCTATGTTTGAGACAAAGGGACAAAGATATAGAATGCCAAGGTGTTTTTATCATAAATACAAAAAAGGATTATTTATTACAAGAATAAATGGAAAGACCACAGCAACAAGTTGGCTTGTTGGTCACCTACTATAAAAATCTCCCACTTGACCTAAAGCCAACTACCCATGAATTGCAATCCCATCGACTCTCGATGTTTCTCGTGGACCGACCTTGGTAAAGGCTTCGTGAACGGGTCTGCAACGTTCTCTTCCGAGGTGACTCGTTCTACTTTAATTTCACCTCTATCAATGATCTCTCGGATCACATGATACTTTCCCAGAATATTCTTGGACTAATGATGAGATCTCGGCTCCTTAGCTTGCGCCACGGCTCCGGTGTTATCACAGTACAACGGTACTGGATCATTAGCATTAGGAATGACACCCAACTCTTGGATGAATTTCCTTATACAAGTCCCTTGTTTTGCAGCTTCGAAAGCTGCAATGTATTCAGCTTCGGTAGTGGAATCGGTCGTCGTGCTTTGCTTGGAACTCTTTCAACACACGGCACCACCATTAAGCGTGAATATAAATCCCGAGTTCGACTTTGAGTCATCCACATCCGATTGAAAACTAGAGTCGGTAAAGCCCTCTAATTTCAACTCAGCACCTGAATAAGTCGTCTTGGCCATCTCCGGTTTGCTCTCCACCCTCGCCTTTATTATGCTTCTGTTGAGTTTCGCACGGCCGTATGAGATTTTGAACTGTTTTCCGCACGGCCGTGTGAATTGCCAAAATTGGGCAGTAGCTGTCTGTTTCTCGCACGGCCGTGTGAGATTATAGTGTTTTTCTCGCGCGGCCGCGCCCCAAGCCAAAATCGGACAGTAGCTTCCCTAAGTTTTCACACGGCCGTGTGAAATTTAGCTTTGTTTTGGGACGGCCGTATGAACTCCAGAGCTGCAATTTCTTGACCTGAAAATTAAAAATATGCTTAAATTGTTAGCTTGCATGCTTATAAAATAAATAAATAAAATAAAACAAGAAAAATAAATAAAGAAAACGAAAATCTCGGGTTGCCTCCCGAGAAGCGCTAAGTTTATAGTCTTCAGCCAGACTTTGTTCCTGCTCTTCAATTCCTTAGCTTTTGAACCCATCTCCTCACTTCCTTTTGGAGAAAGTCTTGAATAAATGGGTTGATCCGATTCTTCTTTCGACTGGTTCGCTTAGGAATGCCCTTGAATTTATTCTTCTTGATGTCATGAGGCTTGCCAACATCGTCTTTTATCACGGTGTTTTGAGTAGGTGTTGTAACCAACTCAACCTTTTTTCTTTTGTTCTCCTACATGCACATTAGTATCCACAAAAAAATTTAAATCATGTAATTTAACAGGAAAAAGTTTAGAATCACTTACCTCATCGAGAAGATAACATCCATTAGCCGTAGTAGGCTTTTCATCCACCCGGTACACCTTGAAGATCACTGTTTCTTCCCCCACACTCATTCTTAGCTCTCTCTTTCCTACATCTATAATTGATCTACCGGTTGCTAAGAAGGGGCGTCATAAGATAAGGGGAATATTTTCATCTTCCTCTATGTCTAGTACTAGAAAATCGGCCGGGAGTATGAACTTATCTACCTTGACCAATACATCCTCCACTATACCTAAAGGGTGAGTAAAAGATCTATCGGCTAGCTCAAGGTCACAGAAGTGGGCTTAATTTCTCCTAAATTCAATTTCTCATAAATTGATAAAGGCATTAAATTTACGCTCGCCCCTTGATCACACAACGCCCGCCCAAAATACCTAATACCAATTGTGTATGGAATGGTACAACTGCCCGGATCTCTAAGCTTCGGTGGAATTTTATTTGCAAGGATAGCACTACTTTGCTCATTGAGGTCTACGATTGCTGCACACTCCGGAAGCCTCATCTTCTTCGATACAAGTTCCTTTATAAACTTAACCCAATTCGGCATATGCTTAAGTGCCTCAACAAAAGGAATATTAACATGCAACTTTTTAAGATAATCCAAAAATAACTGAAATTGCATATCAAGCTTAGAGTTTTGAAAACGTTGAGGGAAAGGTACCTTGGGAGTAGGTTCACTTATTGTGATCTTTGTGTTGCTTGACCCGACCTCGGTTTTTTCCTTGGGCTCCTCTACAATAGGCGGTGGTGCAACGGACTTTTTACGACCTTCCTCTAATTGCCTCCCATTTCGCAAACTTACTGCATTGCACTGCTCGATGTTGCTCCTTCAAGGATCTTCCGTATTCGACGGCAGTGCTCCCGACGGCCTCGCGTTTAGTTGGGTTGCAAGTTGCCCCATCTGTGTCTCCAAATTTCGAATGGAAGCTTGAGTTGATGTCATGAATTGTGCTAAGATATTAGCGAGATCTCCACCTTGAGGTGGGGCTTGAGTCGGATTTTGGAATCCGGGAGCTGGCATTTGTCCTTGCTGATTTCCTCCCCATCCGAAGTTGGGGTGATCTTTCCATCCCGGATTATAAGTGTTGGAGTACGGGTTCCTCTGTTGTCGGTTGGTGTCATTCACGTAATTTAGAGACTCCGTTTCTGCTAAGCACTGGTCGGGACCTTGGACTGCATGGACTTGTTGAGTTTGCAAAGCTGCTACTTGCTTTGATAGCTTTTCTAACTGGGCGGTGATTGCGGTGACCCCGTCTAACTCCAAAATTCCTACCGTCTTTATGGCTCCTCTATTTGACCGGTCCGATGCCCGCATGTATTTATTCCTAGCGATTCGCTCCAAAAGTTCGTATGCTTCGTCATAGGTCAAGCTCATGAACATACCGCCAGCTGCTGAATCGAGCACCGTTCTCGAATTATCTTGCAATCCGTCATAAAATATTTGAAGTTGCCGCCACTCTTGAAGACCATGATTGGGGCATCTCCGAATTAATTGTTTGAACTGCTCCCACGTCTCGAATAATGCTTCACCGGCTTCTTGTATGAAATTTTGTATTTCTCTCCAGATTCTTTCAGTTTTTGTTGGGGAGTTATATGTGTTCATGAAGAGTTGTGCTAGCTGGGGCCAAGACGAGATGGAGTGCGGTGCACGAGTTTGTAACCACTCTCGGGCTGCTCCTTGTAAAGAGTGCTTGAACAGGCGGAGTTGCAGTGCTTCAGGAGATACGCCGTTCATCTTATGCGAATCATACGTTTCGAGAAAATTGACCAAGTGGAGATGCGGATCTTCGTGAGCTAATCCGCTGAACAACCCATTGTTTTGGAGCATAGTAAGGAGTCCCGTTCGAATTTCAAAATTGTTGGCTTCAATGGGGGGCTGCTGGATGCTTGATTGAAACCCATTGAGTATTGGAACGGTGTACTCATGCAATGCTCGTTGACGAGGTGGTGGATTAATTAGCTGAAGTTGCTCTTGCTCGTTGACGATATTCCCTGCCGCATTCGGTAGGCGCCCTTGGTCATCTCCCCTACGATTATTCTCTTCTTCCATTGTCGCATAAAAAGTACCTAAAACAAATAAAATAATTAAATAAAATATATAAAACGGCTGAAGTAAGAAAAATTGCTCAAATATAATATTAGGATAAATGGATAATTTAGCCGTAGTCCCCGGCAACGGCGCCAAAAACTTGTTGGGGCTAATACCTAACACGCAAGTGCACGTATCGCAAACAAGTAGTAAAAGTGGACTCGTGAGAGTCGGATGTCGATCCCACAGGGAATACTCAAATTATCTAATCCTAAGTACCAAATTCTAACAATTATAATTTTTATCCAGCTTACGCAAGGTTCTCAATTTATTCAACTAAACAATTACACTAATTATGAAAACAAATAAACACGAGAAAATATCAATAAAAACGGACCTAGGATTTTATCTTCCCCCTATGCAAGAATTGCTCACCCAAAACCCCTCAATTATGAAATATATGATTCATGATTATTAACCCGAGACACTAATTTACTCATAACCCGCTGTCGCGTGTATTATGAGTCTATTATTCAAAAACGATTCACTATATGTCTATGCAAACCAATTATAAATAAAGCATTAACTAGCAAGTCTCGTAAATGGCTACCTAAGGTGATATCTGTATGTCTACGACACCACATGCAATTGACACACTCATCCGGTGAAAACTACTCGAAGGTTCTTATACTTACCGTCTAATTATCAAAATAGCTCTGTCGAGTCAATCCCAATAATCACAGATAAAGCACATAAATTGGTCAAGTTCATGCACTAACAATCATAACAAGTATAAGAAATAATCATAAAAGCATAATTGCATAATCTCAAGAAAACGGGTTCACCATCCCCACACAGGGTTCCAACAAAATCCTAGATTAAAAACTTACCTACTCATGTTCTCTACGAAAAACATCATAAAAACATAAAAAGAAATAGATTAAGAAAAGATAGATGAAAGAAGAATTGTGATGAAGATTTGTCAATTCTCCGTCTTCGATTCTTCGTTCTCTCGCTCCTCTCGCTCCAAGATTGTGTCAAAAGTCTTTTAATTCGTGCTTGGTTTGCCCTTAAATAGATGTCCCAACTTGGTAGATGATTCTAGGTTTCCTTGTGTGATTAAAAGTCCAAAATTGTCTCCAGCGTGATATGGCGCGGCCGCGCGAAAATAAGTCAAAATCTCACACGGCCGCACGAGAATCGCCGAAACCTTCTGCCCAACTTCTGCAGTTGGCACGGCCGTGCCAAAAATAGGCTAAATTTGGCACGGCCGCGCGGGCACTTTTCAGCCTATTTTCAGCATATTTTGATTTCTTCCGTTTTTGCCTGTTTTTGATCTTTTTTGGCTCGTTTCGTCCTTGGAACCTCCAAATCGTCAAGTTGTACCTAAAATACAATAAACCACTCATTAAGCATCATTAAATCAATAAAAGTATACAAAAATTCTCGTACGAAAGTATACATTGAGTGTAAAATATACACTCAACAGTATGGGAACTAATCCCTTAGGTGGATCTACCAAGGTCCACACCTTGTTGGAGTACATGGAGTCCATTTTGGATTTCATGGCAGTTAGCCAATGTCTCATGTCCGCATTCGATACGGCCTCATTGTATGTTCTTGGATCTTGTCCAAGATCAACACGATCTTCATCTTTTGAATCTACGCACTGATGGTTCAGGAGGTATATTAGTGGATTGTTGTATTGGTTCGATTACTTGTTCTTGTGTTTGAACTTCACTTTGCGGTTCTTGAACTACTTCAAGTTCTATCATGTTGCCTTTTCTATCGGATAAAAACTCCCTTTCTAGAAAGATGGCATTTATCAAAATAAACGTCTTAGCTTCATTGACATAATAGAATTCGTATCCCATTGACTCTTCGAGATACCCCACAAAGTAGCAAAAGTCGGATTTACTATCCAACTTATCTCCCACTAGTCGCTTCACATAAGCGGGACAACCACATATCCTAATATGTTTTATGTTGGGCTTCCAGGAATGCCAAAGTTCGTATGGTGTGGATTTAACTGCCTTGGTGTTAACTCTATTCAGCAAATACGCGGCAGTGCGAAGTGCGTGACCCCACAAGTATGCCGGTAAGTTGGTGAACCCCATCATAGATCGAACCATGTCTAAGAAGGTTATATTCCGACGTCCGGAAACTCCATTAAGTTGAGGATTTCCAGGTGGAGACCATTGAGATTGTATTCCATTCTCTTTTAGATGGTCAATGAACTCGATGCGTAAGTATTCTCCACCTCGATCGGATCGTAGTTTCTTAATACTTCGTCCGAGTTGCTTTTCTACTTCGTGTATAAAATCTTTGAACTTTTCAAATGTTTCAGACTTGTACTTCATTAAGTACACGTACCCCTACCTAGAGTAATCGTCGGTAAAGGTAGCGAAGTAGTTGTATCCACCCTTTGCACTAACACTTATTGGACCATATATATCTGTATGGATCAAATCCAAAAGACCTTCGGCCCGCCCCATTTTCCCAATGTAGGGTGACTTGGTCATTTTCCCTCTAAGGCAAGATTCACAAGTTTGTAGTGATTTCACATCGTCCAAAGTGAACAATCCTTCACTAACAAAATCATTCATCCTTCTTAAAGAGACATGACCTAATCTAGCGTGCCAAAGTTGTGCGGGGTTTTGATCTATCTCCTTACGTTTTGCTGATATAACATTAATTGTTATTTCATTTGGATTTAGTTCATATAAGTTGTTTAATAGTCGTTCCTTGCAAATCAAATTTTCATCCGCAAATCGAATTTCCAAAAACAAAAAAAAAACCTTCAATATCCAAAACAGGAATAGAAATAAGGTATCTAATGAGGACCTAGACATCACCGTGACCTAGACAAAAGTAAAACATTATGACCTAGACATCACCGTGACTTCACTAGAGGACCAGCTGTATCGTGACCTGTCCCTGAGTTCCACCGAGGACCACCCCAAGGGCCAGTGTTCGTGCAGTCCGAAATCTAGTGGGAGGTCTGTGCATTGTAGTCGGGGATTCGATCGCTAGAATAGTCTTGGATGTCCTGTGTGTTCTCATAGTTTGTAATCTCTGTCTCTGGCCAGAGCTGACTAAGTGATGATTAGAGAATTCGATTCTCTAAGTCATGCATGTACTGATTACAACACTTAGAACGATCACACAAATATTGAACTACTAAAGACGTCTCGATGAACCAATGTCTCTAGTTCGATCGGGACATATGAATCGAAGGGATCGTACTGTACGTTAACTATATCAAAAGTTTCTTGCAGGCACTTCATTTGTATTTAGGGAATCATGACGCGTAGTTGCTAAACGCCAATCTTGACTCATTGGGTGATTAAGGTCAAATGAGATTCCTTAATTGTAACTCTAAGGGACGAGTTTAGACCACAAAGGGTTGTGGACCCATGGCTAGCTTACATCTGAACCATCGAGGGTCACACTGCTCGTGCACTCGAGATCTTTGAATAAATGGTCAGAGATAAAAATGTTTAATCTTTGCATGATTGGAAGTTAATATGATTGAATCCAACATCCATAATTTGGAATTATGAATGAGAATAAGAAAATAAAAAGAATAGGCGAACATCTTAGTGAACTTTCTAAATCGGGAAGTTTCCAAATTTAGAAAGTCCACTGAATTAGGGCTTCCATTTTTAGAAATTGGAAATCGGGAATTGGCACTCGTAATGATGAGGACATTAAAATGATTCCGAAAATGTAATCGGTACAATTTTCCAATCATTGAGTTGTGAGAAACGAGCGAGTGAATAACAAACGAACTTAAGCTGTTGGGCCCAGTCCAACTCAAGCCCGTTAGGGCTTATATACAAGACACTATAAATACATGATTTATAGGTCTTGCATACGCGCACACACACACACACACACACAACACAATTACAAAACCCTAGCCACGCGAACTCTCTCACTCGGCCGAATTCTCACCTACGGCCGTCGTCGCCGTCGATTCGTCGCCGGAATCGGCCCCCTTTGGCCGATTGTCTTGGTAGTTCTTTTCTTCTTCTTTTTTCTTCCATATATTCTAATTTTGCGTGTCTAATACCACGTTTTTAGTAGATCGAAGTATACGAGGTGAAATTAGAGAGGAGGAAGATCGAAGATTCGAAGAACGAGGAGCAGCCCCGGTCCGACGACGCACGCGCTCCAACGCGCCGCCCGAAGACAGCGCGTGATCCACACGCGGCGCCGCCGCTGTTTCGCTGTCGCCGCTCCCCGACTGCACGGATTGGTTTCCGTGGCAGTCTTGCTTCGATTCGTGTGCCAACCTCACGCTTCAAGAGGTAAATTCTCGAATCCGGGATTCGTTAGGTGGTTAATTTAATTAGATTAAATTATCCATGTTCGTAGTATGTTTCGTGAATTAATATGTATTTTATGTTTATATGAAATTCATGCTTTACTGCGAGCATGCTAAATGATTTACTGCGAGCATGCTAATTAATTTACTGTCGATTAAATTAATTCACGTAATTGTCGTTTTTAATTTTCGCTGGAAGCGCAAAGGAACACAATTAATTATTTACTATTGTCAGGCATGTGATTATGTGATTTAAATTCGTTTAATTCGCAGAAAATTTTTGTTTTCCGCTGCGTACACGTGTCCTAATCCCAACGGTGGTATCAGAGTTCGTTGCGCAATTAATTGCATTTTCATATGCTATGCTTATTTTGATGCATGTTCGATTTATTAAAGTTGTGATTGTTGTATCATTTAATTGGGTACCTTCGAAAGTTTAAAATATTTTTGAAATATTGTTTAGAATTTTTTCCGCTTTAGAATTGTTTAAAATTGGAAAATCGAATTTGAAATTTAATTTAAAATGTCGGTTTTTAATTATTCGGATCGAACCGGCCGGTTCGATGGTTCTATTCGATCCAATAGACCGAATCCACGTGGATTCGGGTCGGTCAGACCGGTCAACAGACCGGTCAACTGGATCGGTCAGAACCGGACCGTTTCGGTCCAAACCGGTTCACTGAAAAAAAAAAATATATATATATATATTTCAGATTTCTAAAATTAAAATTAAAGCAAATTGATTTTAATTTTTGGAAAATTATTTTCACTTAAACCCAATTATAATTTTTGGAAAATTATTTTCACTTAAACCCAATTAGATAATCGAATCAACAATCATCTATTTTAGTAAAAAGGTGTTAGATTAATTAATTAATCTAAATTGTTAAATTGATCTTAATTAATAGAACACACATATAATATTGATTATACTTCAACTTAATTATAGTACCTCAACATTATTTGATTGATTTATGCTAGTTGAGGTCGTATAATTATTTTGAAAAACCCGATAATTAATTAATAAAATTAATTATATAGTTAGGTCGTATGTTCCTCTTAGGACAATATGCGCTTCCATATACCTTTAGAGAACATATATGTAGGAATCAAATAGACCAATCCAAACCTTCTGATGAGATAAAACTTTTTCTAAAAATCCCTCATTCTTAATCTTATTAAGAATTATTTCAAGCTATAAAGAAAAACCAATTTGTTGAATTTTTCTTTCCTTCTGCCAACGGTTGAATGATGTGTAGCCCTTTACTATAGTATAGTAAGCCATGTTAGCGGGGAGGGCTATGGTAAAGTAAGTTGTAATTCAATTGACATAACGACGAAGGTAGCCATAGAAAAGGTTATGCTAAATTAACGTGGTCGGCTAGATTAACTAGGGACTGCATTAGTGTGGCATAATTAAGTTCTATGAGCATCTTTGATTGGTAGATTAGACTTGACACACGAAGATTTTGAATTCGCGAGATTAACTTAGGTCATTATCAAGTGTGAGGAAAATTAATTTATGGTCATATAAAGGATATGATTGATTGTGATCTACCTTTGGGCAAATATAACCGGGCTAAATTAACTACGGGTTATATTTGTCTATTGGACCTAAAGCCCATTAAAGAAAAATCGGTTTTCTTGTTTGTCTACTAGAGGGAAGTGGAACTCGATAAAATTAGTGGGAGAACAATTAAATAACATAAGTCCAAACATTTAATTGTAAAAGTCATTTAATACGAATCTCTAATAATCCTCTTCTCTAAACCTCTCAGGTAATCATGTCTAAGAATCCCATAATGTCAATCCTCGACAATAAACTCAATGGCCCTAATTACCTAGATTGGTTGCGTGGTCTTAAACTTGTGCTAACCGTTGAGGGGCGTCTCTATGTCCTTAATGAGAGACTTCCTGCCACTATACCCGACACTGCGACGGATGTTGAAAAGGAAACTTATGAAGCATGGAAGCAAGACGACACTCATGCTAGGTGATATATGATAGCCGCCATGGAGCCCGCGCTTGCGAGGAAATATGAGTCTCACAATCATGCTTTCGATATCAAGGCTCATCTCGATAGCATGTATAGTGAGAATATTAGGGCATCGAGGTACGCTGCTACAAAGGGGTTGGTCACTGCGAGACTGCGCGAAGGGACTTCGGTCCACGAGCACTGTCTCAAAATGATCACTCTCCTTGAAAAGCTAATGAACCTTGATGTCACCCTCCCTGCCGAGCTTTCGTTGGATTTGATCATGTTGTCTCTTCCAAATTTATATGAATCGTTCATAGTAAACTTCAACATAAACAAACTAGATCCTCCCTTGGATGAGTTAATGAACTTGTTTGTCAGTTTCGAGTCTACCATTAAGAAAGAGAAGTATGTTCTCGTTGCTGCTTCTTCTGCAAAGAAGAGAAAGGAAAGAGTTCCCTTCCCAAACAGCAAGTTCGAAGTGGGTGAAGATAGTGGGGGCCCCAAGGCGAATGTCAGAAAGCAAGTTGATGATGCTTGCCATCATTTGGGAAAGAAAGGACATTGGCGCCGCAACTGCAAGGCTTACCTAAAGCAGAAACGTTCTAAAAAGCGTACGTATTTCATTAACGTAAATTTGTCTGTCAATTCTTCTTCTTGGGTATTGGATGTGGGCTGTGGTTCACACTTATGTAATGATTTGCATCTAATGACAAGAAGTAGAAAGCTTAGAGCGGGTGAGATCTACCTAAGGATGGGGAATGGAGCAACAGTTGCTGCTGAAGCCATTGACACTATTTACTTAAATGTTTTGGATTCAAGTTTTCTTATTGTTTGGTACGATTGTTTATTTGTTCCGTCTCTCATTAGAAACCTTATTCCTATTTTTTTTTTAGATATTGAAGGTTTTACTTTTGTTTTTGGAAATTCGATTTGCATTATACAAAAGGATGAAATTTTGATTTGCAAGGGACGACTATTAAACAACTTGTATGAACTAAATCCAAATGAAATACCAATTAATGTTATATCAGCAAAGCGTAAGGAGATAGATCAAAACCCCGCACAACTTTGGCACGCTAGATTAGGTCATGTCTCTTTAAGAAGGATGAACGATTTTGTTAGTGAAGGATTTTTCACATTGGACGACGTGAAATCACTACAAACATGTGAATCTTACCTTGAAGGGAAAATGACCAAGTCACCCTACAAAGGGAAAATGGAGCGGGCCGAAGGTCTTTTGGATTTGATCCATACAGACGTATGTGGTCCACTAAATGTTAGTGCGAAGGGTGGATACAACTACTTCGCTACCTTTACCGACGATTATTCTAGGTATGGGTACGTGTACTTGATGATGAAGTACAAGTCCGAAACATTTGAAAAGTTCAAAGATTTTAGACACGAAGTAGAGAAGCAACTCGGACGAAGTATTAAGAAACTTTGATCCGATCGTGGTGGAGAATACTTGAGCATCGAGTTCATTGACAATCTAAAAGAGAATGGAATACAATCTCAATGGACTCCACCTGGAACTCCTCGACTTAATGGAGTTTCCGAACATTGGAATAGAACCTTGTTAGACATGGTTCGATATATGATGGGGTTCACCAACTTACTAGCATGGGGTCATGCACTTCGCACTGCCGCGTATTTGCTGAATACAGTTAACACCAAAGTAGTTAAATCCACACCATACGAACTTTGGCATTCCCGGAAGCCCAACATAAAACATATTAGTATATGGGATTGTCCCGCTTATGTGAAGCGGCTAGTGGGCAATAAGTTGGATAGCAAATCCAACTTATGGTACATTGTGGGGTATCCCGAGGACTCAATGGGATACGAATTCTATTATATCAAGGAAGCAAAGATGTTTGTTTCGAAAAATGCCACCTTTCTAGAAAGGGAATTTCTATCAGATAGAAAATGCAGCATGATAGAACTTGAAGTAGTTCAAAAACCGCAAAGTGAAGTTCAAGCACAAGAACAAGTAATCGAACCAATACAACAATCCACTAATATACCTCATGAACCTTCAGTGCGTAGATCCGAAAGAGTTCGGAAAATGCCTGATAGGTTATTCCTCCTCGAAAATGATGAAGTTCATGTTGATCTTGAACGAGATCCAAGAACATACAATGAGGCCGTATCGGATGTGGACATGGGACATTGGCTAACTGCCATGAAATCCGAAATGGACTCCATGTACTCCAACAAGGTGTGGACCTTGGTAGATACACCTAAGGGAATAGTTCTCATACGCTTCAAGTGGATCTACAAGAAGAAAATTGGAGTGGATGGAAATGTATCGACCTATAAAGCTAGATTGGTAGCGAAAGGATATACTCATAGGCAAGGTCTTCACTATAAGGAAACCTTTTCACCAGTCGCGATGCTGAAGTCCATTAGGATTTTGCTGGCCATAGCTGTGTGGTATAACAACGTGATATGGCAAATGGATGTCAAGACCGCTTTCCTTAATGGAGACATTGAGGAAGAAATTTACATGGCGCAGCCGGAAGGCTTCATATCTTCTGGAAGTGACCAAAAGGTTTGCAAACTCCAGCGATCCATTTATTGATTGAAACTAGCATCCCGTAGTTGGAACATTAGGTTCGACTCAACTATCAAAGAGTTTGATTTTGAGAAGAACCCGGAGGAACCTTGTGTATACAAGAAGGTTAGTGGGAGGGCGATAATATTTTTAGTGCTTTATGTTGATGACATTATACTCATTGGGAATGACGTAGAAATGTTGCAACAAACAAAAGCATGGTTGTCCACATGTTTCTCAATGAAGGATTTGGGAGAAGCATCTTACGTATTGGGAATACGGATCTATAGAGATAGAGCTAAAAAGATGCTTGGCTTATCCCAAAGCATGTACATAGACACCGTTATGAAACGGTTTAGCATGGAAAAATCCAAGAAGGGATTCTTGCCAATGTCCCATGGGGTTCGTCTCTCGAAATCCATGTGTCCTCAGACACCTAGTGAAATTGAGGAGATGAAAAGGGCGTCTTATGCTTCTGCCATAGGAAGCATAATGTATGGCATGCTATGTACTAGACCCGATATCGCGTATGTTGTGAGTGTCACAAGCCGATATCAGTCCAACCCCGGTCCAGCTCGCTGGAAGGCTGTAAAAGATATCCTTAAGTACTTACGAAGGACTAAGGATATATTTTTGGTCTATGGGGGTGCCGAGTTGAAATTAGAGGGCTTTACCGACTCTAGTTTTCAATCGGATGTGGATGACTCAAATTCGAACTCGGGATTTATATTCACGCTTAATGGTGGTGCCGTGTGTTTGAAGAGTTACAAGCAAAGCACGACGGCCGATTTCACTACCGAAACTGAATACATTGCAGCGTCCGAAGCTGCAAAAGAAGGGACTTGGATAAGGAAATTCATCCAAGAGTTGGGTGTCATTCCTAATGCTAATGATCCATTACCGTTGTACTGTGATAACACCGGAGCCGTGGCGCAAGCTAAGGAGCCGAGATCTCATCAGAAGTCCAAGCATATTATGAGGAAGTATCCTGCGATCCGAGAGATCATTGATAGAGGTGAAGTTAAAGTAGAACGAGTCACCTCAGAAGAGAACGTTGCAGACCCCTTCACGAAGCCTTTACCAAGGTCGGTCCACGAGAAACATCGAGAGTCGATGGGATTGCGATTCATGGGTAGTTGGCTTTAGGTCAAGTGGGAGATTGTTAGAGTAGGTGGCCGACAAGCCAACTTGTGGTTGTGGTCTTTCCATTTATTCTTGTAATAAATTATCTTACTTCGTATTTATGATAAAAATACCTTGGCATTCTATATCTTTGTCCATTTGTCTCAAACATAGATATAGTCCGTACAGTTATTGCAAGTACTAGTAATTGATCTTTAGGATCGTGAAATATTTACTTTAGTATTATAACTGTTAAACATGTTCCTAGTCGAAGAGTTACGCCACCAATGAGGATATCGGCCTTTCCCATTAAGAGAGTAGCACTTAGTGTATGTGTACTGCATCTTATCAGTAAATGGTATTGTGAGATCGGCATGCATAAGTGGGTGCTCGTAAGTTGACGAGTTCACTGAACTCCCTCACCCTAGAAATCTCTAAGTGGTTCTCGATAATCGAGTAGAGATATCTATGGTACAGTTGTACACCATTTGTCCTTATGACCTAGACATCACCGTGACTTCGTTAGAGGACCAGCTGTATCGTGACCTGTCTCTGAGTTCCACCGAGGACCGCCCCAAGGGCCAGTGTTCGTGCAGTGCGAAATCTAGTGGAAGGTCTGTGCATTGTAGTCGGAAATTCAATCGCTAGAATAGTCTTGGATGTCATGTGTGTTCTCATAATTTGTAATCTCTAAGTCCCTGGCCAAAGCTGACTAAGTGATGATTAGAATAAATATAGAATGCCAGGAATTCGGATTGCACGAACACTGGCCCTTAGGGCGGTCCTCGGTGGAACTCAGTGACAGGTCACGATACAGCTGGTCCTCTAGTGAAGTCACGGTGATGTCTAGGTATTAAGGACTAATGGTGTACAACTATACCATAGATATTTCTACTCGATTATTGAGAACCACTTAGAGATTTCTAGGGTGAGGGAGTTAAGTGAACTCGTCAACTTACGAGCACCCACTTATGCATGCCGATATCACAATACTGTTTACTGATGAGACACAGTACACATACACTAAGTGCTAATCTCCTAATGGGAAAGGCCGATATCCTCATTGGTGGCGTAACCCTTCGACTAGGAACACGTCTAATAGTTATAATACTTAAGTAAATATCTCACGATCCTAAAAGATCAATTACAAGTACTTGTAATAACAGTAAGGACTACATCTATGTATGAACAAGGGACAAAAATATAGAATGCCAAGGTGTTTTATCATTAATACGAAAAAGGATTATTTATTACAAGAATAAATGGAAAGACCACAGTCACACGTTGGCTTGTTGGTCACCTACTCTAACAGTAGTTGCACACCCTTGATTTAAAAAAAATAATCCCTATATAGTTATCATTATATTATGTCAGATGCGAAATATTGATAAGATCAAGTTGTAGTTCAAGTAGTAAGTAGGCACAACTCTATTTAATGTCATAGGTTCTTGTTCTACTATCTACAAATATTAATTGTTCTTCATATTTAACTTTCATAATATTTAACTTTTATTTATTAAATTTCCATTTACACTACATTTTTTCTCAATATTTTTCTACTTTTTTTCAAAATTCTCCAAAAAAATCTTGTTAGATTTGATTTTCTTACATATTAGTATTATTTTATGTGTGTATTATTATTATAAAAAAAATCGGGGCTCTGCCCCCGAAGCCCCGTAAACTTTTACAATTTCGAACACTCTTGGCTAAATTCCTGGATTCGCCACTGGCAACAAGTCCTCTTTCCATGGCTTCGCCGTGTCCACACGTGCCTCCCAGCCCATCAAATCTGCTCCCCAGACAAACCTTTCAATCACCATGTCGTCCGCCCCCACCACTCCGTACAATCTGGACAGCTTCAACTTCCAGCCGATTAAAGAATCGATCGTCGTCGGGGAAATGACCAGGCGCTACATGACGGACATGATAACCTACGCCGACACAGGCGCGATGGTTGTCGGCGCCGTATATGATTTTGTGACCAAAGTAGTGTACATAGAAGTTTGTAGAATTTTGTTAAATGTGGAGATTTTGATATCTTGGTAAACTAAAATTTGGAACAAATGCCGAGATTTTTGATTTAATTTCTTGAAAAAAGTAAGTAGAGGAAGATGTTGGAGATCAATTTCGGAGGATTAATTAATATCAAGATCAATTTGTCGATCTTCACTTTTGTTAGCCACTTCCTCTTTCTTGTTAGTGTTGTTTTTTCATTAACAGTTACCATTTTATTCCACTTCTTTCTCTTCTTTCCCGTGGCAACGGCCGTCGTGGATTTCTTAATTTTGGTGATTTTGGGTAAATCTTTGTTGGGGTTGATGTGGACACCGGAATTTTTGGTGTTCTGATGGTTCTTGTTCTCATTTTTCGTTCAACCTAGCAATTTGCCGGTGATTAGTTACCATCAGTTGCCCAGAAGCCCCGGTAGTCATACTATCAAAACCTCTTCATCTTCACCTATATTTCTCTCCTTTTTTTCACTATAATTATGTGAAGGTGGTGCAAGGAATCTGAAGGGTGTTTCAGACATTTACACTCCAATCACGTTGTATCCCTACAAATCAACTCAAGAAAACATTGGATTCATTATTATTTTGCTATCATGTTCTTGTTAATCTCATAAACCAAAAGACATGATTAGTATTACTCATAATCATATAAATCCCAATATTAATTATCCCATCCCCACCTAAATTGAGTTAGCAAAATACATAAATAATTGAGGAATAAATACACACACATTTACACGCAGAAGAACACATCTAATGGCAAACAAAGGCACATTATTCTTATACTGGGATTGCTTTTAGTAAGTGGAAATTCTTGATTTCTTCCCTTTTCGCTTTAATTTCTACATGTTCATGTAATACAATTATTTTGAAGTGATTAAAACATTGAAAGTGAAAATAATACGGTAGAGGAAGAATAACATGAACTATATATATATATACATAATAAAGGCAAGCCAAAGTCTGGAACGAACAACATTAGTTCGAAAGCAACATTTTTTGTATTTTACCCCAAAATTAGTGTTAAATGACAAAATGAGATTTTCGACTCTATACAGTAAACCTTTGAGATATTCAAACGAACTACAATAACAATAATAATAATAATAAAAAAAATGCAACATGTGTATCAAAAAGATTTAACATAAATGTATTACAGTCAAAAACATGCGTTGGAGTTGTCATCGCCAGATTTTGCTTGGGTATAGCCATCCACAACTACAAGAAATCCTTGTCCATCTCTTCTTGCTCTAATTAATCGAATAGGGTGAGCGCTGTTTTTTTGTCAAGTGAAAAAGCCCCAATTTGTTTCTAAGTGATCAAATATAAGGACATAATAGACATTCGCCTTTCTCAGTTAGTGAAACTGACGGAAGCTACCCCTTGTAAACCACAAGGAAGTTATGAGTCAATATTAATACCACAAGGGGATTAAGTGTCAAATGGTGAAATCACATGGGGTTATCTGCTATTTGACCTGTAATATATATCATCAATGATGTATTCTATACTTTGTCATTTCCATATATCTTGATAAATTAATTTATTGATAGATTCATTTGAATATATATATATATATGTGTGTGTTTGTGTGTGTGATAATTTTTAGATAAATGTGCAATTGTTAAATAGGAAAGAACTTAAAAACATATTACAATGAAAATGTCTAATAAGCAATTGAGTATTACACATTATCAATTGAGTGCCAACTAAGTGATTTGAGAAAATGACATAAGTATTTGTCACATGTCATTTATTGAGGCTATAGGTCCTCTTCTTATATAATACTAGCATTTTTTCCCCCGCTCAATGCACAAGATAGCATTTCAGATGGTGAAAATAATGGTTTGTTTAATACATGACAATAAAAATTATATATAGATATCATATGTATATATGTAACAACATTAATATGTATATATATGTATATATATATATATATATATATATATATATATGTATATATATATATATATATATATATATATATATATATATATATATATGTGTATCTCACTTCTATCTATTGAGCGCCCTCTATCTGATTTGAGAAAAAGACATAAGTATGTCTCTCACATCTTTTTTTGAGGGTATAGGTCTTCTTTTTATATATAAATAGCATTTTTTTTTCCCCTCTATGCTACCGAATTTCTTTTTTTATTTTGTAAATATTGTTTTTTTTTATACATATATATATATATATATATATATATATATATATATATATATATATACATATATATATATATATATATATATATATATATATATATATATATATATATATATATATATATATATATATATATATATATATATATATATATATATATATATATATATATATATATAAACTTAATTGTCATAATATGAAATTGATCATTAAATATATGAAGCAAAGAAGAATTAGACAAAATAGCCTGGATAATATGAGATAAAAATCAAACAATTATAAAAATATAGTGTTGTGGATCAGGACTGTGCTAGTCGAGATTTAATCTGAAGTAATTAGAAAAATCTTACATTTTATATAAAATATCATTAGGGCTTCTTAAGTTGCCCTCGCGTTTCTTTCTTTTATATATATATATACATTTTATATATATATATATATATATATATATATATATATATATATATATATATATATATATAT
>NW_012194819.1:2109588-2144325 GCF_000504015.1 Erythranthe guttata | reverse complement strand
TATATATATATTAAAGGACTGCAGTTCTTATTTTTATTAAAATTTAAAGGTATGAATGTCTTGTTATATATTACAAAATTTGAAGGATGAGAGATGGTAAGTGTTAGAATTATTACCTAAGGTGAGTTACATAACCATATATAACATCTTCATCCCACATAGGATAAACGTGGGATTATATATCTCAATTTATAAACAAATATCATGTTACTACAGGGCACCTATGTAGCACGGAAACTTCAGTTTACTTAACGTTTTTTGCATTCCAGTCACGTTTTGTGTCCGATACTCAAGGACACCTTATGGACCGTTTTGCAATTTCTAAAAAATTAGAAACATGTTTAAATAACAAATTTTTAAATAATTTTGTTTTTTCCCTAATTATTTACAATTACAAATTTAAGGATCAATTGCAAATTGATAGTTATAGTAAAATTTATTTTGAATACGTTTGTATGAAAATATGTAAAAAGAATTTATATATAAATAAAAACTTATATATGTTTATATATCATAGATATAAATATATATACACCCCTATACTTTGAATATTTACACGTTTATCCCAAGCTCCCAAATCCCCATTTTTAGGACATGTCGTTTCCACTTATCTGTGTCCCCGTATCGCCGTTTCCGTGTCCGTACTACATAGTCGAGCACCAATACCTTCTATTGATTTTCTTAATGGAATTGTGAATTTCGACAATAGGATTCTTCGTACAGCTGGTCCTTGCACATATGCATCTAATTATCTTTTCACAAATGATGGAAATTGGCACACAATTGTATGGATTTTTTTATCAAAAAAGAATATACTAATTTTTCAAAAGTGAAAAATTAATTCCAAATGTGGTTTAATAATAATCAAAATCAAAAATCAAAATTTCAAAATTTGGAACGAAAAATATTGTTACAAGATCGTAAAATTCGGAACAAATATCACGTAATTCGAACGGAAAAAAAAAGTATAGTATCAACCTATCAACTTGTGGTGAGACAGTCTCGAAGATGTGGGTGACTCTGATTCACATACCGTTGCCAAAGATTCTTATACCTCCCGATGCTCATTTTCAACCACGGCTTCATATTCCCGTTAAAGTGAACCACCGCTGCAGTCTCTATCAACCGTTGATCTATACTCGAATCGTACCCTAACCCCAGCACATGCCATCTTCGATCCAACGGCTCTGTGAGCCCGTAAAACGCCAATAATCCCGGAGGAAGTGTACCCATCTTCCAAATCGACCAATCAGCGTTCTGTTCCTGCCAGTAATGGTACCTAGCTGTCACATTAGCCTTCCTCCATGCGATCAAATCGAACACGTTCATTCCAAAAGCCCATCCGCACGCTTGAGGGTCGAATTTCGTGCTGATAAGTGGGCTCGAGAAATTGAGGTATTTGTAGTAACGGTGGAAACTTTCGAGGCAAGTTTCAACCGCACCATTCACATTTCCATGCAGATCGAGCGAAAATAGAGGCGTCAAATCTTTCTGCACAACAACATCTTCGTCGAGAAAGATTATCTTTTCCAAGAACGGATAAATCTCCGGTATGTAGAATCGGAGGTGATTTAGCAAAGAGATGTAGTTCGGCTCGACGCCGGGATTATCGTGTAGTTGCTTCACTAAAGGCGAGTAACTCGAGTTCAACCAAGTGAAGTCCTCAATATTTTGGACTTCGATTATTGCACCTTTAAAATCGTTACTAAAGAACCAAGCCTGCATGGCTCCGTACTTCACTCCATTCGTCACTACATGAAAAACGAGCTGTGTGGGGTGCTCTGTATTCGAAACGGTTGAATTAATCACAGCCGAAACTGCGATAGTGTTGTCTGAAAATATACAAAAGTGGTTAAGGTTGTTGTCCACCAGTCGAGGAGAATATTCCCTGGTATATTCCGCGAGCTCTATCATGGACTTGTTTTGCAGCCAATCGGACGTCAGTTTAATCTCGACGCACTGAAGATTCTTGGGTAACGATTCGGCGGCCAATTGTCCCAACACTGTACTCTGCACAGTAGCTGCATATCCACGCTCTTCGATAGATTGGATGAAGTTTTTCATGGTCATAATTGTGGTTGCGATATCGTAATGGGCTTTTTGGGCTTTAAAAATGAGGCCCGATAAGCTTTTAATGATGGGTTCTGCTTCGTTTGGAGAAATGGGGTCCGCTCTAGTTGCGGCTTTCGAGAGCAGTAACTGGCCGCTTCGTATTTTGGAACTGAGCTCCCATGCGAGATGGAGGTTATTGTGTTCTTTAGCAATGATGACATAAGCTTTGGCGAGTGTCATTTGATCTGATATTTGTCTGGCGTATGATCTTGCGCTTAATATTTCATCCGTGAAATTCCGACTACTCTCGTGAACGATCGATTCTTTTCTCGAATTTATCTCCTGCAAAAAAATAAATGATTGGTTGTTTTAGAATGTAAACAACACTTCTGAGATCAGAAAATAACATTAGGACAAAATCTTAAAAAAAAATTGCTGAATAAAATATGTAAAGGCAACCGAGTCTATATGTAACATAGCAAACATCGACCAAGATCAATTCTTTATGATTCTTTCATTTCACTCTATATGCATACGGAGGCAATGCCACAAAACCTCATTGTTCAGTGGAAGTTTCACATTTATCTAATTTCGTTTTTTTTTTTCATCATATAACCAATCTAAGCCTAACGATCAAAGTCTTCGACATCTTCGACATCGACAAATTGAACCACAGCTTCAAAGATGCCTAATGAGATTCCACTACTACCAATTTGCACACGGAAATTCATCAAGATTATATACCTATCACTTCGATAATCGAAAATTTAAAATCACAAGAAATAATCGAAAGAATCGGATTATATATACACATCCAAATACAAAAATCCCCCATCATCAACAACTCTCCGAATTCAATAATCACATATAAATTATTATATGGAGTTGCAGTGTAAGAACACTACAACACTTCCTTAATTTAGTACACTAAGTTCCTTAAAAAAATACAAAAAAAAAAATTACAGAAAATCGAAAGCCCCAAAAATGAGAAGAGTGTTACCAAAAGAGGAGATTCGACATGATCCTCTTGGCGGTGGTTATGCTGAACAACAAAAAGAATGGAACCCCCAATCACAAACAACAGAAGAAGTGACCAGATCCAACAAGAGAACCTCCTCCGAACCGGGCGCCGATAGTCGAACGCCCGCCGCCGCATCTCTCACCGGAATCTTCCACGATTCAGCGCCGATTCAGGATTACATGACTGCCCATTTGATCCCTTATTGCTGCATCATCGGACCGGCCGCCCGACAGCGAAAAAGATGGAATCTTTCCGACTTTAAATAAATTGAGAATTCTTCGAGACCCCCGGTTAAGAATACTGTGACGAAAATCAAGAACTTGATGCTAAAATCGTGCAAATCTGCAGATGTATTTATTTGGGGTGAAAACTAAAGCAGAATAGACTCGCTTTGATTGTGAGGAAAGAGCTCTCTCTCTCTCTCACTCAGACAAGGCATAGGTTCCCAAAACTATGTTTATTATCATTAGATCCCCCCAAAACTATACTTATTGTTAATTAGGTCCCCCAAATATGAAATAATTTTGTTATCCTTTTTATATAAATAAATTTATAGCCCAAATTTTATAGAAAAAATATAATTACCCAAAATATTTAATTTTATATTTAAAATTTAACATAAAAAGGACCTAAATGTGTTTATTTGGACGGTCAAATCTCATTAATAGTCCCCACTTACTATTTATCATGTCTCTATTGCCTTATATTTTCATCCATCAACAGTACAATTCATCTTATTATAGTCCTTTTGTGTAGAATTTATTTCATATCAACAAAATAAATCTAAATGATTATTTTTATAATATTATACATTAATATGTTGTATATGTTTATGAATTATATTTTTCTTGGTTGTAAATATTATTTTTTAATTACAGAATTATTTATTTATTCATAATTTATCAAAAATAATTAACAATGAATATTCCATCCAATCTTAAAGAGGTTCCGTTAATGTTAACCAAATTATACACGGAAAGTTATAAAAAAATGAATTGTAGAGTTGAAGAATGAAAATAAAACAATAGAAACATAAGAGATTAAATCAGAACTAAATAATAACATAGTTGATTAATTAGTAAGATTTGGGGTATTTGGTGTCTTCTCCTTTTGCTCTTTGTAGAGGAAACAAATTGGGGGAATCTATTAAAGAGGGGAGACCAGCCATATGAATAGCACGTGCCAGTTTCCTACTTGGCCAACTAAAATCTTTTTCCACGAGGGAGTTTATGTATTGTTAGTGCAAAAATGTAAAGTGACAAATACAAATCTTTTTCCTAATCAAAGTTTCTTAATTTGGATATTTCAGATGTGTTTTTTTGGAGTGAGCCATTAAAACATGTTTAAATAATCAAAGTTTCTTAATTTGGATATTTCAGATATGTTTTTTGGGGTGAGGTATTAAAACATGTGTGTATTTTGCAATGAGCTATTAAAACATGTTTTCAATTATGGTTGAAGGAAGTTAGTGAGGATACATTTGTATGGAAGAGTTTGATTTGGTAAAGAGATTCGAAAGAATGATTTAATAATTATTTCAAAAACAACTCAAAATGAGGGGTGTGATTCTCCAATCCAAAAAATGAATGGATTTGTTTATTATGAATTTGAAATTTCTTATCTAAATCCTTCCATTCAAACAGACTACGATAGTCGATAGTATTTCTACTTTTTTATTTTTTAGGTATTCACAATGTAACGTGCAAGTTATCATATTAGTTATTTATCTTCACTCTTTTAAATAATATACGGTGCATTATGAATGTTTTTTTTTTTTGGCTATGCAATATGTCAAAAATCAAAATGCGTTATTTCAAAATTAAGACTGCTATTAAGTATTAACACTGTTGAAAATAAAAGTTAAAAATTTCAGAGGTAAATACAATTTTATTCAAAAGTTCAAATTTGAAAATTGTAACGAAAAAACTTATTTCATAACACATTTTTTTAGATCTTGATTGACAAATAAAATTATATTCTTTTATTCATATATATTATAAAATGCATAGTAATACTAATATATAATTATCATCTAGAAGCCATTATAACCGTCTTGATAGAATTGTTCATCTCTATTGTATTAAAAAACAATTGAATTTCGGTAATATTTTTAGTATACTTCACAACTCTACTTATATTTTAAAGTAAGATAGATTCAAGAGACTTGTATTGTGTTTTTTTTTTTTATTCTTTCATTTGATTCACTCTGATATGTCGATTCATCAACTGATCGCATACATGAGTTTGTATTGGATCTTGATTTTTTTTTTATATTCACTCTATTTAATAATAATAATAAATATTTACATTGATGAACATTGAACATTAAATGATGATAACTCATACTTTTTTTAACACTAAACTTCTTGATTTTCTTGTGTTAAATGTTTTGAAAGTTCATTTATTATTAAATTTTAGCATGATAATCATACAACTTTTGTTGTTTTGTTGTAGATTTTTCTATGCAATAACATATATTTTTTTGTTATGAATAAAATGTAGTATTACATAAATATGTGTACATCATTTAACATTTAATGTTTTTACATAAACGTAAAAACTCTTACATACGATTTACGATTCACTATTTTGACAAAATGGTTTTCAATTCTATATTCACGATTTAACAACCATGGTTGTAGGCTCAAACTCGACTTATCTAATATTTCGGGTTTAAATGAGGCTCTAACTTAACTTATAACACTATTTAAAAAAAATACATGCATAATTGCATATAGTCCATGTAGTATAAATTTTTGTAAGATTGCATAAAAATGATTTTTAATGAAAATTTTGTTTTCTAATTATTTACAAATAAGAGAAATATTTTAAATAATTCAAATCAATGAAAAAGTAATATTTGTTCTTAAAATACTTTTTAATTCATTAAATTACTTTAATACAATCTTGAAACAATATGTCAAATAATTAATTAAATAAATATTTTAATTTCTTATTCAATTGGACTTTGGGTTGAGCCATAGCAAAGCTGAAACTCGGGTCATAAACTTTTCGAACTTAATACAATGGTTCAAATTCAATGTAGCTCACAATTAGTTAAGTTCGACTAAAATAAATTTGGGCCAAACTATCCGACTCAATTGCCAGGCATAGTTTTCAGTACATGAATTTATATAATCCATAGGAAAAACAAAATAAAATAGGGTATCAAATATAATTTTACAATTAAAATTTGTGATTATTAGAATAGTAACAAGAATTTACACCCCTTTTTTTTTTTCTCCTTTTTCCCCTGGTGTTGATAAATAGCGTTGATAAATAGAGGAAATTAGAGAGCCAGAATATTGAAATGAGGCGCGAACTCGTAAACAAGAAATCGTAGAATTTTATGGTCCATTTATTTTGATACCCTCAAGTGACGACAAAACAAAGAAAAAAGAAAAAAAAAAAAAAAAAGAGCTTCTCCAATTTTCTCATACCCTTTGCCCCCCAAGTAAATTTCTGTTTCTATCTTCTTTTAAATTTTCATTATCAAACATGTATTCGCGGTGTGTGTATATCTGTATTCGTATTCGTATGCGTGTATATATTCAATTTTCTGATTGCGGCATTTATTTCGGAGGAATGTGAAGGACCCAGATGCAGGAACAATTTTTAATTTTTTTTCCTTTTTTGGTGAATTAGATATTTAGGGTTTTTTGGTAGTTTAATTGATAGTATTCCGTAATTGTTCCAAATCTTCTGCTAATATCAATTGTAATGAAACCATGGATACATAGATAAGTGTTAGAGGAATCAGGTGGAAATAAATATTAGGAAATGTTTGCACCCTTAAATGTGTAGCTCATAAATCAATTGTTCTGACCTTTATTTTTTTCGTAGCATTAAATTTGATCGAATCGTTTTAGTCGTATACAAAATTCGACCGTCAAAACATATTTTTTCGCCATTTATTCGATATGGAATATGTTATTATGTATTTGTAGCTGATGACAAATGCTTTTGCATTGCCGATTCTCGTTGACTGGTGCTTATATTCAGACAACACAATTTGCTTCTTTTTCGTACAAGTTCTGTACAAACTCGTTTATTTTCCTTTCAATTCGTATTGGGGTTCTTCATTCTCTTATATGAATTAATTACACTGTTATTTTTATGTAGGCAAAGCTCCGTCAACAAAGATTAAATATACTAAATGGTAGAAAATTAACGAGCTTTCGATTTTGATAACTTTGTGCAGGACTAAATTGAGAAAGGGGTTAAAAAAAAGGGGGGGTTTCCGCTATGGAAAAAAAATCGGAGAAATTTTCGGCAGATTTGATAATGGGAGGGGCTGCAGCGGTTGTAGCAAAAAGCGGCGCAGCGCCCATTGAGAGAGTGAAGCTTTTGTTGCAAAATCAAGGAGAGCTAATGAAGAGAGGGCAGCTTCAAAAACCTTATACGGGTGTTGGTAATTGCTTCAAGAGAGTATTTAGGGAGGAGGGCGTTTTATCCTTTTGGAGGGGTAACCAGGCCAATGTTATACGATATTTTCCCACTCAGGTATTAATTGAATGCTGTACGTATTCGTTTATTGGATAACCGAGATTATATATAATTCTGATTTTTTGTTTTGAAAGCACCTTTGGTATGTACTTGGCATAGTACATTTAGTTTGTGAGGAAGATTTTCGGCCAGTAAATCTTTTTTTTGCATATGTTTTGCTACCATATCAAGAACCGTACTTCTCAACTGTAACTAGTTTGTTTTGAAACTCCGTTTTCTTTCGTTTTTCTTATTCGTTACTTTTTTCTTAACAAGAATATACCTCACTGGATAATGATGTTTTCCTAGTTAAGGGGGTAATACATTTTCCAGATTTCTATCAGTTAAAATTTAGCGTCGGTGTTGATACCAAGACATCTGTAAACTCATTCGTTTCGTCTTCTCATCTTAATATTTTTCACTATAGAAATAACTAATGTTTGGTAAGCTTTTGGGATTCCGTTTCCATTTTATTCTGGAGAAAGGTGTTTTGGTAGAAGAATTTAGAAATAAAATAAAGTTTGTTTATGTTTTGAGAGGAGACCATTTGTACTGTAGCAAGTCAAATCATGTCTGAAAAATGTATTTTGGTCCTTTGGAAGAAGAATTTGAAAGATAAAGTGATTTTAGTGAAGACAATTTTCACTGTAGCGGTCGAATCATGTTTGTTCGAGAGAGAAATATTTGAATTATTTTTGGGGGAAATTTTTTGAAAATATTGTAGAAAGATAATTTTCATTTTGGGGAAAGTGTGAAAAGAATTTGAAAACCTTACCAAACATAGCCGAGGAACAGATTCTGATTCTTGTGTATTTGTTGCTACTTCTTACCGAGGAACAGATTTTAAATTTTTAAATAGGAAGAAATATCTTCTCATAAGTAACATACAGGGGACTTCAAATAGATTTTGTTTTTCACAATTATGATGCTTTAGCCCGTATTTCGTTCGTTCGGTCGTTCGGTCTGTTTTTTTTTTTTTTTTGATACCCGATATGTGATTTTTTAAATTATCAACAGGCGTTCAACTTTGCGTTTAAAGGTTACTTCAAAAGCCTGTTTGGATGTTCGAAAGAGAGAGACGGATACTTAAAGTGGTTTGCAGGAAATGTTGCTTCGGGAAGTGCTGCAGGGGCAACCACTTCTCTGTTTCTTTATCACCTTGATTACGCAAGAACTCGTTTGGCCACAGATGCAAAGAACTGTCATATGAGTGGGAAACACCAATTTAACGGCCTTTCGGATGTATACCGGAAAACCTTCTCCACTGATGGAATCGCCGGTCTCTATCGAGGATTTGGGGTTTCAATTGTTGGAATCACTCTTTACAGAGGAATGTATTTTGGGATCTACGACACAATGAAACCTATTGTTTTGGTTGGATCGTTTCAGGTTAGTGCATCTGATTTTTGACGAGTATCATTTTTGTGCTTATAACTGTTACCTGGTATATCGAATTTACACCAGAGAGGGTTAATATGAAACTATCTCATTTTCTGAAATTAGATAATATCGTTAAGGATTGGATAATGTATCCTTGTAAACTATGCGAAGAAGGATTTGAAAGTGGTAATGAGAAGCTTACTCTACTCGATAACTCTGAACTATGTGCGAATGTACTCATTTATCCATGTCATATATTTTATGCAATAATGTTTATTAATTATTTCTAGAAGGCATCGTTTAGGGATTTTTATGGGATTGGAAGATTGATTGCGGTTGGATAGGATTATATTGTTGATGATAATCTAATCAGTAATTATCTTATGTTTGTTATAGATGATATACAGTACCGCGTCGTTTGGTTGGGGAGATTGGCCATGTTTAGTTAAATAATTTGACTTCGTTTGATGTTTGGTAAACCCCAATAACTTTCGGGGCCAACCCGAAAATTTTATTTTATCATGTTCTATCTTGCTGTTAAGAACACTATTTATCGGACCTTCTTCCATGGTCGAGTAATACAATTGGGTTTTCATTAACCTAAACCCCAAGCATTTATAATACACCGTGATTATATTCTCTATCAAATTCTGTACTTATTCCATACGAGGCCAAAGTGGACTAAACAAAATAATTGAAATATGCAGGACAATTTTTTGGCAAGTTTTTTCTTGGGTTGGAGCGTGACGACAGTTTCTGGGGTGTGTGCGTACCCGTTCGACACTGTACGAAGGAGAATGATGCTGACATCTGGACAGAAGGTGAAGTATCGAAGCGCAATGCATGCGTTTAAGGAAATTATTCGTGTTGAAGGTTTTGCAGCTATTTATAGAGGTGTTACTGCAAATATGCTACTTGGTGTGGCTGGAGCTGGAGTTCTTGCTGGATATGATCAACTGTACAGAATTGTATACAAACCTCGTTATAACTTTACCTCTCAGAAAGTCCTCAAATGAGTTCGTTGTGACTCTATTTGTTTCTTAGTGTTGATACTGATTATTTAATTAGTCGCAATTTTCGTTCTCGAAAATCCGTAAGAGGACTTATGGAGAAGATGGAAAAGAATGTGTACAGAAACACGGAAATAGCTCTCTGCTCAGAAAAAAAGAAGAAGAAAAGGAAAGATGTAAATATCTTCACAGGGAAGATGCAGATGTTATAACCAACGAAAATAATGTGGTATCTTGATACAGCTTTCAGTAGAAAATTCCTGTAATTACTCGATTTTTTTTGATTTATTTGGAAACAAATATTTGCTCGGAGCTTGATTAGATTCTATAACTTGGTTAATTCATGCTCAAAGGGAAAATAAGCTTTGAATTATTTGTACAGTTGTATAATGCAAATGGATGTTCGATCGGTTGGATTTAACTTCATATTTGTTCTCTTAGTTGTGTCTTTTGAAATTTGCTAATGTTACAAAAGCTTCCTTCCCTTTTCAATTGCAATGTTTTTGCAGTTTGGGATTCTCCGACGTTTGCTGGAAGAAAGCTTTTGTGAAACGAAAAAGTGGCTTTTTCCACATGGTAAGCTTCTTAGTTTAAGTACTTATTCCCGTTTTTTGTCGTTGATTCATTTGTTCTAGCAGTGTCTTGTCTCGTCAAGATGCTCGTTAAGTTTGAAATAAGGTACACACACGACAACAGAATTTTTGCTATAATTTTCTTTTGAACGAATTGTTCATTCATAGAAATTCCTTTTCAACGCTAAAAGTGCAGCATTACACGACATCAAATAGTTTCTCTTTGGTGGTTTTATACAATTGGTTTCCTATTCGTTCGTCGTATCTGCAAGCTCAATTTTTTTTTTAAATTAACGATATATCTAAGCTAGAAGCCAGAAGTTCTTGTGACGTTTTGTAGTGATCAAATATCCACCGTATTTCCTATTATTTCTTCTGACAGCAATTGTCATGCAATTAGCGTTTTGAATGCAGTAATCAACGACTCTGCTGCGGCTCCTCTTGCTTGTCCAAATCATTTGCAGCCGCCTTAAAAGTGATTGCTTACGGTGCCCCATAACTAGCAACGACACCTTTAATCTCTTTGCTTCTTCAACAATGGTTGCTCCCTTTTCCTTCCCTTGCTGGACTGCCATCTCTACATTCACCTATTTAATTCACGGTAACAACGAAACATTATATAATTATACACACGCGCGCACACACACACACAAGGTGTTCGATAATATTTAGGAATTTATCTTTAGTTTACTAGTTTGTGTCTATCTTAGGTTAGGACATCGGTTTCTGTCTTTATTCGGTCAATCTTGGGTGTTTATATTCTAACATATGACATTAACAACGTCTTAGTATTGTTCTTTAGCACGAAAATAATTTGTCTCTGTTATTAACCAAGTTTATTTTATTTAGTACCCCTGTGTTATATCGAAAAAAAATAAAAAATCCCCCGTGTTATTAATATTAGCAAACATCCCCCCTATGATGCATATTTTTTTAGCATATAACTCCTAAATGGCGATTTTTGGAGAGGGTAGTTTGCTATTAAAATCGAATCATAGGGGTGTGTTTGCTAATAGTCGTAACACGAGGAGTTTTATTTAACCATTAGAGTAAATACAGGGGTGTTAGAATGCAAATAATTTCATTCAATACTTGTTTCATTATTTGCATCTAATTAAAAAAAGTGATAACTGTTACATGCTAAAAAAAATTGTACTGACCTCGGGTCTTTTGAGGTGACACGTATTTTTCGCGGAGCGAAGAAGATCGTAAGCCCGTTCATCGATTTCCCCATTCCCTCTTCTATCTGAAAGAAACAAATTTATTTCGTCTCAGATAATAATAATTCATCAATTAATTAATTATCCCAAAATTACATTGAAAACTGAAAAGAGAAGAGATTAAAAAGGTATGCAGTACCTTGTTTGGCGACGTGGAAGAGAATAATCGTATCCCGGCTTTGAACAGTGTGAGAGAGGGCCCACTCGAGAGCCCGTTTGGATTCCGGGCCGGAATCAATCACTACCATTACTCTATTCCCAGTTTCCTTGTCGGGCAAGTAACTGTTGAAGCTGAATTCGTCGACTTCATTTGAAAGCCTCGAGTTCTCCTCTTCCCCTTTATAAGTACTCTTTTTGTAGTTCGTCTGAGAAGGCGAACGAACTCTAACACGCGAACGCACTCTCACACCTGCATGACTCATGCACAACCCTCCTCCCATTCTTTTTTTTTAAGCTGAGTTTTTGTGTGTGTGTGTGTGTGTGTGTGTGTGTGTGTGTGTGTGTACACTTATATATATATATGAGAGACTATTACACGGTTGCTTGTTTAATTAATGGTGTGGCAGTATTAAAAGTCTTTGCAATCTTAAAAACTTCATGGGGATCATTTTCTCTTACAACAATTGTTTTTTGTCTTTATTTCTCTATTTTACTAAGATGGGATGTTTTCAACGTGCCTACCATGACTGCTTATTTAGACTGGTTGTTGAATTATTGTTCTTTCTTTTTTCATTTTATGTTAGGTCATTATGAAAATGACCTTTATAAATTCAATTTTATTCTATTTTTGGGTATCTTTTGTGGGGCCCTATGTCGTCAATACGGTGATAAATTTATGCTTACACTATTGTTGATTGGTATAATTTTTTAACTAATTATGTGAAGGCATTAAAGTTAATGGTATGTGTCACACTGAGTAGTTGGTAGTTGTCCACTTTGATGAAAGAAGTCTATAATGGGATTTCTTTGAGGATTCTTGCAATTGGAATTTGATCAAGGCTTATTACATCATTTTGTTTTGCTTCTTTTTGTTTTCAATTTTGTGTTAAGTGTTTCAAGTTCTCAAGATTAAGATTAAGTACCAAGATTTCGCAACCGGGATTACTTGGGGGTTGAAGTCGGATGAACTGATCGGAATTAGCTTTTTCGGAAAAATTTCAAAATTTTTCGAAAGTACCAAATGAACTCCAATTCTAATTTCAATTCTAAAATTGCAGAATCTAAAAATTCATTCCATTTCCAAAAATCTTGGAAAATTTTCAGAAATTATATAAGGTTTAAAATTTCAAAACTTAGAGGAAATTTTCTGAAACTGCCGGTTGTGACTTTTGACTTGTGGCTGAAACTACGACTCTTTGCACAACAAGTAACAAACGTAAGAAGAAACTAAGGTTTTTTTAGGTGACAAATAACTTATAATTTTTTTTGACATGGCCCATAAAGTAAAAATATGATTAAATGCTTAGTTTATTTGGAATTATGTAAAATAAGTAATAGTATATTTTATTTATTTGGAATTATGTAAAATAAGTAATAGTATATTCTAAATATTTGGAATTCACTCGGATCGTTAACATGAAAATCAAAGTGGCGTTTTATAACACATGCATTGACGTCGTATATAACACATAATACCTTGCGAGTAACATACAAATTTTTTGTTGTTCATATGCAATCATGGATACTCGTTAATTACTTAAATATTAATTACCTAAAAGTGTAAGAAAAAAATACGATTTATATTAAAATACCTTGATAAACAAAAAAATCATTGGAGCCGATAGTAAGATTAGCATAAAGGGCAAACAACATGCAAAATACTATAAAGTAAACATACATGTAAATAATACCAAAAACAAATATTTTATTAAATCAAAATATACATTTGTTTGTGATTTACCTTCATATTCGCTGAAAATTTTTTGTGCACGCAATATTGCTCGTAATTGTAGTTGTATCGCCCGATTCTGAATCTCAAATCTCATTCCAAATTACTCTGCACATGCCTAATTCATCTTCTTCATATTTTTTTGAGAATAAATTTGGGATGCACTGGCGGTTCCACGAAGAATAAATTGAGGGGAACAAATTATGGATTTTAGAAATTTTTTAAATTGTAGTTAGGCCCTAGAATTTTAGATAAAAACTTTATTTGAAGTTTGTAATTTTAATATTATGATACTAGATATTAATATGGTATTATTATTGTGTTCTACGGTAATTGTGTTGATTAGGAAAAAAAAAGTCGCAAGAAAAAAGTTCATAAAAAATTAAGAAAGCTAAAAAAAGTCAACATTGTTAACCTAGAATATAATGTCGGTGAACGGCGTCAAAATTATATTAAATAAAAAAGTCAATGACGAAAAAAAAAGTAAAAACAAAAAAAAAAAACGTCGGTCAACGGTTAGCGGAAATGCTGGTAAAAATCGGGGTCGTTTGTCAAAATTGAATGAATGATGAAATTGAGGTTAAATTATGGTTGAATAAAATTTTAGGGGTTTTTAGAATATTTTAAAAGAATGCAGGGGTCTGAGTGCTATTTTTATCTATGAAAAATCTCAAATTCAGCCCTTATTCAACAGTTGACCGTTACTTCTTGACGGTCAAACAGACGGAGGGACCAAATGTGTTAAAATGTGACAACATTAGTGTGTATTTTGTTGACGGCGGTAAATGGGGGACCAAAAGTGAAAAACGTGCAAACTTGGGGGACCAAAACAGTAATTATCCCTATTATTTCCAAAAAAAAAAACTCGCTCCTTTACCAAATTGTATGGAACCGCCCATCTGTGTAGCCACCCTTTGGTAAGGGTAGACTCCAGCCCACAGCGAATTCCTAAAAATTTCTACTACAGTTATATATTAAGTAATTTAATTTAGCTCACCCAAGTAATTTAATTTAATATATCCACCAAAATATTTATGTTATATTAGTTAAAGTTTATAAATTTGTAGTTATTTTATACTGCATTATGTGAATGAATAAAAAAAAAAAAAAAACTGGGGGCGCTGCCCCTGAATCCTCGTTAATATTAAACTCACTTTGTCTCGAATTCAAGGATCGGCCACAGTCTTCTCTGTGTATCCATAAGTTGTGAGTGTTAGAAGAAGGAAGCAAGAGAGGACTTTTAGCAAATAAAAGATACTCATACCAAAGGAGAAAAGAGAGAAGAGAAATGGGTGTCTTGTAGCAAAACAAAAATGTGTGGTGGGACACTTGTACCACATTTCTCCTATTCTAAATTAATCTTTCCCATACATATCTTTTAGCACGACCAACTGTTACAACAAAAAAACAATAATTTAATATTACTTCTGCAAGGGGTGACTTAATTGGTGGAGTAAGAGGGTTTGTTGTCATTTTACTCGAGTTCAAAAATCTTTACCAATATTTCTACGTTGAGCTCGTCAAATATAGTCAGCCTAATATAGTTTGCATCTTTCTTGTGCGATTTGCGAGCTATTACATGAAGTGGAGTTTACATGTGTACACTTAGTAGGGGTGTGTGCATGTCATAAACCCACGGGTTCTACCAAAACCCGCCCTCGCCCCGTCAACCAACGGTTCTTGATTTAAATGAATCAAATTTGTGGGTTTTCAATGGGTTTAGGATAGACGAGTCCATGGCAGGTTTATAGTAGGAGCCAACGTTCACGGGTCGAAACCCATCATAATTTAAACATGTTTTTTTAAATAATTTATAAGTTTTTCGCGAAACTATTTAGAAATTAAAATGAGTGATCAAGCGTAAAATCTTAAATTGAAACCAAAGTGAATAATATCAATGATAAATGTCAAGAGTAAATCAAAATTAATACGTTTTTAAATAAATTCATTAAAAAAAGTAAATAAATTCAAAACTTTATAAGACAAGATTTAAAATAAAATAGATAATTATAAACGAAAAGAGACGATATCTCGTTATATATATAAGTTTTGACATGTAATTCGTGTATTATTATATTATTAACTTATTTTACTACATAATATAAACAAAATGACGTCGTTATATATGGCGGGGCGGGACGGGTTTCACGGTATTAAAAAATTTGAACCCGCCTTAGACCCAAAGTCGCGGATCTATCCGTCACGGGATGGTTTTTACCGGGTTTGATTGGTTCAACGGGTTGATGGGTCCGACTTACTCACCCCTAATACTTAAGATTTACTAGTCAAATTTGTAATTTTATATAAAGACAATTGTTAAGGGTTATTCGTAATTTCAAGATTAGTTGAAGGAATTAAATATAGGATCTCTAGAGATAAGTTTTCTAATCCAACGTGCATATATATATAATATTTTTCAATATTGTATACTTCCAATTCCCAATAGCTTATGAACAACAGTGTGAGACGAACGGGGTTTTGGGATGGTGGGGAGGGGGGTGGGTCAACTATATGTGAAATATTATTATTTTTTTATAGAATCGTCACTGTCGGATAGACGTGCATATATTTTGGGCATTTGGACGAAAAAGATATTGTATCATCCTTTTTAATTATTAAGCCAAAGTAATACTTGCATGCACATCATATTTGTAATGTAATTTCAATGTGTGTTTTTCTGAAGAATTGAATTTGCAGCCCTAAGTCCAGACTTTAGAAATGATTCGTTTACATATTATAATAACCTTAAAAACATATGGTACATTCACTTGAGTGGATACCGGTTGGAAATTTGGAGTATTGAATTTTGTTGAATATTTAAGTGGTTTAATTTAGATTCTCAAAATTATTTTTTGATGAATGATAAATTAATAAATCATTTAAAATATTTAAGTGTGGAAAAATAATAAAGTGAAATGCCACCATTAAAATATTTAAGTGTGTTTAAGAATCTATTAAATGGAATAAGTGTGTAATTGATGAGAAAATGTGTGATACATTTTCATGAAATTATTTTCCTAAGAATTGTGACTTGTGGTCATAATCTTTCAAAATCTATAAATAGATCCTAAAATCCATCATTTGAATAATTCATTTTTCATATGGAATTCAAACATTAATTGAATTCACTTCTCATGATAACATATCATTGCATATTGTTGCAATTATCAAGTCCCATTTCTCCGTGTCTTAAAAAGTCCTCACGTCGTTTTGTTCACCGTGTTCCAATAATTGTTGTGCTACCTTGTTTGGAACTGAAATAGTCGTTATATCTTGGGGACGATTGCCGTTAACCGAGAGCACTATACGGGGGGAAATTTATCTTAAGGAGAAAGAACCGAGTTCTTGCCTCGACTACTTTTTTCGTGTCAAACTTCTGTCCAAATTTTTTTCGACTTCAAACTACAGACACCCAAATAACAATACTTTTTAATGAAATAAATCATCAAATAATTTGACTTACCATTATCGTGGTATAGATGTGAATGACCTAAATCTTGTGGAAACTTACGAAGAGCTCACAAAGGGGTCAATTATTTAGTGCATAATTTGAGATGAGAAATCGTGGAAGTCGCCTCTCCTATCTTCAAATATTCGTCACAGTAATCAACGGATGCTTCATAAGCAAGAATCCAAAGTGCAGCAGTTATCTTTTGAATAGATGAGAAGCCAAGACGGCCACGTCCATTTCTCTTTCAAATGAAGTATTTGTTATGCTTTTCAATATCATTCTGAATACGAAGCAAAAACTCCCAGTGCATCCTAAAACGCCTGCGAAAATAAGATGATGGAAAAGTACAATTTTCAGAAAATAATCTTTCCATAATAAGTTATGACTCTCTTCGCGATCACGATATATATATTGTCGCTGATGCGGTTGTTCCTCAGATGCTAAAATTAATCCAAGGATAAAATTAATCATTTCTTGAGATTCTTTCTCCAACGAAGAGAAAGAAGTTCTTCCTCCTCTGAAGATGAGGATGAAGATGAAGAACTAAATGATTTAATGTGTGCAAATTCATCTTAAGGAAACCATCCAGATGAATAAGCCATATTTCGGGATAAATTTTATTGTGTGCATATACAATTCTCTCAGAAGACAATATTCATAGAAGCTGGAAAATCAAGATAATTGAAGTTAAAAAAATCATTAAAATAATTGAAGTTGAGAAACTAATAAGATAATTGAATTTAAAAAAAATGGGATAATTAAAGTTGAGATACTCGAGAAAATAATTGTGGTTCGGAAACCAATGAGAAAATTAGAGTTGGAAAAAAAGCAAAAAATAATTGACAAAATATCTGAAATTGAGATAATCGAGAAAATAATGCACTTATAGACTAGTCTGTAAAGTTGAGAAAAATAATTAAGGTCTTCTGAAGCACGTGTCTTCTACAACACTAATATTGAGAAAATCGAGAAATCTATCCACAAAATCTATCCAATAAGATAATTAGAGTTGGAAAAAAAGTAAAAAATAATTGACAAAGTATCTGAAATTGAGATAATCGAGAAAATAATGCACTTATAGACAAATTGTAAACTTGAGAAAAGTAATTGAGGTCTTCTGAAACACATGAGAAGTGAATTCAATTAATATTTATCCATATGTGTCTCATCCTAAAATCTCTCAATATATCTATCCACTAAAAATCTATCAAGAACATCTATCCACAAAATCTATCCACAAAATATCTATCTATAAAATCTACCCACTTGTTAAAATCTATCTACAAAATACTATTAATACTAGTTATACATGATGTTATCATTCATCCCTCCAATTTACTTATAACAATAAAGTCTCTCAATTGACTATGAATCTACGTTTTCCCTTCAATTATGGAATCAATTCTGAGTGTAGCTCTCAACCACCACCACAAAACGAGTCTCAAACATTTCTTCAACAATTTTCATACAATCCTTACAAAGTACAAGCAAATCAGGTAAAAGATCAAGGCTCTGGAACGAAATAAAAACTGGAATATGGAAGAAGGTGAAGCACTGTGCAAGGCCTGGTTACGTGTTTCAGAAGATGCAATAGTTGGTACTGACCAACAAAGAGCTAAGTTGTGGGAGATAATTAGAGTGGAATTTATATCTATTTTAGAATATGATCCAGGTAGAAATGCGTTAGGGCTAGCGCACCGATGGAAAAGCATTCAACATTATGTGAGCAATTTTTCTGGGTATATTCGTACGACTGAGCGAGCTCAACGTAGTGGAAACAATAAACAAGATAATGTAAGTAAATAAAATTCATATATAAGATAATGTAGTAACCATAGTAATCCGTAGTCACGTACTCTTAAAACCCTAACTTTCATTTTGAACCCTAGTCGTTACCATTCGTAGACGCTCATAGTAATCCATAGACATTAGTAGTCATACGCACTCATCCAATATGAAACCCTAGATCCGCCAAATGGATCCCGAAATATGCCCATAATCATCGAACCTTTCATTCTCTTCCTCTATGTCTCACTTTTCGTCTTAATTAGTCTTCCTCTCCTCCACCCCTAACATCAAATCACGATAAAAAATTACCGTCGGCATTGAAGAAAATCACAACCGACGCAAGCGACCAAAACCGTTGCCGCCCTCTCACGATCAAAATCACTGCCGCTACCAGCGATAAAAAACCGCCGCCGCTACCAGCGACCAAAAAACCACCGCCGTCTGCCGCCCCACATTAAGATCCGATCTGAAAAACTCCTCCTATAACCAGTACCTCAAAGTCAGGACCACTACAGAAAAGAGAGAAATGCTTACCGAGGGTATCGTACAGCGGAACACAAATTAAGCTGTGGGCGGCACATGCCTGTCAAAACAGGTGTTAATACTTAGGAGAGAGAGAGAGAGAGAGAGAGAGAGAGAGAGAGAGAGAGAGGAGAGGCCTGATACGCGTAAAACCTACGTATGAATAACCGCAAGTGTACAGTATCGCGTTTTGTAGAATAGTGAATTCTAGATATCGATCCACAGGGAATTAAGTTCCTAAATCTACCAAGTACCGTAATTATACTATCCTAAACTCTATCTAGACGAAGGAAATAATGGGGGATGAAATGAAGCAAAAAGGAAACAAAAATAAAAACAACGGTCCGCCAGTATAATCGAGGAATTCCGACGTGTGATGGCTTCTAGGGTAAAATCCACCAGTGTACTATCGATAAAGATCTACAAATCCGAATCTAATGTCAATTCTATGTTCGCTAACCCAGACACTAAAGTACCCTAACCCCCGTCTCCAGTGTAGTTAGAGTCTACCCACAGGTCCGACGTCTCCGTTCAGAACCTGATATTAAGAGAGCATTTAGGTCAAGTCCTTAAGGGCTACCCGAGGTGCATCACGTCTCCGTTTCCACAACCCGAGCTATGTTTTCCTAAAATCAAACGAGAAATCCTCTCTCGAGTTCATTCCCATTTAGAATCAATTCAACTGTTGGCCAAACAATCGAAAGCATTTAATACATGAAAACATAAACAGAATCAAAGAACGACAAAAAGATCACAGATCTGGAAATCAAAATCAATATATACAAGGTTTCATTTCCCTAAAAGAAAATGCTTAGTTCATTACAAACATAGCATCAAAATGAAGAACACGAGAAATTATAAACTAAACGTAAAGAAAAGCTTATGAAAAACCCGAGTCGAAACCCTCGTCGAAGCTTCCCGCGAAGAACTGGCGAGAACCGAAGAGAAAACCGAAGAAGAAGTCGAGAGATAATCGAGAGGTTGAAAAATGAAAAAGAGACCTTCTATTTATAGTGAAAAATCAAAGAAAAATATCTAGACTCGATTTTTGTGCCCAGATCGCGATCTGGGCTTCTTGGATCGCGATCTGGCAACCTCGAAAACTGCCCACCGCCTTCCCAGATCGCGATCCATGAAGTGCGGATCGCGATCTGCCCCAACTTTTCGCTGCTACTGGAATTTGCCACCAGATCGCGATCCGGTGATTCTGGATCGCGATCTGGCCTCTGCATCAACTTCAAACACTTTTTTCACCCTTTTTCAGCCCGAATTAGACAATTGTGCATTTCACAAAAGTTGTAGCCCTTGAAGTTAGCTTTCTAAATCCACTTGAATCAGCCCAATCGGAGGTCGTATGCAAAAGTTATGCTTGAAATACCAAACACTGCCACAATCCGCGAGAATGCGCTTTTGCACGTGTTTGGTTTGGTTCTCGGCTTCGCTTCCAAAATCGTCTCGAATCGGCAAAAATAGCTTATCTTTACCTAAAATATAAATAAAACAAAAACAACATAATATATACAAATAAAGCCGAAAACTCGGACGAACGAAGACCAAAACTCGAAGAATTGATAAGTGAAAATCATGCAAAATGAACACTTATCACACCCTCAAACTTAGATCTTTACTCGTCCCGAGTAAATCAAAACAAAACAACAACAACCCAAAAACAAAAACGACAAAAGCAAAAAAAACTAAACCTAGGCCACTAACGTAGGGAAACACGATTGCATTTAGCGTATGCAACAAGCCGTTGAACCCCTGGGTACCCCCAAAGGACGAGTTGTGTCTCGTGAGGGTTTTCAGACAACACACCCACAAAGTTGCCGGATTGGTCAAAGCATTGCAATTAATTCCAAAGATGAAACGAGCTAGATAACCTAAAATCTTAGAATGGCATACGGCTTAAGGTATTCGACTTTCTTACCGACGCAATTAGTTGTTTCTACACCAAAATGAAAGATAGACTCAAGAATCCGTAATTAAACAATAAACACAATTATCGAGGGTTTTGAGTAGAAATGTGGGTGAAAAGTAAGTTTTGATTCAGAAATTCAAAAACTCGAGTTGGGCATAAGTAGGTCTATTTATTCAAATAAAAGAAATGACAACTACAATATTTTTGGTGATTTTCATCACAACTTTTTTCTTTTTTTATTTTTTTTTGAAACGGGCATAATCGTGACTCGTGCAAGGCTCGACACCACTGTGTTATCTCCCTGACCCATTTATCGAACTTTAGTCCAAGAAACCCCCAAGCTCGACAGCTCGAGAGACTTAGGCGGCGAGGTGCACCCAACGGGTTAAGCTCGAGTCAGAAAGGCGGGGAAATCAGAGCGTGAATCACAACAATACCACAAATTATTATTTTTCTCTCATTTTTTTTTTTTTTTTTTTTTTTAACATCGAACATAAAATAAAAACGTAAAGACCATTGATAGAACTTTTAGCCAACAACTGGAAATCGTGAACACATAATTCAATTCTAACTCGCCCCCCAAACCTCAGACTATTATACCCCTCAGAAAAGTGCGCTCAAGCTTAATCGGAAAGGATTCGAAAGGCTATCCACACAAGTTGCAAAAACGCAGTCGGAAGATACATCTATAATTAGCCGGTTATCCATAATTTCAATTTTAAAATCAACTAGCCCATCTACTAATTCATTAATTGTTTTGCTTCAATAGAATCCGGAAATGCAACTTACACTCGATCCTATATGAAATGCATGTGACAAACATAACACAATTACGGAAATCGAAATACATAAATAAAACTAAATTATATGATATGCATGCAAAAGACCAAATCAAAATAAGCTAAACTCACCCCCAAACTTAAATCATGCATTGCCCTCAATGCGAAAAATAAAAGAAAGGAGAAAGAAATACGCCCTGAACAGTCGTGCCGCAGATTGATCAGTGTTCTACGGTTGCGAAAGTGTTCTTTGGTTGCACGGGGTGCCATGAATTTTGGCACCGAGGGCGAATTGCCAGAATTGCCTAGACTTCCCGACTTCTAACTCTTCTTTTCTTGGGAACGAGATACCGGCAAAAATCAAGAAAAATGGGTGAAATCTAGCTTTAAATAAAAAAAAATGCAAAATAAAAGAAAACTAACAAAATAAATGACGAAAAATAAATAATGGGTTGCCTCCCATTCAGCGCCTGTTTTACAGTCGACGGCTCGACACAATTTGGACGGATTATGTCCAATCCAAAGCCTTGTAGATTGCGCATCCATCCGTCAGTCTTGATACATACTTTGCAATCATATCGTGGACTAGATTGCAATCTTGTAATGACCATCCCAACCCATGGTACTTTTCGTTTGCTTTGGAAATCAGTCGGTAGGAGACTAGGATGGGTTGCTTGCCTACCGATCTCTCAAACTCGTACACAAGATATTCGAGCTTTGGAGTAAGCTCTACCTCAAATCTGAAACTCGTCTCCTCGCTCACACTCAAATCCGGAGTAGCAATGTGGATAGGATTTCGTTCTTCAAGTTCCTCTACCATCATCTTCATCCCACTCTCATCACACACAAAAGTATCTACAGAGCTGGGATGAATAATTCCCTCAAGGTGCTCAACCTCATCGTTCATACGAAAATCTGTAAATACCTTGTTGTCTTCATAAAGGATGGTCGGATGTGGTTTATGAATGTGACATCTCTGAAAATTTTCGAAAATATTTGCCAAAAAGTGGAGTTCTTCTTGTAGATAGCAGAAGTGCTCATTTGTTTGTGCAATTCCATTTTCTGGGTTCAACCTTCGATGTCTTTCAATATCCTCCAACTCATGTTGAATGTAATCAGCTCTGGATTGAATCTTGCAAAGAGAGAGATCATAAATCGAGGCCATCGATGTATACAAATCTGCTATAAAAAAAATCAAAAGAAAAAAAAATGTCTAAAGTAAAGTAAGGATAGTTGGTAACGATATTAGTAAATTCAAGATTAACTAATTCCCCGGCAACGGCGCCAAAAACTTGATACGCGTAAAACCTACGTATGAATAACCGCAAGTGTACAGTATCGCGTTTTGTAGAATAGTGAATTCTAGATATCGATCCACAGGGAATTAAGTTCCTAAATCTACCAAGTACCGTAATTATACTATCCTAAACTCTATCTAGACGAAGGAAATAATGGGGGATGAAATGAAGCAAAAAGGAAACAAAAATAAAAACAACGGTCCGCCAGTATAATCGAGGAATTCCGACGTGTGATGGCTTCTAGGGTAAAATCCACCAGTGTACTATCGATAAAGATCTACAAATCCGAATCTAATGTCAATTCTATGTTCGCTAACCCAGACACTAAAGTACCCTAACCCCCGTCTCCAGTGTAGTTAGAGTCTACCCACAGGTCCGACGTCTCCGTTCAGAACCTGATATTAAGAGAGCATTTAGGTCAAGTCCTTAAGGGCTACCCGAGGTGCATCACGTCTCCGTTTCCACAACCCGAGCTATGTTTTCCTAAAATCAAACGAGAAATCCTCTCTCGAGTTCATTCCCATTTAGAATCAATTCAACTGTTGGCCAAACAATCGAAAGCATTTAATACATGAAAACATAAACAGAATCAAAGAACGACAAAAAGATCACAGATCTGGAAATCAAAATCAATATATACAAGGTTTCATTTCCCTAAAAGAAAATGCTTAGTTCATTACAAACATAGCATCAAAATGAAGAACACGAGAAATTATAAACTAAACGTAAAGAAAAGCTTATGAAAAACCCGAGTCGAAACCCTCGTCGAAGCTTCCCGCGAAGAACTGGCGAGAACCGAAGAGAAAACCGAAGAAGAAGTCGAGAGATAATCGAGAGGTTGAAAAATGAAAAAGAGACCTTCTATTTATAGTGAAAAATCAAAGAAAAATATCTAGACTCGATTTTTGTGCCCAGATCGCGATCTGGGCTTCTTGGATCGCGATCTGGCAACCTCGAAAACTGCCCACCGCCTTCCCAGATCGCGATCCATGAAGTGCGGATCGCGATCTGCCCCAACTTTTCGCTGCTACTGGAATTTGCCACCAGATCGCGATCCGGTGATTCTGGATCGCGATCTGGCCTCTGCATAAACTTCAAACACTTTTTTCACCCTTTTTCAGCCCGAATTCGACAATTGTGCATTTCACAAAAGTTGTAGCCCTTGAAGTTATCTTTCTAAATCCACTTGAATCAGCCCAATCGGAGGTCGTATGCAAAAGTTATGCTTTAAATACCAAACACTGCCACAATCCGCGAGAATGCACTTTTGCACGTGTTTGGTTTGGTTCTCGGCTTCGCTTCCAAAATCGTCTCGAATCGGCAAAAATAGCTTATCTTTACCTAAAATATAAATAAAACAAAAACAACATAATATATACAAATAAAGCCGAAAACTCGGACGAACGAAGACCAAAACTCGAAGAATTGATAAGTAAAAATCATGCAAAATGAACACTTATCAAGGCCATGGTGGGATAAAAAAAATTGAAAGAAACAAAGAGAGAAGTAGATGGTGGGCGGCGGTTTAGGGAGAGAGAAAAATAGAGAAATGCCATAAGAAAATAAATGGTTGTTTTTATTAGGTACAGTAAGGGTATTTTTGGGTTAAATAAAAATAAAAGGATGTGGGTCAAATTTTATTTTCAACTAAAAATTTAATTAAAATATTATATTTGAGATTGTGACTCATATCTAATTATGTTTGATTTGAGGGGTGTCTCAAATATTACCCTAAACTTTTTTTAAGGAGTGTTAAATGTGGGTCCCACTTTTAGGTGAGTAAGTGTCATATGGACCCCACTGTTTAGGGAGTGTTTTATAGGGGTTTCACTACATATGACCTAAGAAATAAAATCTATACATTGCCCAGGAAAATTAATACCAATACATGGTTTAATAAAATTCAATATGTGATTTGATAGGTGACCTAATATGTTGTGCCATATTACAATGGAAACTTTGTTAAAAAACCGTAGGAAACAATTCACATGCCAATCTAGATGGTGAGGAGAACTCCAAAATCTATAAGCCTTCTATTCTTTTACCCATCCCAATTATTGTCATCATCTTGTCTTGAATTGAACATTGAGTAAGTGAAAACTAAATATTGATTCTTTGATCAATAATCAAAGAACTGATAGATAATAAATTGAATTCAATTTTAAGGATATAAAAAATGTGACTCTTTGGTATAACTCTCTCAATACCTCTTTTAATAGGGAGAGGTCCAAACTATTTTGCACCATTTGAGACAAACCCCTTCCTAATTTTAGCCATCCATTTTTTTCCAAATATGCCAATGCCATCTCATCAACACTATCATCAATTATGCCCCACCTCATCAGCCGTTTTTTTTTTAATAATTTTTTTTTCGTTTTTTAACTTTTTTTTTTCTCTATCAAGGTATATTAATCGACTATGAGATATAAGCATATTCGATTAAGAATCTTACTACTAAAAATAACAAATCACAATTACAAAAACTGAAATGCTAAATCCTGCACTAAAATTACCAAATCCCACACACAAATAAAAAACTTTCTCTCTCTAAAATCCTCCAAAACCCTGTTCCTTTCCTCTTCTTTTCCCACACTTCTCTCCTCATTGTTTGCAAAATCACACTCCAAATCATGAAATAAGTAGTTAAATATTGCAATTTGTGTTGAAGTATTTACTTTGCAGTAGTACTTTTCTGCTTATGGGGACTTAGGGTTTGCAGGGATGGAATGCGTTCATCCATCAAATTTTGTAAGATGAAAAATTAAACCTTATATCTAAATCTAAAGACTTCTATTCATCAAGCTTTAGAGCAGAGTGATATTTTTTAACCCATGTAGAAACAACCACATATTCCAAATCACACAAAAATCAAATCAAATTCAATTCGACGAACGAGCAAAAAAATCTTAAAATTGCGCTAAAAAAGAATGCGGATGAAGGTAGACGGGTGTCTTTGGTGGCCGCGGGGTGAAGAAAGGTGCATCCACCATAGCCGCGGGTTGTCGTAGCGTGCGTCCATGGTGAATTCCTCGACAAAAAGACATAAAAGGAATTTCGGAGAAACTACCAAGTTGAAGAAGCCACAAGTTAGCAAGAAGATGATTATCGAAGACTATTCCCGTGTCCGAGTATTAGTTGAGAATCTGGGGACCAGATTCCTTTAAGGAGGGGAGATTGTAACACCCCGTAATTTATGCGAGAGTTTATTGTACTTTATAATGAGAATTGGGGGCTGATGTGTTATTATGTAATAATTTTGGGACATAAGCATAATAATAATTCTCTAAATCAGCAAACTTGGCCATTAAGCAATTAACGAGCTTGTTTAATCGGATAATGAAGTGTTATTAACCATGGAAACTAGGAGAGAGACGCGTGTCGTACGAGTCATCCTCCTTCTTCCTATCCGATCAATTTCTCCTCTCTTCGTTTCTTTATAAGCTCAATCAGAGTTTCTCACTCTCTCATCGCTTTCTCTTTCTCTCTCTCTCATCATCGGCTCTTCCTCTCTCTCGTTTCTTGGCTGGAATCACAGAAATTAATTGTGGAAATCGAATTGAAGAAGAGGTTTGAAGAAGTGAGGTATATGAAACAAATTTGAGGTTGGAATTGCAAATCCCCAATTCGAATTATTGGCAGAATCAGGGCTGCGTGAAGGAGGCTCTATCAAGGGGCTATTATGATCAGATCGCCTCCGGTGGTGGTCGCATCAGATGATTGGCGGTGGTGGCCGGAATCCGACGAAGAAGACAAGCTGTCTTAGAATCGGATTTCAGCTTTTGGTCCTTCGAAGAATTAATTGCTCGGAGGCCTTAGAGGTTGAATATTGACGATCAGGACACGGTTAGAAACCTTGAGATGTTAGCCTTCCATTGGTGTTGGAGCTCGGTAGTATTAATCGGCGGTGGTTTCCGGAATTGGGCAAGAAGTTCAGCCCGCTCGCCGGAACCTTGAAGGAAATAGTATTTGCTGCCGCACCTGTTTTCGGAGCAGAATTTGGAGGGTTTGGAGTGAGAATTTGGGAATCATTCCTTCACAAAACTCGTAGAGGACCTCGAAAACTATTGGTAAGTGTAAAATTGTATCGAGTTAGAGTATGTTTTGAAGCTGATTAGAGGTCCGAATTAAGTGACGGTAAATCGGTAAAAACAGGGCAGTTTTGAATATTCTTCTTACGAGGCCGTTTTTGCTATGTTGAGCTAATAATTTGGGTTGTGTGTCTTCTGAGAACTTGTAGTTTACATTGTAAGGTTCAATTTGGTGTATTGTTTGGACAATTTGGATAACTTTACAAATAGTTATGAATTTTACAATAAGCTGTACCAGAAGTAATCTTTCCAAAATCCCGGCAGTTCTGTAATGCTGGTTTGAGGCTGTTTCTGCTATTTTCGGTTCCGAATTTGGGACTAAAGCCTTCTGTGAACTCGCAGAATTTTCTGTTAGCTTTCATTTGACGTATCATGTGATCAATTTGGATTAGCATGCTAATTGTTATGATTTTTCAAACAAACTGTGCCAACAACGAATTTTCCAAAAAAAAACCTGGCAGTTTCATGTACTCATCTTCCGTGGCTGTTATTACTGTGTTAGGTCGGTAATTTGGGCTCAGGGTCTTCAGTAAATCTGTAGACACTGATGTTATATTTAATTCGATATATCGTTTAGGTTATTCGGATAAGTAAGGTGATCGTAACGATTGTTCGAATAAGCTGTGACAGTAAACGAAATTATCCGAAAATCTGGCAGGTTTATGTATTCATCTTTCGGGGTTTTTATTGACGGGTTATGTTGTTAATTTGGGATTAAAGTCTTTAGTAAAATTGTAGATACAGATGTTATCTTTAACTTTATATATCTTTTAGGTCATTCGGATAAGTACGATGATCGCAATGATTATTTGAATAAATTGCCGTGAGAAGCAATTCTTAGTATATGTTTAAGAAATTGACTATGTGATATAGTAGAATAATACGATTATATTAGCATTTGGAATCTTGTTAAGTGATGAATATGTTTATAGGTGTCGAGCGTACTAAAGCTCTCACTCAAGGTTTAAGCTTAAAGATGCTTCTATAGCACTTCTATAGCACTAGCTTTGCACTAGCGTTGGACTCCAGGTGAGAAACTATGACCCCTTATCCGATTTCTTTCCTGCGCTTAATATCTCCTTTGTTTAAACCAAATATATTCTCCATCTTGAATCCTTTGATGCATTGATTATATTTTTTCTTGGAATATGACCTTTAATGTTCTGTGAGCATATTCGTTTCCTTGGCTCGAACTTGGAACCTTGATCTTGTTCTTGAAATCTTGAACTTGTCAATTCTCTTGGTTGCTATGTTCACGGCTAATTCCTATACTTGATTCCCTGGCCTGAACATTTTCCTTGAATCGATATTGAACTATATTTATTCTCAAAATCTTGTCTTGAATGCTTTCCGAGAATAAATATTTTGTTGGCTCGAACTTGAATCTCATGTTTATTGAATTCATTGAGATCTTGATATACTCGTTCTTGGAACCTGACATGGAACTTATTGTTGTTCTTGAATTCCATATTCACGACAATTCTTCATTGGCTTGAATTGAAATCTGAACATGTTCATTATCCTGAGACTTGATATTCAATTATCGTGATCGTGACTTATCTTGTGAATGATTGACTTGATTCTTGAAATTAATGACTTGATATTCCTAAAAGGAATAATATTGATTCTTGAACCTACTGTCCCCACCCTTGAGGACGCTCTTGGGGGAGCTGGGCCCTAGGACCATTTCGGCAAGACGATCGGGCAGTATTGGGCTGACGATGACTGGTCTCCCGAATGGTACCTCCTGATGGTTCGGACTCACGTTCGTTTGGAGTTAAACGTTCCTGAGCCGGATCGGCACGTTCCGGTCGTGCCTCCTGCCTGTTTCCGTCCGAGTGGCCACTCGGGACGGATTGGAGGGATAAGGATGTGATATGATTTTATTTGTTGGGAGTTACAAGGTTGGAGACCCCACCAAATATTGAACTCAAGCCGTACATGTTACACTCTTGTACATGTTACACTTCATGTTACACTTCTGTTAATGAAATTCTTGTAAAGTCTCTCGTTATATGTTCTGTTCTGTTGATTCTCATCATACTCATGGATCATATGTTTTTCACTAAGTCATTCGGACTTATTTGTTTCTCCTTTCTGATATTAATGCGCAGGTAAAAGAAAGACTTAGACCTAAATTTTCGTACTAAGAGTTAAAGCTCGTGTATGCCTCCGATTAGTCTCGTCGAGAGGTATCTCTATTTATGTTCCGTATAGGAATCCTTTGATCGAGAATTTTGTAATTGAGTAATTAGTGTCGAAGTCGACTTGTAATAGAATCCCCTTTTGTAAACAAGATGGTATAGATATTGGGGTTTAATATTTTGATAATCGCAAATTTGGAGGAGCATATTTGGGGTCATTGAATGTACTGCATGTTGAGTGGTGTTCCGCCACGAGGTGCCTGCTACTCGGGGCGGGGCGCTACAGGTGGTATCAGAGCCTTGGTAGCTTTGGGTTGGATGTCCGGGCGATGATGGAAAAAGGGATTTTTTGATAATTGTAGAGGTATGAATTGAATCTTGGGAAATTGAGAAGATTGGTAGTAATCGAGTATTAGAGGCGTTGAGATAATACTTTAGCGTCTATTACTGATATAGATAGTGAAGAATACCCCGTACAAATATATGTCATACACGATGGGATTCTTGGTTCTTTTTGTTACTTCAATTGGCTTCCAATTCTCCGATGTTGTTTGTCACGAGTGAGGTTCCTAGTCTCACTTGAATTTGGTAATACCTTTTTTGCAGATATCCCATTCCTTTTTACTTCATAACTTGACTTCCTTATCCAAACCCTATTATCTCGTTTTGAGTATTGAATTACGGTGAACCAAATATTCGGGAGTTCTTTTGTTCACTCCTTATCATTCCACTGAATTCGATTTTGCTTCGTTCGCCTATATTGTCTAATTTCATTTGTTGTTTGTAATCGATTCTCTTATCTCATTTTAATACCTCATAGTCTTAGTTACAAATTTTATGAGGTTTCGTACCCCTTTAAATACCGTGTGGATTGGATTATCCCTTGTTTTGAAGCCCTTACCTTATTGTGCTACCATCTCCACCTTCTTTCCTTTTTAAATATTCTATGGTTTTGGCTTATCTATTTGCCGAGACTTCTTATTCAGTTCACTTCATCTTTAGTGTTCCAATTATTTGAATACGTCATGACTTTGGCCATGTTCTTGTGAGGCTTCTTACTTTATTCTATTACCATCTGCTTTGATCATCTACCTGATTGTGAGGTTTTGTATCTCTTTGAACACTCTATAGTTTCGGCTAATCTATTTGTCGAGACTTTTTATTTCCTCGAATATTGCTTTACTTAATCTATACTACTACATTTTTCAATATTCCAATTTTCTTGAATATCTCGTGATTTTGGTCACGTACCTTTGAGGTCCCTATTCTCGTTTGATTTGGTTATACCATTTGTTATGATTCTGATATCGGATCAATCTTTCTACCTATTTTGAGGTTCTTGTTATTTTGGCCTCAAAATTCAAGTCTTGTACATGTATTGTTCCATTGTTATTATTGATCACAATGGAAATCCCATATCTCATTTCAAAACTCCTTATCTCATTTCAATACTTGGCATCTCGGTTACCTACTTTCTCAGGTTTCTGATTCTTTGAATACAATATTGCTTGACTATCTTACGTCCTTTCCATTATGGATCACGAGTGAGGTATTTGATCTCGTTTGAATGCCTCGATTTCCTTGTTCCGTTTTTTTTTTTTTTTTGAGATTCCTCATCTCATTGAATACTTCTCGATTTGGATATCCTATTATGTGAGGTTTCTTATCCCTTTGAAACCCTGTGATTCGACTTCTTTATGTCGCTTCTATTTGTTCCCTCTCACTCATAGACCATGATTATTGTTAATTCAGGGTAAAAGTATGGACCTTGTTTGGGCAATGTCATGTAATATGACTACAGGTGTATGCATCTATTGGTATATCATCTTATGGATTCGACCTAGAATAATTTCGACGATTATTTTACTCAACGGAAAAAGGTTATGTAGTTATCACGACTTAGAAATTCTATAGAGTTTGTTGACTCTTAAAGTATCTTGAGCATTTTGAATTCTTGATTCTAATCGTCAGGGTACAGGAAGCTAAGTGCTATGCAGGGCAAAGTGCTACCCAACGGGAGCCACCTCTTAATCTTGCATGAGCCACCTCTAGAGTCCCTAGTGTCCGATAAGTCAGCTATATCTTAACATTGGATTATCAGTTTTTGCAATTCTATTCGGTTAATATCAAGAGCTAAGTGCTATGTGGAGAAGAAGTTTAAAGTAGAACACCTTTGTCAATAACACCGTAGATGATTGCACTTTTCTTTGTAAGATGGGAACGACAACTGCAAGATTTCGGCTTGCATGTTCAACTTGCTATAAAGAAGGTTTGCCCGTCATGTCGTTTGGTTGAAGTAATTCACCATGGACATTACTAGACATAGTGTGTATACTGTTTCGGACGTGATTAGAGCGTACTTAGTATCGAAGAATGACATTAGACTAGTTGACCTATCTTGAAATGGTAGTGAATTGAATGAATTAAGGCTACTCAATTGTCGGATATTCTGAGTCATGACTTCTCTACGATAAGTATTTATTAGGCATGCGGTTGCGAAACCACGGGAAGATTGTATCAACCGTTGCCATCTTCGATTACTCTTGATTTTAGAAGTAAATCTCTCTTCCATCAACCGTTTCCTGGTCGATCTACTGTTCGAAAACCTTTTCCTTGCGAACGCCGTCTATAATCAAGCTATTCTAGTCTCCAATGTTGATATAATAAGTAAATCAGGCTTGCTCGTCCTCTTTGATTGTAATTGTGGTGCACTCAATTCCACTTTATGTAGAGCAATGAGAAGAGAATTTTTGTGGACCGGAAAAGTAGTTGCCTCTTTGTCTCCTGAAGATAATTTAGATCCGAAATCTATCTCTTGTAGCTAACTCACATTATCTCTATATAGATTATAAGTCATCTCGTTGTTATGGAAGCAACTATCTACAATATGGGACCAAATTCCGGCTCGGTATAAGAAACGTTCGCCAAAATTAACTTATGGTCTGAGCGGGTGACCGGACACATTGAGGACGTACAACGCGAATTATCGTGATGACTTAGGACAACTATCAAGCAAGCGACAATACAAACAGTTTCGCAGTAGTTCGTGGGATAAAGTATCAATCGAGCTTGCAATTCAAGACTAGATGAGCGACGAACAACTAACGACGGCAAACGTAAGGGCTTGGAGATTGACACCAGGTGCTATCGGTAAAGTTGGACTTATCAAATTAAGATCGAAGAATGCACAAGATCGTCAGAAGAGCATAGGAACGTTCCACAAGAGTACATAGTCTAAATTGATAGGATTATCGTATGTCTCATCAAGAAAAGGTTCGAGCGAAAAGGATGAGAAGAAACACATTCTTCTAAGGAAAATGCGATGGATAATGAGGGTGCTACTTAGAACCTTCGATCGATATCGAGTTCGTATCAATCCCTCTTATTCCTCGTCAGACCATTTGTAGCATTCTAGCTACAACCTTAACTCGATTGTTTCCTAATAGTTGATGTACCTCACAAGTCACATTAATTGGTTGACTATCAATATCTCGACCTTTATGTATTAGAACGTTATATATATTAGGCATGTTGCTCGGCGGCAAGGTTTACATCTAGTCCGGACCGATGATTTGGACGACATTGCTAATAAGCCCGTGAATATTGAGAGTACATCCTAATGTTGTATTTGAACGAGTTTTTTTTTCAAATCAGTTACGATAAGAGTTTACTCGTTATCCAAGTCATTTCCGAACTTGAGAATGTATAGGTTATGTAGCCAATAATATTTTTCTTTACGTGGAGTGGAGCTCAACCTTATGGAAAATTTGTAGTAAATTCGAGGTACGTACTAAGCTAACACCACCGATCAATCTTGAATATTGCTTCTCGAAACGACATAGCGTGAAGATAAATTATCATATGAATAGAGATCGGTTCTTATTTCGGCACCAACTTTCTAGAGACTAACCACGTAAGGGTTATCCCTCTTGGTGACGAATTCCTCGACAAAAAGACATAAAAGGAATTTCGGAGAAACTACCAAGTTGAAGAAGCCACAAGTTAGCAAGAAGATGATTATCGAAGACTATTCCCGTGTCCGAGTATTAGTTGAGAATCTGGGGACCAGATTCCTTTAAGGAGGGGAGATTGTAACACCCCGTAATTTATGCGAGAGTTTATTGTACTTTATAATGAGAATTGGGGGCTGATGTGTTATTATGTAATAATTTTGGGACATAAGCATAATAATAATTCTCTAAATCAGCAAACTTGGCCATTAAGCAATTAACGAGCTTGTTTAATCGGATAATGAAGTGTTATTAACCATGGAAACTAGGAGAGAGACGCGTGTCGTACGAGTCATCCTCCTTCTTCCTATCCGATCAATTTCTCCTCTCTTCGTTTCTTTATAAGCTCAATCAGAGTTTCTCACTCTCTCATCGCTTTCTCTTTCTCTCTCTCTCATCATCGGCTCTTCCTCTCTCTCGTTTCTTGGCTGGAATCACAGAAATTAATTGTGGAAATCGAATTGAAGAAGAGGTTTGAAGAAGTGAGGTATATGAAACAAATTTGAGGTTGGAATTGCAAATCCCCAATTCGAATTATTGGCAGAATCAGGGCTGCGTGAAGGAGGCTCTATCAAGGGGCTATTATGATCAGATCGCCTCCGGTGGTGGTCGCATCAGATGATTGGCGGTGGTGGCCGGAATCCGACGAAGAAGACAAGCTGTCTTAGAATCGGATTTCAGCTTTTGGTCCTTCGAAGAATTAATTGCTCGGAGGCCTTAGAGGTTGAATATTGACGATCAGGACACGGTTAGAAACCTTGAGATGTTAGCCTTCCATTGGTGTTGGAGCTCGGTAGTATTAATCGGCGGTGGTTTCCGGAATTGGGCAAGAAGTTCAGCCCGCTCGCCGGAACCTTGAAGGAAATAGTATTTGCTGCCGCACCTGTTTTCGGAGCAGAATTTGGAGGGTTTGGAGTGAGAATTTGGGAATCATTCCTTCACAAAACTCGTAGAGGACCTCGAAAACTATTGGTAAGTGTAAAATTGTATCGAGTTAGAGTATGTTTTGAAGCTGATTAGAGGTCCGAATTAAGTGACGGTAAATCGGTAAAAACAGGGCAGTTTTGAATATTCTTCTTACGAGGCCGTTTTTGCTATGTGAGCTAATAAT
>NW_012194819.1:2063861-2105152 GCF_000504015.1 Erythranthe guttata | reverse complement strand
ATTTAAGAAACAGGTGGAGACAACAAAGAGTTATGAGTGATTTAAGAAATATTTGGGGAGCCATGTCACCCCATAACTCTCCATAATTCTATGTTATCTCCACCACTAGCTAAAAGTAATAGTACATTAGAACCCTATCGGAATAATGCATCCAATGCATTATCCCGTTAGAGTTTCTAACTACGTTTCTGGAGTGAGTGTAATTATCAATACCATAGAGACCTTAAAATTATTTAAGCATACCTAAGGGGTGTGGGTGTAATTTACCCTAGTTTATATTATATATAGGCGTATTTTTAGGAAACTAAATTGGATTGGAAATCGGAAGTTTTTTTTTTCATATAATTCCAATTCCAGTCCAAAAAAATTGGAAAAATTCAGAAATAAGTATTTCAAAAATCGGAATGAAAAAAGTTGTTCCAAAATCAGAATTTTTCGGATCGGAACCAGCAAAAATTGGATTTTCCGTTCCAACTTACACCTCGAATCTCACCTATGTTATCTTTATCTATTTTAGTGTGTTAAACTCACATGTTCTTTTTTAGATTTCTTTACACTAAATCCTTTTTTTTATTTTCTTACAATTTTCCCCTTCAAAACCCTAAATCATCTTCTCAAATATCCTAAATTTTGTATTATATATGAATATTCCTCAATTTTAGGTTAAATATATAGACACCCTTGTTATTTCTTAAATTCATCTTCTTCAAAAAACTTCTTCTCAGTAAAACACACAATATTAAACCAGCTAGTTCCTGAAAGTTATTTGTTAAAAAATATCATTCTCAAGAAATTATTATATTTTTTAAAATATTAATTAAATATAAATATCATGTATTTTGCTCATCCAAAAATATAATATGTGATCTTACAAAATATATGATATCATTTATCGAATATAATTAGTATATATAGTGTGCCTATGTAGCACGGAAACATCAACTGCTTAACGTTTCCGTGTTTCGGACACGTTTCGTGTCCGACCTCGAGAACACTTGACGGGCATCTTATGGGCCGTTTTGCAATTTCTAAAAGTTAGATACATGATTGACTAATAAATTTTCAAATATTTTTGTTACTTTCCTAATTATTTACATAATATAACGATCGATTGCAAATGATAGTTGATAGTAAAATTTATTTTGAATATGTCTGCATAAATATATTTAAAAGAATTTATATATAATTAAAAACTTATACATGTTTATGTATAGCAGATTTATAGATATATCCCTATATTTTTAATGTTTACATGTCTCCCCGTTTTCCCATATCACCGTTTCCGTGTCAGTGCTACATAGTTAATAGTGTGACTGTAAAAGTAAAATAAGTAATTTTTCGTACCTTTTTCTGAAGCTCGGTGATGGATTCATTCATTAGTTGATTCTGCAAGTAATTAAGTAACTCGTGATTTAGTAACGGGATGTGATAAATATCGTTTCATTTTTAATAATCTTATTTTGACTTCAAATGTGATTTTGGCTATTTTTTAGATTGAATTGGGCAAAATTCAAAACATGGTATTTGTAATTCTTTAAGTTAGCTTTCTAATCTAACTTGAATCGCCAAGATTGGATGTCGGTTGAGAAAGTTATGCATGAATGAATCAATGAACACTGCCAACAACTTTGATGTTTTAAATTATGTAAAATTTAAAATGTAACTCATTCATGTGTAACTTTATCACCCGACATCCAATCCAGTTGATTCAAGTTGGATTAGGAAGCTAACTGAAAGGATTACAGTTTATGTCTTTTGAATTTTGCCAAATTCAAACTAGAGAAGGGTCAAAATCACGTTCTAAATAAAAAATGGTATTAGTAGAATTGAAACTACATTTAACATTTCGATTTAGTAACTTAATTACTCATAAGTAATAATTAACTATTTAAATCTAAAATACAGCAACTTAAAACAAAAACCTAAAACTGCATATGATTTTTTTTTAAGTAGAAGATGATTACATGAATATATATATATATATATATATATATATATATATATATATATATATATATATATATATATATATATATATATATATATACCTCGCGTGCTCGAGTGTGCTTAAGAGAACCCTCGGGTGGGTGTTCTAAATTCTGCCGCTCCCTCGTGCTAAGATTATCAAGCTCATCTCCCATATAATGCCTGCAAATATCAAGAAATCAAACCAACAACTTTAAAATAACATGAACATATATATATATATATATATATATATATATATAGAAAAACTATTCCCCACTTCTGATTTCTCTGCAAAACCTCCATCCTTGCCTTTAGCTTTGCATGCTCTAAACTCCAACTTGCCTGTTACAAAAAAAAAAAGTCAAAAAAAAAAAAAAAATCGACGTGTTCAGTATATATTCTTATTTTGCAAAAATAATTTAATTCAAACTATTGAAGAAATCCAATTTAGTAGATAAAATCCCGATTAATATTGTAAAACTTTAAGTTACTACATACCCTATTCCTTTGTTAAATGGGGTTGTCTAGGGTCCGAGAGGTATTGTACTTCTCGGACCTAAACGGTTGAATCTGGTGCGTTAAAAATATTACGTAAATAATTATAATCGTTGATTTTAAGTACGGCCTAGTACGATACAGTATGACCCTAGGAATCTATAAATTAAAGTACGAACCTAGCAAAAATAGATCGTACACATATCGTACTCACTTCGTACTCTATTTAAATTACTTTATTACCCTTAAATCATTAATTAAATTATGACCAAAATGAAAAATAATTCAAACGTATCATTCTTATTTCTAAATCACACACTTTTCTTCCACAACAGCACAGTTCTTCGGTCCAATCATTGGTGGCGGACAAACAGCCCATCCTCACCATCACCCTCACTCTTACCCCATCGAATTGTCGTTTCAAACGTTTTGTGCCGGAAGTGAAAATTGTGATGGAGGAGGAGCCGAGTTTGACTTTAGGTTTAATGTTACATGGGTTAAATTTTGAATTAATATATTTTTTTTCCTGATTTGTAATTAAAATTTTATTTTATTAATTTAGCAGAAGAAAATTTTGATGGGTTACATTGAAGATATCTTATTGAATTTTGATTTTGGTTCAGGACAAATTGAATCTTAGGAGATTTGGGGATGGTTCGTATCATAATGTTGCAGAAATTGCTTGTTTATAACTTATAGCTTAGTGTAATAGTTTTTCTAAATCAATCTCACAGTAAGAGCAATATTTATAAATATTACTTTCATAATTTTGAATATGGACAAATTATAACAATATGGAAATAAGCTCGAATTTGAATTGTAATAATATGGACGATGATGAAGAAAGATACAATGGATGTTGCTTATTGGAAATAATGACTGATGATGATGAAGAAGGGTCGAAATAGACGAAGAAGAATGATTTTTTTTTTCTTTTCTTTTGTTTCTTAAATTCAATTTTGTTGTGCCTCAGAATTTATTATTATCTTTGGAGATTTTGAAGGATTGTTATGACTGAATGCAATTTTTCCTGTTTGAGATATATATTTCTTTTATTAGTACTTACATTATACTACTTCTAGAATGCAAAAAAAAAAAAGAAAAAAAAAAGATGAAAGAGAAACCGTTGATGATGAAAAAGAGAGGTGGAGAAAAACATAAGAAAGAAAGATGGGTGATTAGGGCTTTACAGCAATATGAAGAAGACGAATATAAATTGTTATTTCTTAAAGAAAGATTTAATAGACAATTAGGTTACAGTTTTATTCTAATTATTATTTATATATCTAATCAAATCTTAGTTACTAGTTATTAATTATAATTATTAGTTTTTAATTAAGTTTTAGTTTTAAGGGTATTTATGTAATTTTAGTTATAACCCATATGTCGTACTTTTTTTTATTGGGTTCGTACTTATCCTATGTGACACATTTTTATTGGTTGATTTTCAATCAGTTTAGGTCCGAGAAGTACAATGCCTCTCGGACCCTAGACACCCCTTGTTAAATTGCAAATTCATTCCTTCAAATCTGAGAGTAAGTTCATTTTGGAAAGCTACGATTTTACTGAGATTTATGAACGACTATATATATTTGGCAAGACTTAATTATTTTTCTTCTTTTTTTCAAAACAACCCAAACGTAACCATGAAAATGTCATATATATCCTCAAATTATATTAATTAAACTTAACACAAACAATGATGTAATATATTTTATTTAGGGAAAATTAGCAAGACCCCCTCTATATAGGAATATGTAGTTAAGGAAAATCCCCCTCCTAATATATAATTAGAGAAAATCCCTTTTGTTGTTAGCTTGGATAATTAATAAAGGTAACTACCAATTATATCCTTACTCATAACCCTAAATTAGGGTTGTGCGTTGGTTGGTTTGGTTAAAAACCAGCCGTAAAACCAACCCAACCCATTCAACCAACTTTGGTAAATATTGGGAACCGTTATCGACCCAATTTATATGGGTTGGGTGATGGTTGAAAACCAATTTCGTGGGTCGGTTGATGGTTTGGTTGATGGGTCATCCATCTAAATATTTTTTAAATTTTTTTTAATATTTTATTAGTTGTTACAACGTTATATCTTTTATAAATTAAATGTGACTAGTTCAACAATATTCAAATAAAAGATTCAAGGGTATATGTATTGCAATTAAACATAAATAATTCGACGATTAATAATAGTCCAAATATTTAGACTATATGTCTTCAAATGAAAATAGTTCAAATTAGATAATTAGGTTATATTTATTGCTTTTAGGAATTTGGTCAATATTAAACAATTTAATAAATGTGATATAAAATAGAAATTTGAAATTAAAAATATTAAACATTTTAAATAAAATTAATAAATAATAAATTAATAAATAAAGTTGGTTGTCCGATATTACCCGACTAACCAACTTTTTAGCATATTAGAAACCATTATCGACCCAACTATACATGGGTTGGTTGACATTATCGACCCAACTTAAATGGGTCGGTTGATGGTTGATTAACCATCACAAATTATGGGTCGAAAATGGGTTGGTTGGTGGTTAAAACCGATCCATGCACAGCCCTACCCTAAATTTTGGCATCTCCTCTTTTAACTAACATTATTTCTTCCTTTTCCTTTTCTCAATCTACATTCACTCTGCTCTCTTCTCTCCCTCCTCCGTCGTTTTTTTTTCTTTTTTTCTTTTTTTTCTCGATCTGCTTCTTTTCTCACTCTTATTTTATTCTCTCTCCCTATTTACAAGATTAGATCGAAAGTTGAGATGTATAATGAGTTGATGGCTAGGGTTACCCACAGTTTCTAGATTTTGCGAAGATTACTTCTTCGTCGCCGCAGATTATGGATTTTTAATTTGATTTTGCTGCCTAGCTCTTTTTGGATATGGCGGTGGTCATGAAGAAAATTGGGTTTGGGTGGCTTTGTTTTGGTGGTTTTGATGGTGGTGGTTTTGTTTGGGCTGGTGGTGCAGGCTGTAATTTACTTTATTTGTCATTAAAAACCGCCAGAATATGGTAGTGTGGTGGTGATGGTGTGGTGTGGCGGCGGCATGGTGACGACGAGGAGCAGATCTAGAGTTTTTTGGCAGATCAGGCGGAGGACGGCGCGGGTAGAGAAATTCGCGCAGGCTGGACCCTTAATCAACTATGTGTTTTTTCGGTAGTCGATTAAGTTAATCGACTATGCTTTGGTAGGCGATTAAAGTGTTAATCGACTGTTTTGGTGGTCGATTAAGGTTACTTGATTTCATTTTTTTAATTCATTTTCTGATTCCTATTTGTATAAATCAATTACAATTTATGTATATTATTTGCTATGTAAAAATAGTGTCGATTTTCGTTTTTACGTAGTTGTGTGTTTTTTTTATAGTAGCCAGTTTCTTAATCGACTATGCTTATATCGCATAGTCGATTAATACATCTGATACAGAAAAAAAAAAGTTAAAAAAAGAAAAAAAAAAACGGCTGATGAGGTGGCAGGACATAATTGGTGATAGTGTTGATGAGGTGGAAGAGACATAATTGAAAAAATAAGTGGCTGAAATTAAGAAGGGGCTTTTCTCTAATGGTGGAAAATAGTTTGGACCTCTCCCTATTAAAAGAAGTATTCAGGGGATTATATCAAAGAGCCCCTATTATTTATGTTAGGACATATTGTTAATTGTATAAATCGAGAAATATAATACTTTTAGTAACTTGTAATTTAAATTAACAAGATATGATATTGTTTTAATTAAAATTAAAATTCATAGTACCCCTCCAATTAATTTACTTAGAATTCCAATTTTAGTACAATGCTATAGTCGTATTTATGTTGTTTCGATTCACAAAAAGTGTGTTACTTATGAAATTTGTGTTTACCGGGGATTCGAGATCTGGTTCTTTCATCTTCTTTTCAGCGTATGAATATCGATCGTATCGTTCGAGGATCCTTTCCATGCTGCAAACAATAAAAAGAAGGTTAAATTCTGCAGTTTATTAATTAATTAATTAAACACCATTGTCAATAATATCATGTTTTAGGTATCAAAACAATAATAAAAAATGTTAGCAAGTAAGAAGAAAAACTTGCTAAGTGAAAAAAAAATAAAAAAGTAGGGGATCTGATCAAGATATTACGTAACCAGCTAGATAATTTGTGTAGGAGAAATAATAACATTTTATTTTATAAGATAAAGAATTTTATTTTATGTTTTTTTCGAAGAGTATTACTGCTAAAAATGATTTTGTTAATATTTACAAACCTAATAATGGAAATCAAAATAATTTATTATAATAATCTTGGTTAAAAGTTTTAATATATAAGTAGCTAGGTTAAGCTCACCAAATTTTAGATTGTTGAGGAAATTTTGAAAGAGAAAGTACTTTTATCCTCGAGTGGGTAAAACCTAATTCGAGTCAAAAGCTGATATAAGTTTTTTTTTTTCAAAATAAATAAATATACGATTTTTTTTACTAAAAGTAAAATGTCAAAATAATAGATCCCATAGTTAACTTAACCAAAATCGTTTATCGGATTTCGATCGATCATTGTTCAAGAAAAAAATATAATTTAAGCAGTTTTATTATCATAATCAGCAAATTATATATATAGTTCAAGTTAACAGTTTGTAATTACCAAATTAAATAACAAAATTAAATGTACAAAACCAGTCTATTTTAGAGGAGAAATAAGTGTATATATATATATATATTTATGTGTGTGAAGTTGAATTAGTACTCTTTATATTTTATGATGGGAAGCAATTTCATATAGTATTTGAAATACAAAAATTGAAATATGTTTTAGAAAGAAACTATTTAGAGTAAAGCAAACAAGTAAAAAAAGAAAGTACTTTAGGTACATCTTGAACAGGTAAAGCTGACAACCGTAAATATATAATTTAATGCACAAATTTAGTGCATGTGTATATTAATCAATTTCAAAAGTAAAATTGAATATATATATATATATATATATATATATATATATATATATATATATATATAAAGAAATAGGAATAAATTATTAATTATTCACATATAATCATGTTAAGAAAAAGCTGTACAGAATACAGATAGAGCTATAAGTAAACAGAAATTAAAGATTTAATTTGCATGAAAATTTAAATGAAAAAAACTTCTTTGGAAATACATATAAAAATATATAATAAATATATATAAAAAAATATATACGTGAAAATGGTTAGTAATCAAAAAGAGAAAACACATACCAGAAGAAGAAATAAAACATTATATTGCATGTAATAAGAGGAAACCGAAAGGGATCGGATGTACAGTGTCCGATTATCCTATGTACCAAAATAAATTGATTTTTTTTAAAGGAAACAGTTGTACGTCAACAAAATTAATAATATAAAAAATACAATTTGAAACAATTCTTGAATTCAAATAGCAATATATTAATTTACTATAAAAAAAAAAAAAAAAAAAAAAAAAAAAAAAAAAACCCCAGAGACAGAGTGAGTGGAAGAAGAAGAAAGAATAGTGTACCTAGAATCAGAAGCATATTCAGACAGCTTTCCTTTGGTGGAAAAGACAATCAAACCAACATCGGCATCGCACAGAACTGAAATCTCGTGAGCTTTCTTAAGAAGACCAGATCGCCTCTTTGAAAATGTCACCTGCCTGTTTATTTTGTTCTCTATTCTCTTCAACTGCACTCTTCCCCTCCCCATTTTCTCTCTCTCTCTCTCTCCTCTTTCTCTCTCTACTTTCTTTTTTTTATTTTTTCCCCCAAAAAACAAACCCTTCACTGGTAATACACAGGCAATGTGTATAATATGTGTGTTTGTGTGTGTGTGAATCTTGTTGAAGACTTTGTTTCCACCTACTAAAAGTGTAGTAGTGTATTATGATTAATTATATGATGGACCTTGCTCTCTCGTTTTTACCGTTTCTATGTACATGATCTGTCTCTCTCCACACCACTCACATATTTTCTTTCCCCACTTCATAATAGTAATAATCTTATTAATTAGTCCATATATATTTTGTGTGGTGGGTGAATATATATACAACTTTTGTATCTACACGCGGGGTTTTTCTTTTCTGTGAATTAATGCCACGCTCTCTCTCTCTCCTCGTACTGTTGGTGTTGTGTGTGTGTGTGAGAGAGGAGAGAGAGAGGAGAGAGAGAGAGATAGCGTTGGAATATGTTATTAGGGGGAGCAGTGGTGATAAGTAGTTTCAGATGTGGACATGAGCGGTATTGGGAAACCAGGGGTGGTTTCGTGGAAATGGTTGTCAAGCTGTGATTGGTTTAGAGATGGTTGTGTAGTCTATACAGTATGTACTGGCGTCGTTGCTGTCTAGTTTTTATGGGCCACGTTATTTGTGAGGACATTTTTTGTACTAGGTTCTTAATTGGGTTGTACGGCCCGATTTTTTTTCTATTGTTTCTCCTTCTCTTCTCTGCACCTGATGGGAATGTTCATATATATACATAACTACTTTCCCAACATCTATATATTTTTCAATTAATTAAAGAGTTATATATAACACACACACACCTGATGATCAGGTTTTGTAACATTTTGATAGATAAAAAAGACAATGTTAATTTGTTTATATTTCAATTAAGTAATGATGAGATTTTTCTAGTGTTGCAATATAATTGTTTAAACAAATAAACGCATCAAAACCTAGAAATAGAAAAAACTAACCTCGAAAAATGGAATTCTTGCCACATTTCTATGTCATAGAATGTATCAATTTGATTCTTGGAACATTATAAAATTGAGATAGATATTAAGAGAGCTCGGATCGAATCAGTGTTATAATCCAGTAATATAATAAAATATTTAAATGCAGGTGATGTAGGTTAAATGGCTTAATTATGAATTGAAGTTGTGAATTGGGCCTGAAGGAGAAAATGTCAAATAAGAAGAAGCTCACGCACTCTGAGAGACTTGCAAAAAAGGAGTGCGGGGGGAGGCTTCCCGGTGTAAGCACTTTGACAGCCAAGTTAGTCGGAATCATAGAGAAACACTATAAGGGTGCATTTGGATGGAAGGATTTGAGGAGGGGATTTCAAATCCATAATAACAAATCCCTTGGACTTGTTTGGATTGAGGGATTTGAGGATGGATTTCAAATCCACACCCCTTCTTTTTAGTTATGTTTTGAGCAATTGAGGTGGATTTTAAATAACTCCAAAATTGGAGTCATTTCAAATCCCTTCCCCAAATCAAATCCCTCCCCAAATCTTTCCATCCAAACGCACTCTAAGTGTATTTAGATAAATATAATAAGAATGTGTGTGCTAGAAATACCCAGGAGAAGAAAGTCGTACTTCCCTTGTGCTCTAAGGTTGTATTTATACCTGTCGTAGGGATATGGTGGTGCCCCCCCTTCAGTCTTTCGTCAGATACATGTGGGAATGGTGTGACTATTACGAGTTGTGATTGTCTGCTTAGGCCGAGCTATCTTGTGCCATTTGGGCCAGTTCAATGGAGAGAGCGTGCACGTGCGATCGCTCCTGATTATGTCGTAAATGGGCATCTCCCCACACATCCACACACATATTTTTCTTAGTTACCGTCGTTACAATATTTTTATGTTGGACAATGAAACATGTATAACAATTTAATCAAAACATATTCCACACACATCCACATATATAAACTACCCCATATAACACCTACAAAATCATCTTAAACATAACTACTATGATCTTTAGTATATATATTTGAAGATTCCCCCAAGAACTCAAACACTAGCAAACAAACGATAAAAGAATCATCATCTCGATTATTATGTATAAGTCACTAAAATCCACACTATAACAAAACACAAGAATCCAAAAACTGAGATGATAAGTTCCATCAAAGAGTTTCTCAAATCCGAAAATCGCCCCCGAAATACAAGAAAATGGAAAACATAAAAAATGAAACAAGAAGATTATAAATAATTAGATAATAATTCCTACTTGGCAGAGCCATTGGGAATAGGAGCAGAGGGTCCTGTGGGGTTAAGCTGATCCCATGCTTCGATCCAAGTGACCATTGCATCAGCAAGCTTATTGAAGTAATCGTCCACCTTGCCGAGCTTTGCTTTGACTTGCTTTGAGATTTCGATATAGCATTTTTGAACGGTCGTGCAATCTTTTGGAAGGGCAACGGATTGGAAAAACGGGATTAGCTCCTCTTGCCAGTAGATACCTTTGTATTCTTTCTTCAGGTTCACAAACGGGTTGCTAGCTTTGCTGTGCCAAATGTATGGCAAACCGGTCTTTACTCCCAAACCCAAGTGGTCGCAAATCACCTGTGAGAGGAAATGGTGGAAGTTGTTATACGTTGAAATTCGTATATTAGAGGTGGAAATCGGAAGAGGCAGATCGAAATTAACATTTTTGGAAAAACAAATATCATTTTTATTTATTCAGAAGTTAAAAACTAGTTACAATTCCATTCCGTTTTTTTGGGGGAAAAATCAGAGTTTTTGAAATTATTTTTAAATCGGATTTGATTCGGAACCATGTATAGTTAAATTCCAATAAAAAAATATATGAATAATACTAATATTATTATACATCTATTTCTACTCCTTAAATAAATTTCAAAATGATAGAACATATATAGATAATATTATTACTATTAAAAGTATATCTTTTGAGAAAGAAAAAAAATCAAAATTTTTGAATTATTTTTTTAAGTTAATAAGAGAATAAAACTCGGGGAATTTCAATTACAATTATGATTCCAATCCAAAATTCTGGAAAAAAAAAATAGTATTTCAGAAATTGGAATTAGAAAAATTGTTTGGAATTCAGAAATATTCGGACCAAAATCAGCGGGTTTCAAAAACTCCATTTTGATATCGACCAAGTACCTAACCTTCTATATAAATGCAGTTATAAAAAGCAAAATTCAAAAAGTTTCTCCCTACCTTAGTGCACCAACCGGCCCACATGTCATCATATCGTCCAATCGGCTGACCATCACCCATAAGTCCAAAGTACATAGCCGGGCCAATCAATTCCCGGTTGAAAGCCAAATTCATCCCACACATTGGGAAAAGGGTTCCCTTCGGAATCGTCAAAACCGTGTCAACATACCTACCAAACAAAATTAAGAAATAAATAAATAAATAACAATAAACAACATAACAATAAATATTGGACCCAAAACCATTTTCTCTATTAATCAATTTACCTAGTGTTCCTCTCAAGAGGCTTAACAAGTTGAGTGGGTGCATCGTAATCTGGTATGTTGAGCCAAAGCCCGTGTGAAATAGCCGTCGGTACACCTTCACGAAGACTGAAAGGATACCCACGCACAAAGTCCGTTCCGTCACGATATGGGTCGTAAAGTGTGTTGAAGAAAAATGGAGTTGATGGGGATAACATGTTTTTAATGTGCTGCTCGAGCGCATTAATTTCCTTGCCAGAGGGATCTTTAGCAACCTGGGCAACCCCAATAAACGAGTCAGTAAAGATTTTTGAACAAATTTATGATCCCGTTATTCAAATTCAAAGTCCGAACATAAATCAAGATTTGATAGATGTAATTTCAGTTGGAAATAATTTACCTAACCTAACAACATAAAAATTATACAGAAACGTAAAAAAAATTATAATGTTAAAACGACGAGCAGGGATTAAATTTTAAGATCTACAGTCTGACGTAAAATGAAATAAAGCCTCGGTCGATTTGTCGAAAGATCATTGTTGGTTTTTTTAATCAAGACTTTTCACTGTTCAAATTATCGGAGACTGTAAGTAACGTATATGTAAGAATATGATCTACAGTTCTGCATAAAAATTAAATTTATAAAGTTGGCCAGACAATCAACCAAATGAGCTAGTATTTTAAGGATTCAAATACCAACGATAATATGCGTAAATTTATCAGAAAAAAACTATGGTCGGTCATACAATCGAGCAAAAAAATTAAATATTTCAAAGATTTATTTAGCTTAAAAGGATCTCTTTAATCGGAAAATAGATACTGGATTCGATCTGCATTCCTCATAATAACAAAATTCGCCAAATGAATCGGGCAGCAAACAACGTAACATCAATTTGTCAACAAAACCCAATAACTTGTTGAATAATCATCTCAACTAAAAGTAAAGTTTAAGCTGTATAATTTAATATTAATATCTCCAATACGCCCCTCAAGTGCAGCCGAATTATATTTGAAGCCTTGCGCTTGAAATATTTGAAATGGGTGCCATTGGGATTCGAACTCAGGAACTTTTTGTTTGGCCCATCTCTGATACCATATTAAATGATCATCTCAACAAAAAACTTAAGCTATTAGTTAAATGTATAATTTAATATTAATATTTCTAATATAACCCCAAAATGAAATTAAAATCCACACACACACACACTAAAAGAAAAAAAAAAAAAAAAAAAAAAAAGAAGAATATTGGGAAGTGAAAGTGGACTCACGAAGCAATCATCATCAATGGTGAAGATGTACTTTTTTTTGGAAACCAAGTAGCCAAAGCAGCGGCAAGCAGAATCCTTGAATGAAATGCAATTTGCCTTCTGACCCAAAATCTTGTTAATATCATTCCGATTGTAGAGATCGTAATCGAAACCCTCAGGCACCTTAATAACCTTCGCCGGGTCGCCGTCTTGGACAATGATCAGATGGTAGGGCTGGAAAAAGGGGCGCCACATCTCCAAGAAATCAAGGTTTCTTATTGTCGGAATCACTATGTCCACCTCCTCCTTCAGCAGCGGCGTCGCCGGTACCGATGCTGCCATTATTATGAAATTTTTGTTTTTTTTTTTTTTTTTTGCCGAAATGGGTTTCGGAAATTTTGAGGTTTTGTTCGGCGCGATTGAGGAATGGTTTTGTAAGAGGTGGTGGAGTTTATTATTTGAATGTGAACAAAGTGAGAGCGTGCTGAGCTGGATCACTAATTATTATTTACGGTAAATTTCACTTTCCCCCTGTACTTTGTCTTAATATCACTTTACTCCCTACTACGCTCAATTGCATCGATTTGCCCCCTTGTACTTTGGCTCGATATCACTTTACCCCCCTTCTATGCTCAATTGCATCGATTTGCCCCCTTGTACTTTGTCTCGATATCACTTTACCCCCTTTTACTCTCAATTGCATTGATTTTCCCTCGTGTACTTGAAAATTTGTCTCAATGTGGCCATCGCCGTTAGCTTTCACACCTTTGACCTTAACACTGTTTGATTTAAGTCTGAAAATTACTAAAAATCACCCTTACCAGTTTAAATAATTATTAAAAAATTAAAACAAAAATAAGAAAAAAATAAAAAAATAAAAAAATTCAAGACAACAAGAAAACATAGTCTACGACGCCAGCCACTGTTTATTTTTTTTATTTTTTTTTTTTAATAATTATTTAAAGTAGAAGGAGTGTTTTTTTGTAATTTTCAAACTTAGATCAAACGTTGTTAAGGTCAAAGGTGTAAAAACTAACGGCGAGGGCCACATTGAGACAATTTTTCAAGTACACGGAGGCAAATCGATGCAATTGAGAGTACAAGAGGGTAAAGTGATATCGAGCCAAAGTACAGGGGGGCAAATCGATGCAAGTGAGAGTAGAAAGGGGTAAAGTGATATCGAACCAGAGTACAAGGGGGCAAATCGATGCAATTGAGAATAGAAAGGGTAAAGTGATATCGAGCCAAAGTACAATGGGCCAAAACAGAATTTACTCTATTATTTATTAGTGGTTATTTACTTATGTGTTATGAGCGCATACACCCACAAATTCAAGTTTCACTAGAAACAACCCACCCTTTACGTTTCATTTCAAATATCTAAAACAAATGAATTCTCAAAATAGTCCTACATATTTCTCTTTGGGATAAGTTCAATCTACCTCCATTACATCCCACCCGCCCACCAGACCGGTCCGACCTAATCTAGTCCAGTCTGACCAGGTCAGATTCTTTTTAAATTTTTTTTTTCTGGCGGCGGGTCGTCGGAACTCCAGTTAGCGGACTCAACATTAGTTAACTTCAACTTTAGTTAACTTTAAACAATCTTTTTTTTTTCTTTCTCTTTTAATATTTTTCCAGTGGTGGGTCGTCGGAGTTCCGATTAGCTGACTCAACATTAGTTAACTTCAACATTAGTTCACATTCCATTTTTCTGTTGTCTTTTTTTTTTTTTTTTTCTCCCGGTGATGGGTCGTCGGAGACCCGGTTACCTGACTCAACATTAGATGACATTTGACTTTTTTTCCGTTGATGGCGGATCATCGGAGCTATGATTAGTTGACTTCAACACTAAAACACTCGTGTGTCATCTAATCGGAGCCCTAAATACCCGCCGTCGAAAAAAAAGAGTTAAAAGAAAGGAAAAAAAACGGATGTCAGTTAATGCAAATTAAAGCTAACTAATGCGAACTCAATTAATGTATAGTCAGCTAATCAGAGCTCCGACGTCCCGTTGCTAGGATAAATAAAAGTTAAAAGAAAAAAAATTGGACGTCAGCTAATGTTGAAGTCAGCTAATGCATGGTAACTAATCGGAGTTCCAACTACTAAATGTAAAAAAGAAAAAAAATGGAATGTCAGCTAATGTTAAAGTTAACTAAGCTGAGTCAGCTAACCGAAGCTCCGACGACCCGCCGTCGGAAAAAAAATTAAAACAAAAAAAAAAAGATAAAAGAAAAGAAAATGGAATGTCAACTAATGTTAGAGCGTTAACTTATGCTCAGTCAGCTAATGCAGTTTAACTAATCCGGCCCCGGGAACAAAAATTAAATAAAAAAAAGATAAAAACAAATGGATTGTCAACCAATGTTGAAATTAACTAATACTGAGTCAGCTAACCAGAGTTCCGACGGCCATTCGCCGAAAAAAGAATTCAGACAAAAAGAAAAGTTAAAAGAAAAAAAAATGGAATTTCCACTAATTGAAGTTAATTAATGTTGAGTCAGCCAATCGAAACTCCGACAATCCAGGTCACCGAAATAATTAAAATAATTAAATTTAAAAAAATAATGAATAAATAAAAATAATATTAATCAAAATAAATAAGATAAAACAAACCCTAATTAGATTTTAAAAGGAGTAAAATAGGTATAATGAAACTATTTGGGTTTACGTATAGTGAAACTTGTAATTAATCGGTTCATTCAAAAGTATAAAAAATCTTGGACCAACCCCTCATTAAGTAGGTTGGTGACGTGCTATCTCAAGTAAACCATTTATTTGTTGCTTTGTTCTTAGTACAAAATAAGTAGGAAAAAAAATTGAGAAATAGATATATTAATAATGTTACATCACAAAATAAATCTCTTTCACTTTCACAATAATTTGTACTTTTGAAAATTACTTTTGTTTTATTTTATCTTTCACTTTATAAGTAAAAGATTTTTTTCTATCATGTTTTACACTTTTTAATTAAGTTCTATTTAGGAGTTTTTGTGCATAATTCTCTCACCAACCATCTTTATAATTCTAGGTTTATGGGCTATATTTTTTTCGTCAATAAGCTCACCCCTTTAATATGTATTATAAATAAAGAAAAAATGAATGTATATGACAAATTACCCCCAACCATTTACACCCAATTCTTAATTGTAACCCCTATTTAATCAATTTTGACCACATCAATATTAATCTTATTATGTTTACCGTTGTTAAACGGTCAATATATTAATATGACTATATTACAAAATAATAATGAGTTTTGTTGTGTTAACATTACTGTGCTAGAGATTAATTAGCAATATTACTGTGTTAAATTGTAGTATAGTTAATATTACTGTGTTTAACAGTAATATAGTTAATATTACTGTCAACCACAACAATATTGTTGTTTAAACGGCGGGCAAAAAGATGTTAAAGAAAAAAAAATCAAAATAAAAGGTCAACGGCGGCGACGGACGAAATTGTCCATAAAATTGTATTTTGGGTCAAAATTAAATAATTTGTGAAATTTGAGGTCAAATTGAGGTTAGATTAAATTAAAGGATGAAATTGGAACATATTAAAACTTGAGGGGCTATTTTAGTCTTTTACAATCCTCTGGACAATGTGTGGCCTTTTTTGTAAAATATTTTTTTGTCTGGACCCCTTTATGAATAAATACTTATTGATGGGCTTATTTGTAAAGTGTCGTTCTATTTATTAACTCTCTCTTATCACATCATTAAATATTAATTATTATTTTAGTTTTTTTATATTTTTTCCCTAAAAAGAAGTTACATTTATAGAGACACTTGTACCAAAAGACGAAATCACTCGCCTCCAGAGCCCTCATCTCTTGGCCCGACAAGTATTTGATGGAGGAATGTAAATCATGGTGACTCAACGGCGCATTAAAGTAGCGAACCCGGACCTGGTGCCCACAAGGAACCAACCATCAACATTTATAGAGATACTTAATTATTTGGCAAACCTTGTGCATGGCTTACAAGTCACGAGAGAGATATGAACAACACTATACAGGGCTGAACCAGGACTTTGAGGTTGGGAGACAACACCTAAGTTTATTGTTTAAAAATGAAACTGATATGGATTGAAAATGAAGGGACTAATTTAAAATTAGCAATAAAAAGTATTGGATGAAAATGAATTTCTCCAAAAAGCGGCAATAGCGGCAAACAAGAGGGGCTGAGTAAAGGGCGACTCTTTCAAGGTCAGCCGTCCTATCTCTTAGATCTTTGTTATGTCAATTTGTGCATGGATGCATTCACTTTCACTTGTTGTTCGTTGTTCCTATGCAATATGTCACACTCATTTCCTTTGATGGCGTAGGATCTACGTACTCAACACCGTACTCCAAAATTTTACTCATTTTTTACCGTTGAAAATACACCGGACGTCGAACCTTGGGCCGGCGGCAGTGAAAACGGCAAACAGAAAATACTAAATCCATGGGAGAGTTCGGGAGAGAGTATTAAGTGTTATTATTGAAATCTTTTGTTACCGTAACCCTAATAGGGTTTTCTCCTATGTCTTATATACAAGAGAAAAGATTTCCTTTGGGTATCAACTCAGATTCCCCAATTATCTACCAATTGATACAATTTACATATTACATCCAATTTATTTATAATATCGATGTGTGGATTACGTTTCTTCAACGATCAGATGGCTAGGTTGCCGCCTAACCCTTTGTTTCACATCTCGTTGGCCTAAAGCAAACTGCGCGGCTGACCATGGTGAACCGATTTGTTGGAAAATTTTGAAATACGACTTCATATTTAAATCGAGGAATAAATGATGGAAACGTAAAATCTACACCCCGGGTAGATCATCGTAGTGTATTTAATTACTCAAATTCAATATGAGATGAATGAGCAATCAATGCACAAAGTTAACTATTTCAAAGAGCTAAAGTGATCTTAAACGGTTTGGTGGGGATTTGTTCGATGCTACACCCGGTGAAAAACACCGGGTGGGTCTTCTGCTGTCACGTGTCTCTTTTTTATATTTTATAATACATTCCCCGCTAGGGTTTACCTTTAGGGGTTTTAGAAAATAAAAAAAAGAACACGTGGCAGCAGAAGACTCACCCGGTGTTTTTCACCGGGTGTAGCATCGAAGGAACCGTTTGGTGGGAGATAGAAAATCACCTATCCCACATTGAAAAAAGTGCATTAATGTAAACACTTTAAATAGTGTTAAGTGGATAGCGAGACATACTTTAAGGTGGTGTTTGCAAAAACTTTTTAAAAGTGATTATGAGCTTTTGTTTGCTCATAATATGTTGTCAGATGTTTGCAAAATCAACATTTGCTTTTGTTTCTCTTAAAATAATATGCTTCAAGCTATTTTTTTAAAATGACCCATAACCCTACTTTTTCTATCTAAGTTCATTTTTTCGGAATAATTGCAAGCACCCCCAACTTTTAGAAATAAGCACTTAAAACTGACTTAACTCACACTAACTTCTGCTATTAAATAATCATTTTACCCACCAACCAACCCATTTTCGACCCATATTTTTTCATGGATAATCAACCATCAACCAATCCATTCAAGCTGGGTTGATAATATCAACCAACCCATGTATAGTTGGGTCGATAATGGTTTATGATATGCTAAAAAGTTGGTTAGTCAGGTAATATCGGCCAACCAACTTTATTTATTATTTATTAATTTCATTGCTTATCTAATATTGACAAAACTCAAAATATATAAACATAGTTTATGGAGATTAACTATTTTGAAGAATTGAATTCTTGTTCAGTTCATGCTAATTGAGAAACACATAAAATTTGAATATGTTGCGTCATATTTTGGATTTTTTCTATTTATATTGAACTATTTTAATTTTAAGACACATGAGCTAAAATATTTGAATTTATTATAATATTGTTGAACTATTTTTGTTAAATTGCAACACATATAGCTTATAATATTTTAATTTTTTTATTAAATATTTTTGAATTAGTTATTAATTGTAATAACATACTATTGTTGTAATAAACTATTCAAAAAAATGATTTTATTTTTAGAAATGTGGATGACCCATCAACCAACCCATCAACCGACCTACAATGTTGGATGTCAACCAACATCCAACCCATCTAAGTTGGGTTGATAATAGTTTTCAATATTTACGATTGTTCGTTAGTTGGGTTGGGTTGGTTTAATGGCCGGTAATCAACCAACCCAACCCACGGACATCCCTATTAAATAGTATGGTCCGATTTCCAAAATTTCAATTTCCGATTTTTCTGATTAAAATTTGATCGAAATCGGAATTATATATAACATATTCAGAACTTTCTCCGATCCGAAAATAGTTCCGAAATTTTCGACAGTTTTCCGTCTAATTCCAAAAATTATTATTATTTATTAATTATTATACCTTTTAAGTTCTATTTTTCTTTTATATTTTAAAAGAAATGGGAAACAATAGCTAATCTACCCCTCATGCCCACTTTAAGAGAAGCCAAAACCCAATATATCTTTCTCACCTAAGGGCATTTGTATTGGAATCCCAATTTTCATTTTTTGTCAGATTCCCTAAAAGTAGGGAGTGGTTGTACTCTAGTGAGTTTATTTTTTCTCCCGAAAAAATGCCACATAAGTTGGGAGTCCTTATTTTACTCCTCAGAGTTATGAGCAGGATGATTTTTTTACCAAATTGCCCTACCAATTCATCGCTCTACCGATATTCTACCGAAATATTTGTACCAAATTATTACCGTAGCGTACCGAAATATTTTAGTAGGACAACGGCACTCAATATTATTAAAGGGTATCACCCTACCGTACTTAAATAATATTAATAAATAATAATAAAACTTTTTTTATTTTAGTAATTAATTTATTAAATATAAAAAGTGAACATATTATCGTAACTAACTATTATTAGTTAAAATTAATTATAGTCTTTAGGTATGTTAAACGTATTTTAAATTGCTTTCATTAATGATGATATAATTGATGTTCAAAGTTTTTTTGTTATAATTTTATTTAAGAAATATTTTATATTAGGTAAATTAAGAACATATATTTAGAATACTTATATCTTAAATATTACTTTTAAACATTTTAAACATGTATATTCCTTGAATTGCTTAGCAAAAATGATATTCAATTTAGACTTAAATAGTAGATAACATAAATTGGTAATTACCATTACCATAACCTACTGTACCGAACTTTTGGCATACCGAAGTTTTTGGTAGAGCAATAATAATGAATTTCATAATACCGAAATTTCGGTAATGGTAGTGATTTGAGGAGTTTGCTACTATTGCCCGACCAAACTCACCGCTAGTTATGAAATGTTTGGGGAGTTAAATGTGGGCCATGTTCAATACTTTACTACTCTGCATTGAATTGTGTGTCGTTTTTGGGTTGCTTTTTACATTTTTTTTTCTTTTTTGTTAAGTAATAATGTTTAATTCTATTTTATTTATTTGATTTTATTATATATTTTTAGGGATTATAATATTAAATTTTATTGGCTTTAATATTAATAGATTTCATTAGATTTTTGTGTCCACGGTTTTAAATTTCATTAGATTTCTTGGTCATGATTGTATTATGTTTTTTTTAAGTAATGTTTAATTCTATTTTATTATTTGGTTTTAATAAATTCAACTACTATATAAAATATAATACATGAAACATTTATTTTGTTATTTTTTTTCTTAAATATTATTAATTTTAAGTTAATATTCAAAAAGATGTTACAATTTGTTTTGCTCAAGATGAATAACAACGTGAAAATAAATGTATACATTTATTAAAATAAATGTCACAATAAATTTTCATTAAATTTAATTTGACTAAATTCGATTACAATATAACATATAATTCTTCAAGTGAAAATAAAAGAACAATAAATGACAAATACAATTAAAAATACTCATAAGCAATAGATTATTTACACATCTTCTTCTCTGTAGATATTCCTCAAATGGTTCAATAGATAAGATCTCAAAACTTCATTGGTTCTTTGATTGCGGATCCGACTAAGGCGTGCTGAAATATATGCCGCCAAAATTGATGGATCTCGTTCATATGGAGGGGGCCGGACATTCAGTTGTTAAGTGGTATCCATGGTTCAATGTCAATTCCACGTTCATCTTCTATAATCATGTTGTGAAGTATAATGCATGTTTTCATTATATTACATATATCATCTTTTGACCAATAACGGACGGGTCCTTGCGTTATACCCTATCTACTTTGTAAAACACCAAACGCATGCTCCACATCTTTTCTAACTGATTCTTGTTTTGCTGCAAATAATTTTTCTTCTGTAATGGTGGAATGAACAATGGTTTGAATAAGAGTTGCATATTTGAGGTAAATACCATCAGTTAAGTAATAACTCGTCGTATATGAACGACAGTTCACCGTATAATTAACTGGAGAGACATTCTACCATGTATCATATTATCAAAAAGTGGAGAATGGTCCAAGACATTGATATCATTATTTTCACCTGACATGCCTAAAAAAGAATGTCAAATCCATGTATCATGGGATGCAAATGCAACTGCTTCTAAAATTAAAGTTGGTTTGTGGTGGTGACCTCTGTGTGTGTCGTGCCAAGAAGTTGGACAATTTTTCCATTGCTAGTGTATACAATCTAAAGATCCAAACATACCTGGAAAACCACGTGATTCACCTTCTTGTAGAAGACGATGAATATCATTATCATTTGGTGACCGCAAGTATTGTTCTCCATATAGTTTCATTATTGATAAAAAAAATTTCTTAAAGTTTTGTTAGCAGTTGCCTACCGATCATCAAATATTGATCGCAATAATCAGCAGATGCTCCATAAGCAAGAATCCAAAGTGCAACAGTTATTTTTTAATAGATGATAAGTAAAGACGACCACGTTCATCTCTTTTTCGGATGAAGTATGTGTTATAATTTTCAAGATACTTATGAATATGAAGTAACAACTCCATGCGCATCCTAAAATGCCTGCGAAAATAAGAAAATGGAAAAGTGTAACTTTCAGAAAAATAATCTTTTCATAATAGTCTATAACTTTCTTAGCGATCACGCTAGATATATTGTCGTTGATGCGGTTTTCCTCATATGCTAAAATTATCCCATGAGTAAAATTAGTCATTTCTTGAGTTTCTTTCTGCATACGAAGAGAAAGAAGTTCTTCTTCCTCTGAAGAGGAGGATGAAGATGAAGTACTAGATGATTTAATGTATGTAAATTCATTTGAAGGAAGCCATCCAGGTCAAGAAGTCATATTTTAGATGTGTATATGGAATTGACTCAGAAGACAATATTTATAAAATTTGAAAAAATAAAGAAAATTGAAGTTGAAAAAATCAATAAAATAATTGAAGATGGAAAACCTATAAGATAATTGAAGTTGAAAAAAATAAATACAAAGTAACTAAAATTGAAATACTCAAGAAAATAATTAAAGTTCGTAAACAAAAATGATAATTAAAGTTGGTAAAAAAAGTAAAAAATAATTGAGAAGATAATTGAAATTGGGACAATCGAGAAAATAATGCAATTATTGTCAGTCTGTAAAGTTGAGAAAAATAATTAAGGTCTTCTGAAACATGTCACATGCCATCTGCAAATTAAGATTAAGAGAATCGAGAAATCTACCTACAAAAATAATGGGCAAATGGCGAAAACGGACATGACAAGGGACATAAATGCACATTGGTCCACAAAAAAAACCAATGTTCTAAAAATCGGCCGAGGCGGCCGATTAATCGGTCTTCGAGGCGGAGGCGGTCCAAAACCTTTACGATTTTAGTGTAAAGGTTTGAAAAACCAGTGTTTTGCCTGTGAGGCGGTTTTAGGTGGTCTGATGCGGTCAAACCTTTAAGGCGGGTCAAACTCGGAGGCAAAAATCGGCCAAAAATCGATCAAAAATCGTTTCTTTTTTTTTTCTTTTTTTTTTTTTTTATTTTTGTTTTGTTTTGTTTTTATATATTTCAAAATAAAAGTTGGGATTTTAATAAAAAAATATGAGTTTATGCTTTATTTTGTTGATGTTAACTGTTATTGTTAATAAACTAATGATGTATGCCAGGAATGTTCAAGAATAAATGTAAATTCAAAAAAATTGCTTTTTTATTTATATTTTAGAAGGATATTTATGTTTTATGATCTTATTATTATTAAAATTTTATTATGTTATTAGGATATATACATGATGGATATATAACTATGTTTAAATATTTTTTGGTATATGTTTTGAGTATTTATAAATCATATCTAGAAATATATTATATTAAATTTTAAAAACCGATTTATTTTTGATTTAACACCGATTAATCACCGCCGCACCGATTAATTGTGAGTCGTTGCCTGACCGCATCCGACCCGATTACCGCTTTTTACAACCTTGAAAAAAAACAGTCTTTCAAATAAACTCATCCCCATGTCTTTAGTCTAACATACCCTCCATAATATATTTTTTATCAATTCCATCCATTATACTCTAACTTCCTTAATATTACACATTGAACCCTGATTTAAACAAATATATCACATTAACAGTCGTTGACCGCCGGTCTCCGGCGTTGAAGATTTTTTTTTTGAAAATTTTTGAAAATTTTTTTTCTTAGAAAAAAATATTTTAATTAATATTACTGTCTTGGCTGCTAAATTACTGTTTCAGACAGTAATATTACTAATGTTACTGTCCCAAATGGTAAAATTATTGCATGAGACAGTAATATTACGGTCGGAAACAGTAATATTACAGTCGAAGACAGCAAAAATGCAGGCCAAGATGATAAATTAATTAATACAGTAATATTACTGTCTCAGACAGTTAAATTACTGTTGGAGACCGTAATTTAGCAGCCAAGACATTAATATTAATTAGAATAATTTTTTTAAGAAAAAATAAATTTTCAAAAGAAAAAAAAAAGTCAATCAATATTTAAATTACTATCTCCGACAGTTAAATAACTGCTGGAGACAGTAATTTAGCAGCGACAATAATATTAATTAAAATATTTTTTTTAAGAAAACAAAAAGTCGATTAACAGTTAAATAACTGCTGTAGATAGTAATTTAGCAGCCAATATAGTAATATTAATTAAAATATTTTTTTGAATGAAAAAAAAAAAGATCGATTGACAGTTAAATTACTGTCTCCGATATTTAAATAACTGCTGGAGATAGTAATTTAGCAGCCAAGACAATAATATTAATTACAATATTTTTTTTAAGAAAAAACAAGATTAAAAAAAAAAGTCAACGCTGAAGACCCGGCGGTTGACCTACCGGAAAAAAATTTCAGAAAAAAAGAAGTTTAAAAAAAAAAATCAACGACGGTTGACCGACGGTCTCCGGTGGTGACGGGTCAAAATTAGGGTCAAAATTGGTTAATTGGTGAAATTGGCTTAAATTAGGGTGTAAATCATGAAATTGGAGTTGAATTGTGTTTTAAAGAATTGGGGGTAATTTTGGTATATATATACGGGCTATTTGATAAACACCCTCCATGGGATTTTGACTTCTTATAAATCCAATTTTAATAGTTGATATTTGCCATAAATCCAATCAATACAAAATACCCTATATGCCCCAATTAACTATTCAAAGAAATTAAAAAAATAAATTATGTTAATAAATTCAAATCCTGCTCCGAATCCACACCCAAATTTCCTCCATAAATTATGACCCAAATCACGCTCCAGGATTTATGCCCCAAATATCGCTCCCAAATCAACTCGAAAAATCTCGTTTTTACTTCTTTTTTATTTTCGATTTTTTCTTAAGAACAGTGTGATTTTGTTTTTTAAAAAGTTTATTTTTAATTTTTTTAATTTTGATTTTTGATTTTTTATACTTTTGTTTTTTAACGTTAAATTTAAAAAGAAAATGTTTTTAACAAATTAAAATCCAAATATAAACTTACCAAAAATCACTATGTGATTATATTATTATGTTAAGAAAATCCACTATAAACTTATCGAAAATCATTATGTACTTAACAAAAACCACCCTGTAATTAATGAAAACCACTCTATAATTTATAAAACCCACTCTGTAATTAACGAAAATCACTATGTAATTAACAAATTTCATTACAAAATCCCCTATAAACTTATCAATTAACAAAAACCATTCTATAATTAATGAAAACAACTCTGTAATTATCGAGAACCACTATGTAATTAACGAATTTCATTACGAAAAATTCACTATAAACTTATCAATTAACCAAAACCACTCTGTAATTACTGAAAACCACGCTGTAATTAACGAAAACCACTATATAATTAACGAATTCCATTACGAAAATCCACTATAAACTACTATAAAAAAATCACTACATGCCTTTGTGACTGTTTATATAACATAAACAGACCAAACATTTAAGGAAAAAAAGGATGATGCAGGTCGAAAGAATAGGAAGATGGCCGAGAGAATCAACATCTTCCTGCCGCACTGTCCTGAGCCAAAATCGAGAAACCCATCATCTGTACCACCACCAACAATGAATCTTCCTTCGCCTAATTATTAGGACGTAGGAAAAAAAATATTAGGACGCAGGGGGGAGAGAGAGAGAGAGAGAGAGAGAGAGAGAGAGAGAGAGAGAGAGAGAGTAGGAAACAAAATTATTAGATAGGATGAGATAATATGGTAATTAAAATGGGTAACTAACTCCCTAATTATTAGGACCCCTTTAATGGAAAAAATATTATATTAATATGAAAAATAAATATACGTTATTTCTTAATTAGGAGTATAATTGTGATAATTAAATATTTTTAATTAATAAAAAGGGGTAATGGCAAATAGGCCCATGACAAGGGCACTTAATTAAAAGAGGGACATCCAACTTTTTTGTCTTTCAAATAAATCCAGTCCATTCAAACTTATTTGCAAATAAGGAAAATCCTTTTATATATACCAAAATTACTCCCATTTCATTGAAACCCAATTTAACTCCAATTTCATGAGTTACACCCCAATTTAGCCCAATTTCATCAATTAACCAATTTTAACCCTAATTTCAATTTTGGCCCCAATTTTGACCCGCCACCACCGGAGACCGCCGGTCGCCGCCGTTGACCGGAGTTGACTTTTTCTTTCTTTTTTTTTTGTTTTTTTTTATAATTTTGTTTTTTCTTAAAAACAATATTTTAATTAATATTACTGTCTTGGCTGCTAAATTACTGTCTCCGCAGTTATTTAACTGTCGGAGACAATAATTTAACTGTTAATTGTCTCTTTTTTTTTTCTTCAAAAATATTTTAATTAATAATACGGTATTCGTTGCTAAATTACTGTCTCCAGCAGTTATTTAACTGTCGGAGACAGTAATTTAACTGTTAATTGACTTTTTTATTCTTAAAAAAATATTTTTAATCAATATTACTGTATTCGTTGCTAAATTACTGTCTCCGGCAATTATTTAACTGTCGGAGACAGTAATTTAACTGTTAATTGACTTTTTTTTTATAATTTTTTTTCCTTAAAAAAATTATTTTAATTAATATTACTGCCTTGATGTTAAATTACTGTCTCCAACAGTAATTTAACTGTATTAGACAATAATATTAATAATATTACTGTTCGGAAAAATAATATTCATAATATTATTGTCCCAAACAGTAATATTACTGTCCCAAACAGTAATATTACTGTCTGAGACAATAATTTAGTAGCCAAGACAGTAATATTAATTTAAATATTTTTTTTCTAAGAAAAATAATTCAAAAAAAAAAAAAAAAAAGTCAACGCCGGAGACCGCCGGTCAACGGTGGTTGACCGGCCGGAAAAAAATTTCAGGAAAAAAAATTTCAAAAAAAAAAAAAGAAAAAGTCAACGCCGGAGACCGGCGGTCAACGCCGGAATCTGGCCGGAAAAAAAACATTTCAGAAAAAAAAAATTATTTTCTGAAAAAAAAAAGTTTTGGGGGTTAATGTGATATATTTGTTTAAATCCGGGGTCAATGTGTAATATTAAGGAAGTTAGAGCATAATGGATGGAATTGATAAGAATTATATTATTGAGGGTATTTTAGACTAAATACATGGGGATGGGCTTAATTGAGAGACTGTTTTTTTTTTTGTGGACCAAAATGCATTTAAGTCCCATATGATGGGCCTTTTTGCCATTTGCCCTAATAAAAATTGTTTTGGATTTTCTTAAAAATGTAAAGTAAAATTGGGTTCATTGTAATGACACTTGTGTATTAGGGGGTTTTGTCAAATTATTCCATATATAAAAGGGTTTTACTTATTTGCAAATAAATTTGAATAAGCTGGAAATATTTGAAAGACAAAATAGTTAGATATCCCTTTTTTAATTAAGTGCCATTGATATGAGCCTTTTTGAGATTAATGCAAAAATAATTGGGTCTTCTGAAGCATGTCACATGTCTTCTGCAAATTAAGATTGAGAGAATCGAGAAATCTATCCACAAAATCTATCAACTTAAAATCTACCTATAAATATATAAACTGAAAGTCTATACATAATATCTATCCACAAAATATATATCTACAAAATCTGCCCACTTGCTAAAATTTATCCATAAAATCTATATCACATATATATTCACCCTAAATACTATAAATGCTAGTTATACATTACGTTATCATTCACCCCTTCAGTTTACATATAAACAAGAAAGTCTCTCAATTTATTATGAATCCACGTTTTCCTTTCAATTATGAATCAATTCTGGATAAAACTCTCAACCACCACCACAAAATGAGTTTGAAACATTTTCTCAACAATTTTCATACAATCCTTACAATTTCAACTTACAAATCACAACCATTTTCACAATTTCCTTATAATCCTTTCGTCTATGTGGGATTATCTCAAATTCCAAATCAAGAGTAATCACAAAGTACAAACAAATCAGGTAAACAGACCAAGACCCTAGGGTGAAATAAAAACTGCAATATGGAAGAAGTTGAAGCATTGTACAAGGTCTGGTTACGTGTTTCATAAGATGCAATAGGTAGTACTGACCAACAAAGAGTAAGTTGTGGGAGAGAATTAAAATTTAATTTATATCTATTTTAAAATGTGATCCATGTAGAAATGCATCAGGGCTAGCGCACCGATGGAAAATCATTCAACAATGTGCGAACAAATTTTCTGGGTATGTTTGTACGATTGAGTGGGGCTCAATGCAGTGGAAACAATGTAGAAGATAATGTAAGTAAATAAAAACAATATATATATATATATATATATATATGTGAGTGTGTGTGTGTGTGTGTGTGTGTGTGTGTGTGTGTATGGGAAATTTGCTAGACACCCCTTATTTTGGACTTATATAGGTAGAGATCCTAGTTGCTAGATGAATATAGACATAAGTTCTTTGACTCAAAAAAAATAATATAAATAAAATAAAATAATTAGTGTATAGACATAATCACCCTCAATTAATAAGAAAACAAATCTCATACATCTTCTCTCTTCAATCTCACGTTTCTCTCACCATATATTTAAAATCTCATCTCTTTCTCTCCCTCTGCATCTCGTGCCTTTCTCCCTCTCTCGAGCTTCTCTGTTTTTTTTTCCCTTTCTTTTTTTACTTTTTTGATGAAGAAATATTATAGAGAAGGAAAAAATGGGGATCTTTTTAGATTATGAGATGATTTCTTGGTGGAATAATTAAAGAGGACAAGAAAAATTCAGAAATATAAAATCATGGCCAAAATTCACATTGTGTCTCCCGTATGTAGAACCTTTCCATTGTTTGTTGTTGTTAGCGATTTCTGTTTGCAGGTTGGTTTAACTTCGTTTGTTGTTTGAAGAATTGCGTTTGATATTGAGATTCGATTCCTTTGGTTTACAATTTGCAAGGTATTTGTTGTTTGCAAATTGTTCCATAAACAATTTTTTGGTTGATGTTTTTAATGATGCTGATCTTTTATATTTTTTTTCAGTTTGGTGTTTGCATTTGACCAAGTCATATGTAGTTTATTGCTTGCAATTCAATAATGCAAGTGTTGCTGAATGTTTTTCTTAAATTTGTTGTTTGCAATTGGCGAAGTCATAGGTAATTTTTTGTTTGTAATTCAGTAATACAAATTATGGATTTTGTTTTTTCAGTTTGCTGTTTGCATTTGGCGAAATCATAGGTATTTTGTTGTGTGCAATTCAATAATATAAAATCTAATTTTCAGTTTGGTATTTGCAGTACGAAGAGTCATAGGCGTCGCAGTTCCCGAATCATAGGCGGTGATGGGGTTGCGGTTGCGTTTTTAGAGTATGAGTTTGTAAAATAAATTGTATTTTTTTTGTTATAAATTAATTTATTTGTTTTAGTTAATATTTGGAAGATAGATGTTTGGGAATGCATTTTGATAGATAGATTTTTGGGGATTTGATTTGATTTAATTAAGGGTATTTTTGCCACAATAAATATTATTAATTTATTAACACATTAAATTTTGACTTGGATTTACACACATAAATTATAATATAGAGATCTATAACAAATTGCCCATATATATATATATATATATATATATATATATATATATATATATATATATATATATATATGGATTATTTTGTAGACCCTCCTCATTCCCAAATTATATAGAACTAACTATCAAGTGGATTACACTCTAAGGGAAACCCCCCTAATTTCGAAAATATTTTGACATACCCCCCTGAGCCCCTCTGAAGTACCTATAATACCCTTTTAAAATCAGTTTTAAACCCTAGACACTCACATTTTGGTATCTCTTCTTCTCCCAGATTCAAAATCCCGCCTCCACAAACCTCCCACCGGTGAAATTGCTTCCTGGAGCCATAACTCTCTCTCCGGTGGTCGGAATTCGATGGTTTAACTACCGTTGGATTCTTCTCGTCGGGCTCTTTCTTTTTGTGGTGATTTCATTCAGTTTGGAGAGCAGATTTGTTTCTGCAATTGTTTTTCATTCGACGACGATGGTCTTGCCGGAGGTATTCTTTGTGTTCCACCAGTCGAAATTTGACGGCCTACCCACCGTTGGATTCCTCTCGTCGAGATCTCTATTTTGATGTTACTTTTGTTTATTTTTATGTTTTCAGATTTATTTCTATATTTTTTTTGCATTTGTGGGCACACGGAACCGTGGGTGGTTATAAGCGGCGGCTAGGGTTTTGGTAGGAGGCGAGGGGGTGAGGAGTCACTGTCTGTTTGATTTAAAATTTGTAGCATTTCCCAGCAATAACCTCTCTCTCTATCTCTCGATCTCTTAGTGTTTGTTGATTTTTGAGTGTTTTGATGTTTTTTCAAATTTTGTTTATTTGCAACTAAGTAATTTTTTTTTTGTTTTGATTTTGCAATTGCAGCTTAATGAAAGCCATTGATCCTCTCCTTGAAGGTGTCAAAAATTTGGTTGAAGTTACATGTGAAGCAGTGTTCAACAAACTGCATATATTGCTATACATTACTATACATTACTATACATATAGTAACATGTAGTTATATATGCATATATTTGTGTATTTTTGATTTTTTATTTTTATTTGGTTATGAGGTGATTTATAATAAAAATATTGACATTTGTAAATTTTTTTGGGGTTTATGAATTTCTTTTGTATAAGCCAGTATTCGTGTGTGTATACAATTGATCGACTAAAAATATGGGGAAAGAAAAACGAACATAACTACGAGTTACTATAGGTACTATAGTTACATGTAGTATATTTCAGTACAGTAAACATATTATTTTGAAAATTAAAAAAATTAGAAAAATTAAAAAAAATTAAAAAAAAAATATTTTTTTTATTTAAAAAAAAAAATTAAAAAATTAAAAATAACTATATATATATATAAATTTAACAAACAGGTTTATTATTATTTATTAAAAAAAAATAATAATAAATAAATCAGCAAAAATGATAAATGCAGGCCCAGAAATGCTGAATGCAGTTTGGCCGAAAATTGCATATAAGGGTAGTACTTTCGCTTCTCCAGGGGGTATGTCAAAGGATGATTTGGGCTTGTGTTTATCCCTAGTTTATTTGGTGGCTAGGGGGGGGGGGGGGGGGATATGTAAAATAACCCCATATATATATGCATCAATTTAAATATGACTCCTGTTGGATGATTTTGGAAGACACTCCAAATGGTATAATTATACCACTAATCAGAAGGGAAAGTAGAAAAAAACTTCCCAAAAAAAAAAAAGAGGGGTGAAATTGATTTGGATGATGATGAAATTGAATATTCATCAAATACCAAACCTTCATCATCTGATCAATCAACCCCTGCTACGACTCAAACTTCAATCGGCTATGAAATTGATGATTGAGTATCTAATGATAGCCTACAAGGACTAACACGTCTTCATGGTCGCAAAACTGCAAAAAATGCTAGAAGAAAGAAAAATATCGCTTCCCTCGATTTATTTGTGGAAGAGCTTTCTCATATGAGGAAAGAATAATCAAGTCGCTTTGAAGAGGATTGTATTAGGAGAAATGTAATAGAACCACATAAATTACAAGCTAAAATAGAAATTAAGAGAATAGAAATTGCAGCAAAACAAGAACATCAACAAAAACAGCGAGCAAGAAATAATAATGATTTTATTTTCTCGATTACTTCAATTTCAATTATCCTCTCAAGTATTTTTTTATGCTTTTCCCAACTTTAATTGTTTTCTTAGTTTCCGAACTTCAATTATTTTCTCGAGTATCTCTTTCAATTATCTTCTCAATTATTTTGTATTTATTTTTTTCAACTTCAATATTTTACTGGTTTTCCAACTTCAATTATTTTATTGATTTTTTCAACTTCAATTATCTCGATTCTTCCAACTTCTAAAAAGATAAAGAATTTCAAAAATTTCCGATTTTCTGAAATTTCTAAAAAAATCAGAATCAGAATCAGTTCATGAATTCCGAAATTTTGGAATCGAAATCGCAATGAATATTATTGTTCAGCGAAAAAAAAAAGAAAATTTCCGAAAGGACCATATCTGATCCGTCCGATCTCCACCCTTGATATGATAGATAGGTTTTAGCATAAACGAATGGATTATAAGAAAATTGTGAAAATGATTGTGATTGTGAGTTGAAATTGTAAGGATTGTATGAAAAATGTTGAGGAAATGTTTGAGACTCGATTTGGGCTGGTGGTTGAGAGCTATATTTAGGATTGATTTCATAATTGAAAGGAAAATGTGGATTTATAGTAAATTAATAGACTTTATTGTTTATATGTAAACTGATGAGGTGAATGATAACATAATGTATGTGTAGTATTTATCGTATTTAGTGTAAATATGTATGAAGTATAAATTTATGTGGATAGATTTTAGCAAGTGAGTAGATTTTGTAGATAGATATTTTGTGGATAGATTTTGAGTATAGGTTTTTAGTGGATATATTTATAGATATATTTTAAGTGAATAGATTTTGTGGAAATATTTCTCGATTCTCTCAATCTTAATTTGCAGAAGACATATGACATGGTTCAGAAGAACTCAATTATTTTTCTCAACTTGAATATATTTATGGATAGATTTTAAGTGGAAAAACTTTGTGGAAAGATTTCTCGATTCTCTCAATGTTAATTTGCAGACTACATATGCCATGCTTCAGAAGACCTCAATCACTTTTCTCAATTGCATTATTTTCTCGGTTACTTCAATTTCAATTATCCTCTCAAGTATTTTTTTTACGCTTTTCCCAACTTTAATTGTTTTCTTAGTTTCCGAACTTCAATTATTTTCTCGAGTATCTCTTTCAATTATCTTCTCAATTATTTTGTATTTATTTTTTTCAACTTCAATATCTTACTGGTTTTCCAACTTCAATTATTTTATTGATTTTTTCAACTTCGATTATCTCGATTCTTCCTACTTTTAAAAAGATAAAGAATTTCGAAAATTTCCGACTTTCTGAAATTTCTAAAAAAACCGGAATCAGAATCAGTTCTTGAATTCCGAAATTTTGTAATCGGAATCGCAATGAATATTATTGTTCAGCGACAAAAAATGAAAATCTCCGAAAGGACCATATCCGATCCGTCCGATCTCCACCCTTGAATATGATAGATAGGTTTTAGCATAAACGAATGGATTATAAGAAAATTGTGAAAATGATTGTGATTGTGAGTTGAAATTGTAAGGATTGTATGAAAATTGTTGAGGAAATGTTTGAGACTCGATTTGGGCTGGTGGTTGAGAGCTATATTCAAGATTGATTTCATAATTGAAAGGAAAATGTGGATTTATAGTAAATTAATAGACTTTATTGTTTATATGTAAACTGATGAGGTGAATGATAACATAATGTATGTGTAGTATTTATCGTATTTAGTGTAAATATGTATGAAGTATAAATTTATGTGGATAGATTTTAGCAAGTGAGTAGATTTTGTAGATAGATATTTTGTGGATAGATTTTGCGTATAGGTTTTTAGTGGATATATTTATGGATATATTTTAAGTGAATAGATTTTGTGGATAGATTTCTCGATTCTCTCAATCTTAATTTGCAGAAGACATATGACATGGTTCAGAAGACCGCAATTATTTTTCTCAACTTGAATATATTTATGGATGGATTTTAAGTGGAAACACTTTGTGGAAAGATTTCTCGATTCTCTCAATGTTAATTTGCAGACGACATGTGCCATGCTTCAGAAGACCTCAATCACTTTTCTCAACTTTACAGACTGTCAATAATTACATTATTTTATCGATTACTTCAATTTCAGTTATCCTCTCAAGTATTTTTTTACGCTTTTCCCAACTTTAATTGTTTTCTTAGTTTGCGAACTTCAATTATTTCCTCGAGTATCTCTTTCAATTATCTTCTCAATTATTTTGTATTTATTTTTTTCAACTTCAATATCTTACTGGTTTTCCAACTTCAATTATTTTATTGATTTTTTCAACTTCAATTATCTCGATTCTTCCTACTTTTAAAAAGATAAAGAATTTCGAAAATTTCCGATTTTCTGAAATTTCTAAAAAAACCGGAATCAGAATCAGTTCTTGAATTCCGAAATTTTGTAATCGGAATCGCAATGAATATTATTGTTCAACGAAAAAAAATGAAAATTTCCGAAAGGACCATATCCGATCCGTCCGATCTCCACCCTTGAATATGATAAATAGGTTTTAGCATAAACAAATGGATTATAAGAAAATTTTGAAACTGATTGTGATTGTGAGTTGAAATTGTAAGGATTGTATGAAAATTGTTGAGGAAATGTTTGAGACTCGATTTGGGCTGGTGGTTGAGAGCTATATTCAGGATTGATTTCATAATTGAAAGGAAAATGTGGATTTATAATAAATTAATAGACTTTATTGTTTATATGTAAACTAAAGAGGTGAATGATAACATAATGTATGTGTAGTATTTATCGTATTTAGTGTAAATATGTATGAAGTATAAATTTATGTGGATAGATTTTGGCAAGTGAGTAGATAGATATTTTGTGGATAGATTTTGCGTATAGGTTTTTAGTGGATATATTTATGGATATATTTTAAGTGAATAGATTTTGTGGATAGATTTCTCGATTCTCTCAATTTTAATTTGCAGAAGACATATGTCATGGTTCAGAAGATCTCAATTATTTTTCTCAACTTGAATATATTTATGGATAGATTTTAAGTGGAAAAACTTTGTGGAAAGATTTCTCGATTCTCTCAATGTTAATTTGCAGACGACATGTGCCATGCTTCAGAAGACCTCAATCACTTTTCTCAACTTTACAGACTGTCAATAATTGCATTATTTTCTCGATTACTTCAATTACAATTATCCTCTCAAGTATTTTTTACGCTTTTCCCAACTTTAATTGTTTTCTTAGTTTCCGAACTTCAATTATTTTCTCGAGTATCTCTTTCAATTATCTTCTCAATTATTTTGTATTTATTTTTTTCAACTTCAATATCTTACTGGTTTTCCAACTTCAATTATTTTATTGATTTTTTCAACTTCAATGATCTCGATTCTTCCAACTTCTAAAAAGATAAAGAATTTTCGAAAATTTCCGATTTTCTGAAATTTCTAAAAAAGTTGGAATCATAATCAGTTCTTGAATTCCGAAATTTTGGAATCGGAATCGCAATGAATATTATTGTTCAGCGAAAAAAAAAATGAAAATTTCCGAACTCCACCCTTGAATATGATAGATAGGTTTTAGCTTTGTATCCCTCCATATATTTATTTCTTGTTTCTTAGGGGCCTGATGATGCTAAAGTATAGCTCACCTGAGGTAGTATAGAAAACGAGCTGGGAGAGCAAAGCTGATCAGTAGCTAGTCAACTTGATGATCCTGAGGTCCCTGCGAAATGAGCACACGTGAACTAAGCCGGGGGTTGATCCGGCGGAAACCCCTCCGACGCTCAAGTCAGATGTACGGATCGTAGAGATAGTAGAGAGAGTAAAACTCGAGATGAATCGTGAATAATTAGAACGTACCTTAACAAATGAGTAAAACATCTATTTATATATCGTTGAATGGGTTGGGCTTACTTTGTTGGGCCCAAGCCTTACTTTGAAGGAGCTTGGGCTTTCGTGTAATGGGCCCACCTGTATGTGATTGGGCTTTCGTGTAGTGGGCCTAATTGGTAGATAAATTTGAGGGCCCATTGGGCCGGCCCATTTAGGTATATCAGGGCCCTTTTGGCTGGGTGGGTTGGATAGATAGGTATGTATGGGATATGTCGTATTGGGATTAAACTGTTGATTCACAATACTGAGTATGTCTTTTGGTTGGTTGTATTGGGCTGAAATTAATAATCCCATGATGAACAACATCGTGGTTTGTGTAGCTGATAAACCAGTTTAATGTGGGATTATTTGCAAAATAACTATAATGCCCCTGAAATACAATATTTACCAGTCATACGCCTCTTTCATTTTTCAGCCCCTTTCACTCCTAAACCCTAAGTTTTTCCTTCGATAATTGAAGAGAAAATCCCGACTATTGTATCCCGTTTTACAATTGTTTTCCCATATGAGTGCCGGTAGAAATACTTCGCGTAGGAGTTCGAGCAACAACGGGTATGGTGGATTCTATTCGAATGGCCAACAACAACAATTTTGTGATTGCGGTTTACAACTCGCCTTACAAACTTCTTGGACCCCTACCAACCCAGATTGCCGGTTCTTGACTTGCGCAAAACGGGTACGAAATCATGTCTACCTACATATACAAGTGAAGCCTCATTGTTTGGACTTTGAACTGCTTTGTATCACCATATTTAATATGTGTAGTCTTTCAAACTCGTTATCACACGTGTACATGTTAATTTGGTCATTATGTATAATTAATTTGGTCATGCACTAACATTATTTTTTAATGATCTTCATTTCTTCAATATTTTTGTAGTCATTTCTCCGATATTTTTGTAGTAATTCAGTATGATATACATGAGGGTATATTTGCACCAATTTGTGTTTGCGGAATTAGTTGAACTAATCTGAGTATTTTTTTTCCGGTGTAGATGTTCATGCATTTTTTGTGTAATTAATCGTGAGTTTGATGTGATAATTTGTATAATAATCAAATAGCTATCACAATACAATTTAATGGTGAGTTGAGTATTTATATGTAACTAGCATGTATCGCACGAGATATCATTTCAAATGAAAATAATGATTAGTTTAATACATGATAATAATAATTATAATAAAATTTATTAGTGATATCGGTAACAACATTAACATTTATACAAATTTAATAATACAAACTCATTAAAAAAAACTATAAAAACTTAATTGTCATAATATGAAATTGATCATTAAATAAATGAAGCAAATGTTCTTTAGAGAAAATAGGCTGGAAAATAGGAGATAAAATAATAACAATAATAATTGAAAAAATATAGATATAGTGGATTATGATTGTGCTAGCCGAGATTTAGTGGTAAAGTAATTAGAAAAAAATAGCTCCAAAATAGGAGATAAAAAAAATTATATATAAATATAAATTAATTTAGTTTTTTTATAAATTTGTAATTTTTGTATGATGTAAGGGTATTTTCGAAAATTCACAAGGGTGTAATATTGAGATAATTGAAGGGATAAACTGTCAAAGGCAAAATTGGCATGATAACTAATAAATCAAATGGGTGATTAAATCAGTGGGATCGGATGTCAAGGACAGCAAAACATGTGAACCAAATATTGTACTATGGGGTACAACATATCCGATCATGCCTAGTAATGCAAACCAAAAGGGCCGTAGGAGTATTCTTTCCCTAATGTAGGCCCACAAGAGTTTCAACGAGACACCATTGCTTTTCGTTCGTGGCCAAAAAATAAATAATAAATAACAATACAGAAAAATAAAATAAATTATATAATAACAAATAAAAGAGAAAACAAAGTACTAATTGTAATAAAATTGGAGTGTGCCAATCCAATCAATAAAAAACGGCCCGAAACAAGCCATTCAGCCCAAACACCTTCCTCTAGCCCTAATGCCCTTCGCGTCTCTCTATATACATATCCTTCTCCACCTATGCAATGCCAAAACAATCTATTTCTCTCTCTAGATTCTCTATCTCTCTCTCCCTCTCTAGATTATGTTAGTTAGGTAGGAGAAGCTGAATCGGGGGCAGGTTCTGCCCGAGATCAACTGGGATTGGTAGATTGGAAATCATTTGAAGATATTCAAATAATAATAATATTAATATATTTTTTGGAATTTTATTTGATTTCCAATTCCGCCCATCCCAATGGGTTTCGGGAATTCTCCCCCTCTTCACCTTTTCCTTTCTTCACTCAGATCTTCATTCTCTATATTTGTTTGATTTTTCATTTGTTTTTATCTTAATTTCATTCAATTGTTTTTTTTAGCATCCGTAAAACTGTACATTACTACTTTTTGAGCATCCGTAAAACTGTACATTACACTTTAACTAATTAAATTTGTTTTTTCTCATAAATTTCTTTGACCCCGTGTTAAAAATTCCGTCGGTTTTCCCTGAATGTTCCAGACCCATCAGTTTTAGTTGTTAACTCTGGAATTATTTTTTATTATTTAATTGCATTATTAGTTTACTTTAAAAAAGAAAAACAAAATAATAACACTGATTTGATACATATGATAATATTTGGAAAAACAAAATAATAACACTGATTTGATACATATAATAATATTTGGATAACTCTACAGAACTAGTGCACTCCCACCATACGTACCAACCTAAAATATTAATTAAATTTTTCATAATTTTTAAATTTAATTAATCTAAATTATTCTAATAATATATAGCATTTAACATTTTGGGGGTTCTCGGTATCGGTCTTGATTGATTTTTAGAGGTATTCATAAAAAAATGCAAATATAAGTAGATGCTAAACTTGATCTAAAATAGTATGAGTTTCTCTGAAAGTAAAATGATTCTTGTAGTCATTCATTCTAGATTTAGATGTTATATCTCTTTCATCAATAAGTCCATCCCTTTAATATGTATTATAAATAACTTCAAACCATTTACAAGCAATTATTAATTGTAATCCCAATTTAATCAATTTTGACCACAAAATCCAATTTTGACTTTTTTTTTTATTTTTTGCCGTCGGTTTTAGCCGTTGACTTTTTGATTTATTTTTTTTTTATTTTTTTGGGTCTGTTTTTTTCGTCGATTTTTTTATTTATTTTTTTGGTATGTTTTTTCCGCTACCTGTTTCAGGCATTGACTTTTTCGATTTTTTTTCTTCCCATTTTTTTACGCATGCTGCTAAACGTTGACCGTAATTGTATTGCCATTAACAGTACTTATACTGTCATTGACAGTACATTAAGGTAATTATATTGTCGTTGACAGTATATTAACGTAATTGTACTGTCTTTGACAGTACATTTATGTTTACTGTCGTTAACAATACAATTAGAGTCAAATACAATATTATTATTTTATTGGTTTTTTCTTTTTTTAATTTTGTTTGATTTGTTGACAAGTCAACGTAGTTACATTGATGTCCTTGACAGTAAAATAATTGTAAACACAATAATATTACTGTTAACCTCATACGGGTAAAATCTACGTATGAAAAACCGCAAGTGTATAGTATCGTGTTTTGTAGAATAGTGAATTCAGATATCGATCCACAGGGAATTAAGTTCCTAAATTTACCAAGTACTGTAGTTATATTATTCTAAACTCTATGAGACAGACGAAAGAATGGGAGAAATAAAGCTAAAAAGAAACAATAAATAAAAACAACGGTCCGCCAGGACAAACGAGGAATTCCTACGTGTGATGGCTTCTAGGGTAAAATCCACCAATATATTATCAATAAACATCTACAAATTTAAATCTAAAGTCAATTCTATATTGCTAACCGAGACACTAAAATACCCTAACCCCGTCTCCAGTGTAGTTAGAGTCTACCCACATGTCCGAGGTCTCCGTTCAGAACCTGATATGAAAAGGGCATTTAGGCCAAGTCCTTAAGGGCTACCCGAGGTGCATCACGTCTCCGTTTCCACAACACGAGCTATGTTTTTCTAAAATCAAACGAGAAATCCTCTCTCGAGTTCATTCCCATTTACAATCAATTCAACTGTTAGCCAAACAATCAAAAGCATTTAATACATGAAAACATAAACATTATCAAAGAACGACAAATAGATCACAGATCTGGAAATCAAAATCAATATATACAAGGTTTCATTTCCCTAAAAGAAAATGCTCAGTTCATTACAAACATAGCATCAAAATGAAGAACACGAGAAATCATAAACTAAACGTAAATAAAAAACTTATGAAAAGCCGAGTCGAAGCCCTCGTTGAAGCTTCCCGCGAAGACTGGCGAAAACCGAAGAAGTCAAGAGATTGAAAAATGGAAAAGAGACCTTCTATTTATAGTTAGAAAACAAAGAAAAATTGAATAATTTGTGAAATTTGGGGTCAAATTGAGGTTAAATTAAATTTTATCATGAAATTGAAGCATATTAAAATGTGAGGAATTATTTTAGTCTTTTACAAACTTCAGGACAATGTGTGGACTTTTTTTATAAAAACATTTTTATCTGACCCCTTTATGAATAAATACATATTGATGGACTTATTTATAAAATGCCCTAATAACAAACAAAGCACGGAGTTCGAAAATTAAATTTGAGAGGCAAGTCATTTCTCAATTCAATTAGCATTTCTCTAATATTGATTACGATCCCCATCGAAATAGACATATCATAATTAAATTATTAGGGCTTATTTTATATGCACCCCTAGGTGCTTAATAAACTAGGGATAAAGACAAGCCAAAATCATTCTTTGGCATACTTCATTGGAGAAGTGAAAGTACTATAATGCCCTTATATGCAATTTCTTGCCAAAATATATTCAGCATTTCTGGCCTATATTTAGCATTTTCACTGATTTATTTATTTTTTTACTTTTTTAGTTATTTTTTTTAACTTTTTAAATACCTATTTTTTTAATTTATTATTTATTATTTATTATTTATATATATTTTATTAATTTTTTTAATTATTTTTTTTAAATTTTCTTTTAATTTTTTATTTATAAAATCGGTATGTTTACTGTACTGAAAATAACTACATGTAATCGTAGTAAACTATAGTCATTCGTAGTTATGTTCTTTCTTTTTACCCCAAATTTTTAGTCTACAAATTGTGTACACACACGAATATTGACTTATACAAAAGAAATTCATAAACCCCAACAATAAAAAATTACAATTTCAATATTTATATTATAAATCATCTCATAACCAACAAATACAAATCGAAAATACATAAATATATGCATACATATGTAACTTCAACAAATTTTTTTGACACCTTCATATAGTAATGTATACATTATGCAGAACACCGTAACTTGAAGCATATGTAACTTCAACCAATTCTTTTGACACCTTCAGGGAGATGATTAATGACTTCCATTACGCTGCAATTGCAAAATCATAACAAAAAAAATAAATAAATTAGTGCAAATAAAAAAAATTGAAGAAACATCAAAACACTCAAAAATCAACAGTCACTAAGAGATCGAGAGATAGAGAGAGAGAGGTCATAATTGCGAAATGCTAAGAATTTCAGCTTAACCGCCAATGACTCTTCACCCTAAATCTTCTGCGCGCGCAAATGAAAAAAATTATAGAAACAAAATTTAGAATAAAAAACGAACGAAATTGCCATAAAATACAAATTTCGACGAGAGGAATCCAACAGTGGGTAGCCCGTCAAATTCCGACTGTCGGAACACAAATTACTTCTCTAGAAAGACCCACCATCGTCGAAATACGCACAGACTGAAAAACAATTGCAGAAACAGATCCAGTACTCCAAACTGGATGAAATCACAACTAAAAGAAAAGGCTCGAAGAGAGGATCCAACGATAGTTGAACCATCGAATTCCGACCAATGGAGAGAGAGTTATGACTCCGGGAAGCAATATCGTCGGTTAGAGACCTTGGGGACCGGGATTTGGATCTGGGAGTTGAAAGATGAAGATAGAGATCGATATG
>NW_012194819.1:1934538-2055220 GCF_000504015.1 Erythranthe guttata | reverse complement strand
TGATGATTATTATTATTATTATTATTATTATTATTATTATTATTATTATTATTATTATTATTATTATTATTATTATTATTATTATGATTATTATTATTATTATTATTATTATTAGGATGATTATTATTATTATTATTATTATTATTATTATTATTATTATTATTATTATTATTATTATTATTATTATTATTATTATTATTATTATTATTATTATTATTATTATTATTATTATTATTATTATTATTATTATCTGATAAGGGAAAGGGCAAGACAACCACGACCAAGAAAAAGACCATGATCAAGTCTAAAAGCAATCCGTCTACGCCGGTGCAACGTACAATTACAAACTCTGGAGAGGGTTCTTTCTCAACGAATCCAGTGTCGGCTCCACCTTCCCATCAACTGTAGAAGTTGGTGATTCGAGCAACGAACCGGTCTGAGGTCCCGAGATATCGGAATTGTACATAAACTTTGATAAGCATATTGCTTATCATATTGTGAGCGGAGGTCCAGAGCGCTCGGAGCGCGGCGCTGAATTTCGATTTCGAAATCACACACAAACTTTGAAGTCTGAGCGCCGGCGCCATTTATTATGGAGGCCGTACAGAGAGCTCGATTAATGTCAGTTGTACACGCTTCGTTCAACACTGTGGACGACCATCTACTTAGAGCATTCATAGAGAGATGGCAGCTAGCTACCAACACATTTCATTTACCTGTTGGAGAGATGACCATCGCACTTGATGATGTGAGCACATTGGTCGGTTTGCTAGTTGTTGGGCGTACTGTATCTTGCGAATGTTAGATCCATGATTCCAAAACGCATGCCAGTAATTTGATGCTCAAATTGCTAGGTGAGTACCCGGAAGATGTGGACAAGAGGAAAGCTGTGAAGTTGGAACGATTGAAGGCCAAATTTAGTAAGGTGGCCATGAGAGACAGTGCGGAGAAGAGGACATACGCCATTCGGGCGTATTTGTTATTTTTGTTGGGGTATACTATATTGTGCGACAAGACCGGCAACATGATAAGCGTGGAGTATCTAAATCTCGTCTCTGATTTGGATCAGATCGACAAGTACGCTTCGGGCACTGCATGTCTTTGTCGGTTGTACGATGAACTATCGTCAGCCTCACAAAATTCAACGAACTCGATGGCTGGCTGGCTGACGCTCTTCCAATCATGGATTTATGAGCACTTTCCGTATTTGGCGGGTGGCACATTGAAGATGGAATTAGAGGGGCCATTAGCCAGCCGATGGGAGCCTTAGTGAAAGACTACTTCGACGCCTGAACGAGCCATGTACTTGCGATCTCGATTAGATGATTTGATACCTGATCAATAGAAATACAAGTTTAATAATTTGTTATTACTACTTAAGTAGGTTTCTAAATTGTTTTTTATTTATTTTATTAGGTTTTATGGTCACCGTACACGGCTATTTGTGACCGTTTCTCGATGCTAGATTATGTTTGGTTTAGTGGGATGATATGCTGCATGGACCACTTCGAGGCATATCATTCGAACAGAGTGTTGAGGCAGTTCAACCGGATCCAGATTATTCTAGGTCGTGTATACATGTCAAAGGCTATGTACAAAGCTCTGGTTAACAAAGGTCGTCTAGTCCTGAACTCGGTATTCGCCGCGTATGGCGAACGATTCTCTGATCGGTGGGAGGAGTATTGTTTGGACGAGGAGTCAAGGTCCGTTGAAGATGAACTCGGGGAGGCGGACACTTTGCCTGACTACATGGATTGGTTCCGACCGCGATGCATGTTACAACTCTGTAGGCATGGATCCCATCCACCTCGACCCCAGGTGGATCAACCTCGACCACGTGAAACTCGTCCAGGGGGTGGTCCCGATAAGGAGGTCCAACTTTTTCAAATTTTGAATTTGATGAAGGGTGCACTTAGCGATGTACAGGGACTTGCGCCATCCGACGGCCATACAGTCATGTGGGGGACACTAAATAATATTGTCAGATTGATCGAGCCGGATGCCCCACTTCCACCTCCATCGAGCTCGTCGGATGCCCCACCATCACCTCCTCCTGATACTACTTTAGAAGAAACACAACCAGTTGTGAACGCGTGTTTAGTAGGAAGAAAAAAACACATGACTAGTCTTGTGTGTTTTTTAGGTGGACTTTGTGTATTTTTGATGGATTTTGTTTGGTTTAGATGTTTTTTTTAAATTTAGTTTTATACGGATTTTGTTTGTTTTAGATGGATTTTGTTAGTTCTAAATGGATTTTTTTTGATAATTTGCAATTTTAATTTTTTTAGTCCTAAAACACTTAGAATATGTTTTTTTTTTATGTTACATTGAAATAGATTTTGAGTTAATTTCACTAAAAAATAAAAATTGCAAATTATCAAAAAAATAAAAAAAATCTAACAATTATTTTTCGACAGCTATCTGTTGATTTTACAGACAAAATTGACAGCTAGCTGTCGAAAGTTAGCTGTTACATTTTTTATATTTTTTATAATTTGCATTTTTTTTATTTTTAGTCCAAAAACACTTAGAATATGTTGTTTATGTTACATTGAAATAGATTTTGAGTTAATTTCACTAAAAAAAATAAAAATTGCAAATTATCAAAAAATTAAAAATAATGTAACAGTTATTTTTCAACAGCTAGGTGTCGAAAGTTTGAAATCCACCGTAAAATAAATTTATCAAATAAATTTAATTTATGTGTTATTATGGAAATCCTGCTTTCACGTCATTTAATATAAAAAAGGGAGTTAAAGTTAATAAATCTTTTACAATTGTTTGCCTAACAATGGGAAAATAGGTGTTTTTGGACAAGTCCAAAGTCTGTTGTATCCTGGGAGCTGATTTATGACAAGTTGTAAGCACTGTCGCGAGAAATTCCGTCTTATGGAACGAGACAAGCCAGAGCCTCCGCGAGGTGGGAGGTTGTTAGCATTGTCACGTTCTCTCCGAGTAGATGATTCAGGGACACATGCGCGCTACGTGAACTTGTATGCCTTCCCAAAGACGGCGCCATTATGACGATGCTATAAATAGATCACCTTAAATAGTTGAAGTAGGATGAGCTGGGAGAACAAAGTGGATCACTGGTCACGTGCTAGATGGTCCTGAGATACCTGCGAACAGAGAACACGTGAACTAGGTTGGGGGTTGATCCGGCGAAACCCCTCCGACGCTCAAGTCAGACGTGTGGATAGTAGAAATAGTTGAGAGGATACGAATTGTCGAATTATCCAGATAATAGGGCGTACCTTTAATAAATGAATTATATCGGTATTTATACCTTGTCGATTGGGCTGCAGTTAATTTGTTGGGCTCAAACCTTATTTGAAGGTGACTGAACTTTCGTAATAGTATTCTTCTAAATAATTTTGTTTTGAACTAAGAGTTTAGTTAAAATTTTCTATTTGAGGTTGTCACCCTATTCAAATTAGGTTTGTATGGAGCGACTCCTAACATATTAACCCTTAAAAGGAACCCCTTTTGTGGCAGTGGCTATATGTTCGAAGTAAAGTTTTGATTTGTGGGCTTTTCCGTTTGCAAACAAAAGTGAAGAAAAAAAATAAAAAATTGAGTTGTTCTTGGAGGAGATCGTGGTGGGCGTGGTGAATTGGAGAGGCCCGAGTCGTGGTGGTTGTCAAGAGTAGCAACCGGTGGGGATGCTTTCTTTTTCTTGGACAGAGAAACACAAAGTCAAAAACATGTAAATGAGAGAAATCAAAGTAAAGAATAATTAAAATAAAGGGTATTGTTGTCATTTTAAGTAGGTAGAGAGTGAATCGTAAGAAATTATATAAAGTAGATAGTGACACTTGAAAATATCTTCTCACAAAAAAAAAAAAAAAAAAAAAAGACACTTGAAAATATGATGATAGGGAACTTAAGCCCAGTATGATAAGTGATGTGTTGATTTTTCTCTAACTTGTCCATTTATTAATTATAAATGTAATTTTTCACATTTTTTTGTATTATTCTTTTGAAATTAAAATTGAAATAGAAATATGAACTCCAAATAATTTATATTTTTTTCAATTCTTACAAATAAATAGAAGATCTCGATATTTGGAAATAAAAGAAAATCATGATTCCAAAATAAAAAAAATATGATCAAAATCACAATAAATAGAAAATTCAGTTCTAGTTTTCGCCCCTAACTTTATGTAATGCAATTATATATACTATTATCAGCATTGAAATTATCTCATTACATTAAAATTTGAACATTTTCTACTTCAATGCAAAATTTTATTTAATGTATATCCTTGTCAAATGTTCTTTTGAGGATAAATGAAGCAATCTTTGCATCTAATTACAACGCAAATAGTGACTAATTATCTTGTTGAGTTCAAATGTCCCATTTCGAACAAGAGATGTTAAGACCCAATGATTATGAAAGCAAATAATGAAGTTCCAACTACCATTTGGTGTGAAGATTATTACAAAATTATATTAACAAGCAAGCTATTCTTATATAATTCACCCAATTATTTGCAAATTTTAGCCAATTAATTAATTGGAATCGAAAGAATCAACGGTGCAGTCAAAATCATGAGTCGAAAACCGGGGATGTTTTTATCCTTGTCCACAATGAGTTTCACCATATGGGCTGCGGTCATATTATTGATGATGATTTCTCAAGCTGGTAATTAATTATCTTGTTTTCTAATGTTTAAACATATTGTATATGCTTGTTTTTGAGTTTCTTGATATCTTATTTGATTGATCGTAATTTTCTCGATTTCTTGAATTTTTTTAGAGGCTTACGACCCATTGGATCCATTTGGGAACATAACAATCAAATGGGATGTAGTATCTTGGACACCAGATGGATATGTGGTGAGCTAATTAATTATCATAAAATGTATATGCATTATGTTTAGAGATAGAAATCAAAATTTTCGCCCCGGACTCGTTTTTTTTTGGAGAATACTTTTGCCCCTAATTATGTTTGTTTCACTTTTTATTCCAAGAGTTAATTAACACTTGTGTCTTGATAAAATAAGGCTCTTGTTACAATGAACAACTTTCAAATGTATCGGCATATCATGAGCCCCGGTTGGACCCTATCGTGGGGTTGGGCTAAGAAGGAAGTGATTTGGTCAATGGTAGGGGCACAAACCACAGAGCAAGGAGATTGCTCCAAATTCAAAGGAAACGTTCCACATTGTTGCAAGAAAAATCCGACGGTGGTTGATCTGCTTCCCGGTGTACCGTACAATCAGCAGATTGCCAACTGCTGCAAAGGTGGGGTCGTGGCCTCTTGGGGCCAAGACCCCTCCTCTGCAGTTTCCTCATTCCAAGTCAGCGTTGGTCTTGCTGGAACTACCAACAAAACGGTCAAACTGCCGACCAATTTCACCCTACTTGGTCCCGGGCCGGGATACACTTGCGGTCCTGCAAAGATTGTGCCTTCCACTGTGTACCTCACTCCCGATCGGAGACGGAAAACACAAGCTTTAAGTGAGCATGTTTTAATTATATATGATATTTTCTAGTGCATTTATGGTTGCATCTCGTGTTTTATTTCACCATTGCTTGTCAATATGTTGCTTGTGTTGGTAAAGTAAAACAAGAGACCCTACAATAAATGCAATAGAGCTTCATATTGTGTTTGGTTTTCTTTTTAGGCTGATTAACATTTATTAAGAAAACTAATAAATGTGCATGGATTCTAGTTTAATCATAATAAAATGACTAAAAAAAACCACTTTTATTAAATGCTTAACCATTAATTGTCTTAATAGTAATAAGGGCACAGTTGAGAAAACACAATAAATACTTTATTGGAATCCTAAAGTAATAATTATTTTGAAATGAAAAAAATTCTCTAAAAGAATAAATAAATTGGGAAGGGCAGTATGGTTAATTATGGGTCGAAATAGGACTGATCGAATCAAAATTAATATTTTTCATGATTTTTAATATTTTCTGGAAGTAAGAAGATAATTTCAATGACAATCCGATTTTGTCTTCAGAAAATTCGAATATTATAATTTTGAAAAAAAAAAGATCGAATTTTTCGGATCACAATTGGTAAAAATTATAAATTTGACTTCGATTTCCATCTTTTGTATAAGTATAATACGGTAAGTTTTCGAAAATCTAGAAATTGAAGTTTCAGAAAAATATTGCTCGAAATTCCTAAACTTCAAAATATGAATCGAGAAATTCGAAAGTTCCATTCCGATTTTCACTCATATGCGTGATAAAGTTTATAAACTCTTGTGCATATGCAGTGACGTGGAATGTGACATGTACGTACTCTCAAGTCCTGGTATCGAAGAATCCAAGGTGCTGCGTTTCCTTCTCATCTTTCTACAATGATTCTATCACCCCTTGCCCAACTTGCTCTTGCGGCTGCCAGAACAAGAAAGATTGCATCATGTGAGTTAGCAACTTCTTCCATTTTTTTCAATGCAAATTCACCTCTCTCTCTCTATATAGACAACATAGAACTCGATCGTTCCTTTATCGATCGATATGATAAGCCACGATTAATTAACTAAATTCAAATATCAATTATTGAGCTCTTATCTAGATTTAATTGAGAACTTAGGCGAATCCATGATGACTTTTTAAGGGGAGACGAGTTTTTTTTTTTTGGTTGGAAATAATACAACGGTGGGTAGAGTTATATTTTCGGAGGAATACATTATTTTTTTTAATTATTTACTAAAAACAATTTAAATATTTATTCATTTAATTTACAATAGTACAAGTTTTAGCCATAATATTGTATCATATAATAATAAATATGAAAATTATAAAAATTAAACCTAGATTTTCAAAATATGACGTAATTGTTTTTAATGATCTTGGGGGTTGGGGCAAAACTTATATTTATAAAATATTACCTAATGTATTATTAAATAAAAATTCATTGAAGGTACCTAATTTAAACTTGGGTAAATTACAAACACCCCCTCAACTCCTCAAATTTAGTGGAATCTTCGAGATTATATGGGATATTATCACTTTTGTACCCGTTTTATCCTATTCGAACTCTATATTTTGAAGCAAGATGATCATAATATGTGTTTTTTGGCTTGTATATATCAGATTGTGGTGCATCAGAAACTGTATTTTTACAAAAAAGAAAAACGAGTACAAACTAGAGCACATTCCACGAAATCTAGATGATTATGAATTTGACAACATAAATGTGGAGGCGTAAGAAAAAAAAATCATAGTTGAGAGGGGGTAGATGTAATTATCCAAACAAGAGGGGTTTTTTTTTGTAAATTGATCATACCTCAAGGGGGTGTTTGTAATTTACCCTTTAAACTATTGATCTCCTCAAACTCTCCCTCAAATTCATGTTTGTGTTCTTGTAAGAGATGATTTAACGGTTGGAGTAAGTGAGTCTGTGTCACTTGACACAGGTTCAAATCTTCTTGCCAACGGTCGTTGGATGGAGCTTGTCACACATGATTAGCCTAGTGTGGTTAATGTCTCTTGTATGATTTGCACACTATTAGACAAGAGTGTAGGTTTACCCAATGCACCTATATAGTTGGTTGCGGTTCCTTGATTATAAAAAATAATCACGTTTTTGTGATGGTAGATCGATGTTCTATTGGGGACTCATGTGAATTCAGTTTTTGAAATATATAGAATTTAATTCTTTGATCCAAAAAAAAAATATAAGAAACAAAATTAAAATTTTGAGAAGGTTGTTGCAAATAAAAAAATTGTGACAAATTCACCATCCTTTTGTGATGTTGAACAAATGCAGGAGCGACTCAAACAAGCTGAAAAACGTGGGGATAAACACCCCACGAAAGGACAACGCACCACTCTTGCAATGCACTCATCATATGTGTCCCATACGTGTTCATTGGCATGTGAAGATCAACTACAGAGAGTATTGGCGCGTGAAAGTTGCGGTCACTAATTTCAACTACAGAATGAACTACACCCAGTGGACCCTCGTCGCCCAACACCCTAATCTCAACAATGTCACACAAGTTTTCAGCTTCGATTACAAGCCTCTTGTCCCGTACCAATCCATAAGTAAGTGCTAATCAATTCTTATATTCCAATTTTCTTTCTATAGGTGGAAATTGAACCGATCTTACAAAAAATAACACTTAAAAAAAGAAATGATTTTTCTCTAAAGCAAAGGACCAATATTACTTTCGACCTGAAGTTCTTTGAAATAATACAAATATTAATTATTTAAAAAATCATAAAATTGTTTTGTTCCAATTTTCTTTTTATGGGTGGAAATTGAACCGATCTTACAAAAAATAACACTTAAAAAAAAGAAATGATTTTTTTTCTTAAGCAAATGACTAATATTAGTTTCGACCTGAAGTTCTTTGCAATAATACAAATATTAATTATCTTAAAAATCATAATTATAAAGAGCAATAAAATTCTCCATTAAAGTCGGCGGAATTCAGAAATACAATTTCGATCTTCAACATTAATATAAGATGCATAATAATATACTATGTATATTGTACTTTTTGAAGATAAAAAATCACAATTTCAAAAGTATGATTACATCGAAACATAGAATTTACGGACATCATATATAACTTTAACTTAATCCGAACATTGAATATTAAAAAATATTTTGACGTTCAAAAACTTCTAAAGTAGAATTGGCAAAACCATTATTTTAAAATTGAAACTAAAATCAGATTAGAAGCCAGATTACTTTCCAGAAAACATGAAAATCAGAATTTTGAAAAATAAAAAAATAAAAACATTTATTCCAAAATTGAATTATTGTAACAAATTAGCCAAAAATCCTACCGGTTTCTACTCCTAGTTCATTGATATCTTCTTGCTTTTGTATGATAGTCCGTAGCTTCTGTCGATTCTAACGTATTTTTTCATGGTAAATACAATTAAACATCTTTAATTTAATACTGTCACGACTTGCAAAATTCTATTAATTTACCGAAATATTAAATTATTGATCTGCTAATTTAATACGTTTTCACCTAGTCGGGACCGGGAGAAATTATTATATAAACGATGTTATTAATTTATCGAGTATTAATTTACCGATGTTCTACTGTACGCAGATGATACTGCAATGTTCTATGGAATGAAGTTTTACAATGACCTACTAATGGAAGCTGGACCATATGGAAATGTACAGACAGAAATACTGTTGAAAAAAGATAAGGATATATTTACACTGAAACAGGGTTGGGCTTTCCCTAGGAAAATTTACTTCAATGGTGACGAATGTCAGCTTCCTCCCCCCGATGCTTACCCTATTTTACCAAATTCTGCCCACAAAAATCTGATTTTCTCATTTTCAATACTTGAAGGTCTTATGTTTTTGCTATTTCTAGTAGTTGTGTGATTGCCATTGTTTCACATTTATAAATTGGTTTCTTCATATTTTTTTTGTTGAAATTTTGCTAGCAAAAAACGGACTTAACCTCTATGATGTTTTGGTAGAAATAAAATATATCATCCTACTCTACTCGTGAGTTTTAATGTACGTGAGATGCTTTGGTATTATTCAAATTTTAGATTCGATATATTTGATTGGCGGGAAGCCACGAGACTGAGAAATATTATAATCGATAAAAAATGTGAATTCAATTTTTGGCATTTGAATACATATTTGGTTGCTACCATTAAGTCCTTGTTAACTAAACAATTAAGACTTGTAATATTCTCGATTGAAAAAAATCGAGTTTATATAAGCCAACAGTAAAAGTTGAAGATCGAAATTAATTAATGGGCTATTATGTTACAAATATGTCTAAGGTGGACTACTTATTTATATCTAGATCCACCCAAAAAACTCATCTATATCTATATCCACACTTATTATATTTTTATTATATATAATTATTTATATATACTTTTTTATTATAAAAAAGGAATGTGGTTAGTGGTTTCTTTCATTTTTTGTGCTTTGAGGGCAACAAAGTAGGGGTTGTCTAGGGTCCGAGAGGGGTTGTACTACTCGGACCCAAACGATTGAAAATCAACCAATAAAAATGTGACACGTATGATTTGTACGAACCCCACAAAAAAAGTACGATACCTACCTTATAAGTGAAATTACATAAAAACCCCTATAACTAAAACTTAAGTAACAATTAATAATAATTAATAATTAGGGCCATGACAAGGGAGTTAAATGCACATTGGTCAACATAAACAACAATCTTTCAAATAAACCCATCACCATGTCTTTACTCTGAAATACCCTCCATAATATATTTTTTATCAATTTCATCCATTATACTCTAACTTCCTTAATATTACACATTGACCCCGAATTTAAACAAATATATCACATTAACCCTCATTTTAATAATTTTTTGAAAAATATTTTTTTTTAAAAAATAAAATTTTTTCTGAAATTTTTTTTCCGGCCAGATTCCGGCGTTGACCTGGCGGGCGTTGTCCGGCATTGAATTATTTTTTTTGAAAATATTTTTTTTTCTGAATTTTTTTTTTCCGGCCAGTCAACCGCAGTTGACCGCCGCTCTCCGACGTTGACTTTTTTTTAATTTCGTTTTTGAAAAAAATTTTCTTTGATAAAAATATTTTAATTAATATTACTATCTTGCCTACTAAATTACTGTCTCATACAGTAATATTACTATTTCAGACAATAATATTACTGTTTCGGACAGTAATATTATGAATATTATTTCCCGAACCGCAATATTACTAATATTACTGTCCCAAACAGTGACATTATTGCTTGAGACGGTAATATTACGGTCGAAGACAATAATATTACAGTCGAAGACAACAATAATGCAGGCCAAGACGATAAAATTAATTAATACAGTAATATTATTGTCTCAGACAGTTAAATTACTGTTGGAGACAGTAATTTTGAGCCAAGACAGTAATATTAATTAAAATATTTTTTTTAAGAAAAAACAAAATTTAAAAAAAAAAGTCAATTAACAATTAAATTATTGTATTCGAGAGCTAAATTAATGTAGCCAAGACAGTAATATTAATTAAAATATTATTTTAAGAAAAAAAAGTCAATTAATAGTTAAATTAGTGTCTTTGACAGTTAAATAACTGTGGAGATAGTAATTTAGCAGTCAAGATAGTAATATTAATTAATATGTTTCTTTTAAGAAAAAAAAGGTTAATTAACATTAAATTACTCTCTCCGACAGTTAAATAACTGCTGAAGACAATAATTTAACAGCCAATACATTAGTATTAGTTAAAATAGTTTTTTTTTAGAAAAAAACAAAATTAAAAAAAAAAATCAAAGCCGGAGACCCAGCGATTGAGCTACCGGAAAAGAATTTCAGACAAAAAAAAAAAGTTTTGAAAAAAAAAAGAGTTAAAATTGGGGTCAAATTTGAAATTATGGTAAAAAATTGGTTAATTGGTGAAATTGGGCTAAATTAGTTAGTCGAGGTATGATCGTGGAATTTTTTCTTTATTGGGGGGGCAAAATGCAAAAATGACCAAAGTTAGGGGCAAAGTACAGTTAACCCTACTTTTAATTCTGTGGTTTAATAATGTAAGGTTAATAAAGTAATTTTACATGAAGTACGATGGAGTACGACCTTTGTACGATCTATTTTTACTGGGTTCGTACTTTAATTTATAAATTCATAGGTTCGTACTGGATCGTACTAGTTTGTACTTTAAATCAACGACTATAAATTTTTACTAAATATTTTCTACGCATCAGATTAAATCGTTTGGGTCCGAGTAGTACAACCCCTCTCGGACCCTAGACAACCCAACAAAGTAATGTTACTTCATTAATATGATCATCTTTAATTCATTACTATTTAAATATAGCGAACCGTACTAATATTTTGTTTGATATATTTATTTAAAATATAATCATGATTCAAAGTTAATTCATTTTTTACTTTTGATGAAAAAAACAAAAAAAAAAAAACATTACAATATTGAATGTAATTATCATTTGTCTTTTATTTTTAGGGTTTATTTGATATAACATCCTTGTACTTCTTTTAATAGGGAGATACTCAAACTATTTTGCACCATTGAGAAAAATCCACTTCTAATTTTAGTCACCCATTTTTTCAATTATGTCATTGCCACCTCATCAGCACCATCTGCCCATCAGCCGTTTTTTTAAATTATTATTTTTATTATTATTATGTTATAGAATATAAACTATATTATATTAGAGTATAAACCAAACAACTGTATACGGATAGTTAAGAAATATATTCTATTACATTTATAAATGAAAGCCAAAGAATAGTAAATTGAGTGGAAAGAAGTTTTATTGCTAATGAAATTGCTGTGTATTTCTTGCATCTAATAACACCTATTTATAGATGGAATCCAATTTGACTTGTCACATATTACCAGATAATCAAGCCTATTTGTTGTGTCATGCTAACCATTTCTTAGTCTGCAAGGTTTCGAGGTGCTAATCTATTATAGCACAATACATGTGTCATTGCAATCTGATCACAATCAATGGGCTTAAGTTTCATATTTTATTACACTCCTCCTTGGACATAACATCATTGTTAAGCGGTCAATACAAACCGTGTGCAGAAGCTGCCTCATTAAAAACCTCAAGCCGGAAAAGCCAGTAGGACAAAATCGGCGAGAAGGGAAAAAGAGTGCATAACTTAATCCAAATCACGTGCATCAGCTGCCTCGTTAAACCTTTGCTGGAAAACCACAATGGGACCAAAACCTGTCATAAGGGAAAAAGAGTGCAGCGCACCATTGCTCCCCTGAAATGAGGAAATGAGCAATATAGCCTTCAAAATGGGTCGTCAATCTTGCTTCCCATTGGTTCTTCTCATTCCAATAGCGTATACCATCTTCTCAAAAGTAGAAGTCGGCAAGGACTTTGTAAACAAATCAGCAAGATTGCCACATGAGCGAATTTGTCGAACATCGATCTCTCAATTCTTCGGAAGCTCATGTGTATGGAAGAACTTTGGTGATATATGCTTGGACCTATCACCTTTTATGTATCCGCATCTTGTTTGTGCTATGCAAGCAGCACTGTCTTAAAAAATGACAGTTGGCGAGGCTGTAACTGGATGTATTGGGCAGGAGTTTCGTATATGCGAAATAACCGATCGTAACCAAACACATTTTTAGCCAACCTCATAAAGGGCGATTATTTCAGAATGATTTGAGGAGGTGGCCACCAATGTTTGTTTGGTAGATCGTCAAGATATACCCGCACCATTATAACAAAACAAATATCCAGTTTGTGAGCGAACTTTGTGGGGATTAGATCTATCATCGGCATTGTTGGGAATCAGGCACGTGTACGCAGCAGAAAACAAAAATTTTACATGAAATAAACAATTTAAATCATATAATCACATGCTCGATTCGTATTTAAGCAATTAATTACGTACCTTAACGCTTCCACCGAAAATTAAAATTACATCATGCTTATTTATTCGATAATTAAAACACATAGCATGCTCGTAACGAAATGAAATAAACATGCGTATAATTTCATGAAAACGATCAAGTAAAACATACATATCAATTTCATAAAAAACATATAGCATATAATTGAATATAATTAAATAATTCGTATTAACTAACGGATCCGAAAGATTACCTCTTGAAGCGTGAGGCGAACTAACGGATCGAAGCAAACTGTCACGGAAACAAATCCATGCAGGAGCAGCGGCGGTGCGGTGGCGGCGGATGCGCTCAACGACGACAGCGCGTGGAGTCTACGCGTTGTCTTCCTCCTCTCGGATTTCACCAACGACGAATGAGGCACGTGGCCGATTCGGGCGATGGTCGGCGGTGGTGGCGACGACCGTGGGTGCGGCTCGGTCGTGAGGTGTGAGATCCTAGCGGCTAGGGTTTTGTGTGATGTGTTGTGTTGTGTGCAAGACCTATAAATCATGTATTTATAGTGTCTTGTATAAAAGCCCTAACGGGCTTAAGTTGGACCGGGCCCAACAGCTTAAGTTCGTTAGTTCTTTACTCGCTCGTTTCTCACAACTCCATGATTGAAAAATTATAACGATTACATTTTCGGAATCATTGTAATGTCCTCGTCATTACGAGTGCCAATTCTCGATTTCCAATTTCTAAAAGTGGAAACCCTAATTCAGTGGACCTTCTAAATTTGGAAACTTCCCAATTTAGAAAGTTCACTAAGATGTTCTCCTATTTTTTTCATTCTCTTATTCTCATTCATAATTCCAAATTACGAATTTTGGACTCAATCACATTGACTTCCAATCATGCAAAGATTAAACATTTTTATCTTTGACTGTTTATTCAAAGATCTCGAGTGCACGAGCAGTTCGACCCTCGATGGTTCACGTGTAAGCTAGCCGTGGGTCCACAACCCTTTGTGGTCTAAACTCGTCCCTTAGAATTACGATTAAGATGAAGCTCGTTTCACCTTAATCACCCAACGAATCAAGATTGTCGTCTAGCAACTACGCGTCTTGATTCCCTAGGTACAAATGAAGTGTCTGCATGAACCTTTTGATATAGTTAACGTACAGTACGATCCCTTCGATTCATATGTCCCGATTGAACTAGAGGCATTGGTTCATCGAGACCTCCTTAGTAGTTCAATAACTGTGTGATCGTTCTAAGTGTTGTAACTGGTACGTGCATGACTTAAAGAATTAAATTCTCTAATCATCACTTAGTTAGCTCTGGCCAGAGACTTAGTGATTACAAACTATGAGAACACACAGGACATCCAAAACTATTCTAGCGATCGAATCCCCGACTATAATGCACAGACCTCCCACTAGATTTCGGATTGCACGAACACTGGCCCATGGGTCGGTCCTCGGTGGAATTCAGGGACAGGTCACGATACAGCTGGTCCTCTAGTGAAGTCACGGTGATGTCTTGGTCACAAGGACTAATGGTGTACAACTATACCATAGATATCTCTACTCGATTATTAAGAACCACTTAGAGATTTCTAGGGTGAGGGAGTTCAGTGAACTCGTCAACTTACGAGCACCCAATTATGCATGCCGATATCACAATACCGTTTACTGATGAGATGCAGTACACATACACTAAGTGCTAGTCTCTTAATGGAAAATGCCGATATCCTCATTGGTGGCATAACCCTTCGACTAGGAACACGTTTAACAGTTATAATACTACAGTAAATATCTCACGATCCTGAAGATCAATTACTAGTACTTGTAATAACTGTAAGGACTATATCTATGTTTGAGACAAATGGACAAATATATAGAATGCCAAGATGTTTTTATCATTAATACGAAAAATTATTATTTATTACAAGAATAAATGGAAAGACCACAGCCACAAGTTGGCTTGTTGGTCACCTACTCTAACAGGCATAACCAACTTACCTTTGGCTAGTTTCATTTTTCGAAGAAAATAATCCCAAATCTGCAGTACCACGGAGATATCGAAAAATATGTTTAACACCATTCTAGCGTCTCCGGGTAGGCTCAGAATTGTATCGCGCAAGCACATTTACCGCAAAAACGATATCCGGTCGAGTGCATTGTACTAGATACATTAATGCTCCGATTGCATTGAGATATCGCACTTCTCGGCCAATTATCTCTTCATCAAATTCTTTAGGTCGGAACGGATAATTTTCAGGATCTAAATTACGCACAACCATAGGGGTGCTCACTGAATTAGAATTTTCCATATTAAACTTTTTGAGAACTCGTTTAGAATATGCAGATTGGTCTATAAGTATACCGTTATTTTTATGCTCAAGCTCAATACTAAGATATAGTTTGGTTTTTCCAAAGTCCGTGACCTCAAACTCCTTCTTTAAATAATCAGCAGCATTGGCCAACTCTTCAAGAGTGCCAATGAGGTTCATGTCTACATAAACCGCAATAATATCAAATCTTGTTTCTGATCTTTTAATAAAAACGCATGGGCAAATATGATTTGTTTTTATAACCTTCCCTGATAAGGTATTCACTCAATCCATGATACCACATGCGACTAGATTGCTTAAGACAATATAATGATCTCTATAATTTTATTGAGTGTAGCTCACGAGGAGCGCCAGAGTTTGGCATTTTAAATCCATCGGGAATTTTCATATAAATATCAGAATCTAATGAACCATATAAATAGGCCGTTACAACGTCCATTAGACGCAGGTCCAGTCCCTCTTGGACGACCATATTGATGAGAAAACGGAAAGTGATCGATCCATCACTGGTGAATACGGCTCACCATAATCAATCCCATGTCGCTGGCAAAAACCTTGAGCAACAAGGCGAGCTTTATATCTAACAATTTCATTGTTCTCATTTCTCTTACGGACAAATACCCATTTATACCCAACGGGCTTTACATTATCCGGAGTTTGAATAATTTTCCCAAATACTTTCCGTTTTTCTTGGGATGCCAATTCAGATTTTATTGTTTCCTCCCACTTAAGCCAATCATTTCTTTGGCGGCATTCCATTATGGAACGCAGTTCACTATTATAACCATCGTACATAATTTCTTGTGCAACCGAGAATGCAAAAACATTATCGATTATTATCTCATTTATATCCCATATTTCACTACAGTAACTTATGGGATTCTCGGTATTCCCGGGATTTGATATCGCTTTTTGGATATCAGGCTCAATAGATTCACCTGGAGCATTCTCACTAGGAACCATTTAGTTCGAGGGTTCATCGATTTTCCCCTTTTTTTTTCTAGGAACAACGTCCTTTGATCCAATAGGTCTACCCCATTTTTGTCGTGGGGGATCATCATTAATTTTCGCATGTTCTTCAGGAATAACGATTCTAGCTGGCACATTCACAACAGGAATATAAGACTTTGTGACTTTACTGGCATCATTAAATTCATCAGAAATCTATTGGCAATATTTTGTAAATGAATGATTATGTGGATTTCATTTTCACATACAGAGATACGTGGGTCCAGATGAGATAAATGTTGCTCACACCAAGTGAGATTCTCGATTGGTTTTTGTTTATCATTATCACGGATATTCTGAATATCCTTACCAATCGGTATAAATAATGTCTCATCAAAGTGAAAATCCGCAAATCTAGCGGTAAATAAATCACCCGTCATTGGTTCCAAGAACCTAATAATTGACGGTGAATCAAACCCAACCTATATGCCAATTCGGCATTGGGGAACCATTTTAGCCCTCTGAGGAGGAGGAATTGACACTTGCACAACGCAACCAAATGTACGTAGGTGCGAAATATTGGGCTCAAAGCCTAATGCCAATTGCATTGGGGAATGCATATGATAAGCACTGGGGCGCAATTTAATCAATGCGGATGCATGCAATACTGCATGGCCCCATGTTGCATTAGTGAGTTTAGATCTGATTAGTAATGTATGAGCAATTATTTGGATGCGTTTAATCAGGGATTCCGCCAGTCCATTTTGAGTGTGAACGCAAGCTAATGGGTGTTCGACATTTATTCTCAATGCAGCAAAATACTCATCAAAACTTTTTGATGTAAATTCTCCGGCATTATCCATCCTTATATTTTTGATGGGATAATCAGGCAAATGTGCTCGGAGTTTAATAAATTTTGCTAGCAAACGCGCAAATGCAACGTTTCGCATAGATAATAAGTATACGTGGAATCATCTACAAGATGCGTCCACCAAAACCATAAAATATCTAAATGGCCCACTTGTAGGGTGTACTTGTCCACAAATATCACGATGAATATGTTGTAAAAACGATGTGATTCATAACCGACCTTTTCAATGGAAGATTTTATAATGAGCTTTCCTTGTGAACATGATTCACGGAAATATTCATTGGACATGAAGATTTTTGTATGTTTTAATGGATGTCCTTTGGTTTGTTGTGCAATCATATGCCATCATAGTCGTTCCTGGGTGACCCAGACGATCATAACATAACCCATGTATATCGAGATTAACAAGTTTTCACGGCATAGTGGCGTAGGATTCGAAAGTTCGAATTTGGACACAATATAGTCCAGAAGTTGTCGCTTCGAACTTCTCATGAACATTTTTTTTGTCCATGACATATGATGTGATGCATCGACACTCCGCGGAATTTTCCACCAGTGTCTCTAAATGATACTCATTGCATCTCACATCTTTAAAACTCAGTAGATTCTTGTTTGATCTACCAGATATCAGTGCATTTTCAATATGCAAAGTGGTACTATTAGGCAACCCTATTGTTGCGTTCCCGGAGCCATCTATTATCTCCGTGGAACCTGCTATGGTTTTAACTTGTGCCTTGCACACAGTCACACTCCAGAAATAAATTTTATTATTGAAGATTGAGTGTGTAGTTGCACTTTTGAGTAGGCAATAGTCATATTTGGCCATGTTTTTCATGTACGCGTATCAAAATCAGCTCGACCTCGGGTATTTATCCTTCAAGGGAGATATGTACATGTAGGTTTATTTATAAGAACTCAATCTTGGGAATCATAGCTTCCAAGAGAGATCTATATACAATGAGTACAAAATAACCCAAAACCCTTTAAATTTGGACTTGTGATTAATAGCCTCTGAGTTGACTCTTGATGAGTTTTACCTCGTCTAGTGACTCTACGAGCTTCAGGCTCGGAGTTATTTTCAGATATTTGGCCTTTAAATCGGCTTTTGACGGATATTACCACGTCTTGACTCAATGACCTTCAGGCTCGGAGTTATATTTATGATTTAGCCTCTCAATCAGCTTTATTGTCTCAACGAGTTTAGAATCGAAGATATATTAACGATTTAGCCTCTAAATCGGCATTCTTGTCTCAACGAGCTTAGGCTCGGATCTATATTTTATTTACTTGTAAATATAAATTTCAGCAGCAATTCAGCTAGTATATGAGCTATATATGTATATACACGAATCCATCATATCCTTGAGAAATGATAGCGTATAAAATACCGAAGTATTCCCTCATCATTCTCGTTTGTTTTTTCGACAATAGATTGAGGATCTGGATTTTCGTAACATAAAACAGAAAGAAGAATACAAAAATAGCAAATCTCTATCAAGCAAAACCTCGTGCTGATATATACGAATAGTAATATAAGAAATATATTCTATTATACTTGTAAATGAAAGCAAGAGAATATAAATTTAGTGGAATTTTTTTTATTGCTAATGAAATTTGATATGCCTATTGGCCCAACCCAATAGACCCATATTTACTCGACCATATGCCTAGTTTAATAGCTATTTCTACGGAGGCCCAAACACATTCAAATTAGGTTTGGGCCTAACAATTACCCGCAACCCAATCGAGAAGGTATAAATAACGACATAATTCATTTATTAAAGGTACGCCCTATTATTTGAGTAGTACTAATTTGTATTCTCTCAACTATTTCCACAACGGCACGTCTGACTTGAGCGTCGGAGGGGTTTCCGCCGGATCAGCCCCCGGCCTAGTTCACGTGTTCTTTGTTCGCATGTATCTCAGGGTCATTTAGCACGTGAGCAGTGATCCACTTTGCTCTCCCAGCTCCCTCGATCTCAACTAGTTAAGGTGATCTATTTTTAGCATCATCATAATGGCGCCATCTGTGGGAAGGCATACAAGATCACGTAGCGAGCATGATGTCCCTGAGTCCCTGAGTCATCTACTTGGAGAGAACGTGTCAATGCTAACAACCTTCCACCTCGTGGAGGATCTGGCTTGCCACATCCTACTTGTAATCAGGATGCACCTCATGAGGTCCAGATAAATCCCCCGCAGGATCCACCACTCCATGCTCTTCGAACGGTTCAAATAACCGAAGAGGCCCTCCAACACATTATTGCGGAAGTTTCAGCTCGAGCTGCCACTGAAGCAGTGGCACAATACATCACCACAATGGGAGTCAACGCTCCCCTTGCATCTCCACCTGTGGCACAACGACCTCCACCGCCACCGGATAACACATCCACCTCAGACCCTAGGTCTCGAATGCAACAATCTACTCATCGCCATAATGCACAAACTGAGCTACAAGTCCCACGTTCACCTTCAAGAGGCAACGCCTCTCGCCAACGAATACCTCCACACAATGCTGAAGATGATGAAATAACAATTGGGTATCTCGCTCAAATCACCTCCCCCACATAGGTAATCCTATTGGTGGAAGGGCAATACCTCCAACAAGGAGCAGTCCCTTCACTGTCGCAATAATCAATGAGATACTACCCCAACGGGTAAAGGTCTCGAGTCTACCGCAGTTCCATGGAACTAGTGACCCACATGAGCACCTTGAAAAGTTATACGCCATGGCAAATCTATATGGCCCAACTGATGCGGCGATGTGCAAGATGTTTTGCACAACGCTCTCCGAACGAGCATTGAGCTGGTTCAACTCCTTGCCCACTGGGTCAATTGAAGCTCGCTCCCAACCTACGGATCGTTTCACCCACCATTTCGCTATCAATAAAGAGTACGCTAAGACTCCCACGTACCTCTTCACTGTCACCCAGAGAGAGGGCGAAACCCTCCGCAACTACATTGAACGATTTGTAGAGGCAACTCATGAAGTTCCTAACATGGGAGGAAGCATGCTCTCTGGAATCATTCAGCAAAACTTGAAGCAAGGTAGATTCAAGGAATCTATTGTAGGAAGACCTCCAACCATTCTGGAAGAGCTACTAAGTCGCGCTGAGAAATATGTGCGCATTGAAGAGGCTTCGGCACTCCCTCTTCCCAAGAGGAAAAGAGATGAAGATCACTTCAACACCCGACGACGAGATGGCCGACAACAATCCTCGACATCTCATTGATAATCTCCTTCTACATCCCTGGACATCCAATGATGTCAATGACACTTGGAGTATCTCGAGCCCATAACATTGTTAGTGATCGCATCATCCTAAATTGGGGAGCTATCCTACCTTAAGGATGATGCATCCCCTCACCTTTCTACATCAATTGGACGAAGCACATAAATCATCTACTTAGTACGAGTTTAGTTATTTCGAGTGATTCGCTCCTTACTTGATTAGTTACATTCGCCTCAAGTAGGCTTGTAACCTTTACATTTTCAAGCAATGAATAAAGCAAATTATTTCCCTTACACTCGGTATTATTGCTCTGCCACTACATAATTATTTGCTCAAGTCAACCTTAACCCTGGGAACACTTAGAGATGTTATGATAATCTATATAGCCTGGCTAGATTGATTTCATAAACTTCTCTATCTGTCCTCACTAGGTCCTACATTTAAAACGTGGTCACGGTCCTAACATATTTACGACCCATGAGGTCTAACAAGGGGCACGATCCCCATCAAAAAATCTTGAGAGTCAGATCCCCTCATCAAATACATCACGCATAATGCTAAATGTAAACACATACAAGCAACGCGTCAAACCAATGACAATGTCACCATCTACTCTAAATATGAAGACAAAATGAAGAACCTACAATTCCACGACCCTCGGGCCACATGCCATTAAAAAGAAGAAAAAAAAAGGAACGCGCACACAACACGCACGTTTGGTCCAAAGGAGGCCTCTGTCCGCGCGAACGCGCGGAAAAAGAAAAAAAGAAAAAAAAAGAAAAAAAATGCATCTGCGCGCGTGAAACCACGCGTCAGCTACTTACATTGGGCGCGTACTCCTCACCTGCCCGTGTGTTTCCCAGAGCAGTCAGATCGCGCGGACCCACCCCATTTCTCTCTCCTACACCACCCACCCCCTCTTTCTCTCTCCTGCACCACCCCCTTCCTCTCTCTCTCTCTCTCTCCTTCTTCTCTCTCCTACACCACCCACCCCTTCTTTCTCTCTCCTGCACCACCCACCCCCACCTTTCTCTCTCTCTCTCTCCCCTCCTTCTCTCTCCTGCCCCACCCCTACCCCGGGCTCCGTGCACAGCTGCCCCCTCACATTAGTAACGCGCGGCTTGGAGTCGCACGGAGCCAAGCCGCACGACTCCTCTCTCATCCCCGAGTTGCGCGGCTTGGCCTACTGGCTCCGCTTCCATATCTTCGGATAACCCTAATTGCGTGCAATTGGCGCGATTTCTCTCTGTGGTACAAATTTTTTTTTTTTGTTTTTACCTGAACTCGACCTTATCACATTCCTTACTGATTTCACAAGGCAAAAATTTATATTTAAGCACCTTAAATATAAATCCGCTCACCAATCAAGACCGCAAAATGATAACAAAATTTTATTATTATCCCTACGTCCACGACATAAACAAGAAGATCAAGATACAAGTGTACTCTCGACACGATCCGGTACCTCTCACCAATTTGTTCCCACATCAATTCGAGAGTGGGGGGCTTAACGATATGCCTATTGGCCTAGCCCAATAGACCCATATTTACTGGACCACATGCCTAGTTTAATAGTTATTTCTACGGAGGCCCAAACACATTCAAATTAGGTTTGGGCCTAACAAATTACCCGCAACCCAATCGACAAGATATAAATAACGACATAATTCATTTATTAAAGGTACGCCCTATTATTTGAGTAATACTATAATTTGTATTTTCTCAACTATTTCCACAAACGAAGATCGTCCAAAGCGCAAGAGAGGGGTTTCCGCCGGATCAACCCCCGGCCTAGTTCACGTGTTCTTTGTTCGCAGGTATCTCAGGGTCATCTAGCACGTGAGCAGTGATCCACTTTGCTCTCCCAGCTCCCTCGATCTCAACTACTTAAGGTGATCTAATTTTAGCATCATCAAAATTGCTGTGTATTTCTCACATCTGATAGCACCTATTTATAAATGAAATCCAATTTGACTTGACACATATCACTAGATAAGCCTATTTGTTGTGTCATGCTAACCATTACTTAGTCTGCAAGTTTTCAAGGTGCTAATCTATTATAGCACAATACACATGTCATTGCAATCTGATCGCAATCAATGGGCTTAAGTCCATATTTTATTACATATTATTATTTTTTTTCAATTATTTTTTAATTTTTTTTTTTTTTTTTAACTTTTTTTTTCTATCATGTATATTAATCGACTATGAAGCATATTAATCGACTATTGTGTATCATATTCGATTAAGGAAGCGACTACTAAAAATAACAAATCACAACTACAAAAAAATGCAAACTCAACCATATTTTACAAATACAAAAAATATACAAACATTGTAATTGATTTACAAAATTTGAATCAATAAACAACATATCCAAAAAAAAATTAAAAATTGGAGTCGATGAAGCATATTAATCGACTATGATGAAACACTGTCGATTAAGGAACTGACTACTAAAATAACAAATCACAACTAAAAAAAAATGCAAAATCAACTATATTTTACAAAAACAAAAAATATACAAACATTATAATTGATTTATACAATTGGAATCAATAAACAAAAAATCCAAAAAGAAATTAAAAATTGGAGTCGATTAACCTTAATCGACGATCAGAGCATAGTCCATTAGCTTAGTAGACTATTGAATATGTACGTAGTCGATTAAGGTTTCAGCCTGCACGAATTTCTCCACCCGCGCCGTCCTCTGCCCGATCCACCAAAAAACCCTAGATCTGCCTCCCCATCGTCACCACACCACATATTCAGTCAATCCCTAACAAGAATAAAATAAATAATTCATACAAAAAAATACAAATTAGCATTTCAATGTCCACAAAAAAAAAACATGAACAATTGAAGTATTTGTCACCCTATTGCTGGTCACTCCATAAACAATTTCAGAACACATGAAAAAATCAACACTAAAAAAAATAATAAAAGTAAAAAAAAAAAAAAAAAAAAAAAACCTTTCTCAACAATTTCTGTTGATTCTCCTCCGATGACGAGTGGTTCCTCTTCTTTCTCAACAGCATGTTCCTCTTCTGCTTCCTCCACACGCCGACAGAGAGGAACAAGTTGTTGACAAAGAGGAGTGCTTCTCTTGCACACGCCGACGACGAGTGTTTTTTCTTCTTTTTTTCTCCATCTTCCGGCGGCGGCGGCGGCGGGGAGTAGATTTGTCGGAGAAAACAGAGAAAAAACAGAGAAGAGAGAAAGCTTGAAACGAGAAAGCGGAATGGAAAATGAAAAATGAGAATAAGGTTTTGAAAGAGTATAATAGACAATTAAGGGTAGTTTTAAAATTATGAAAATCGCAATTGGGTAAAATATTAGCTAAGGGCGTTTTCTTTAATTATTTTTGGGAAAGGGTGTTTCTTTAACTATATTTCCTAGATGGGGTTCTTGCTATCTTTTCCTTTATTTTAATACATTAATCCAAATATAATCAAGATCCGAAATTAATTTCATTTTTTGTTTATTTCTCATACTTTGGGTCTGAATAATTAAAACTATTACTTATAATAATAATGTCATATGTTTGTATTTTATTGTGTAGATAAAAAAATATTTCTTTCTATTCATGTTTTCAGTGAAAAATATATCAAAGACAACTTTTAAGAAAAATATGTACATATCAATTGCTGTTAAGTGTATATTTTTACACTTTATCGTATCTTTTTATTTGAGCTTTTGGTGTGTTTTAACAATAATTGGTGCTTAAAAAGTTGATTTATTGTATTTTAGGTACAAATTGAAGAATTGGAAAAGTATGGGGTCAAAACTGCAATTTTGGAGAAAATATGGGCCTAAAGTGAAAAAATCAAAATTCTGAAGATTTAAAGCTGGGACCCCCGTCCGAGTTTTAGTGCAAATTGTGGGACCCTCGTCCGAGATTCCGAAGTTGCGCAGTAAAGGGATTTTAATTGCACAAGGAAACTGCCTTCTTCCCCAAGTTCTTCACCCTATATAAGACCAAGCCAAGCACACAATTGGGGATTTTTTTTACGAAATTTCAAGAGCAACAAAGCAATAACGAAGACGAAGAATTCGAAGACTTCAAGCATAGATTTATCGTCTATGATTTATTTTATTTGTGTTTTTCCTTTAATCATGAGTAGCTAATTTTCTTATTTCTAGGATTTTATTTGGAACCCTATGTGGGATTTATGAACCCCTTTCTATGATTTTATGCAAGTTTTAATTTCGGATTATTTCTTCTTCTTGTTATATTAAGTTCATGAAACTGGCCACTTTATGCGCTTTTATGTTATTGTTAATCGCATGAATCGGAAGATCGGGTTAATAATTAGAACTGTGGTAGAAGAGCCTTTGTGGTATTAACATAGGAATATAGTTAATCTCTTAGGTAGCCATTATTGAGATTTGTGCTTAATGCTGTGTTCTAGAATTAATTGCATAGGAATATAGTAATTGAATCTAGAGTATTAGAATCGTAATACACGCGGAAGCGGATTATGATTATTTTAGCATCTCAGGTTAATAATCCGGGTTAATTGCTTGCATAATTGAATGAATTGGGGGAGTAATAATCACATAGGGGGGAGAATAAAATCATAGGCTTGCTTATCTTGATTGAATCTTCGTTTTTAAATTGCTTTATTGTTTTTGCTTGCTTTTAATTTAGTTTAATTTAGTTAATTCTCTCTAAAATTCGACTGTGTAGGGTGGGCTTGATAATAATTGGTAGAATTTAGCGTCTAGGATTAGATAATTAAATATTCTCTGTGGGTTCAATATCCGGACTTTTAGTCCACTATATTACTTGTACGATACGTGCACTTGCGTGTAGGTTTTCGGCCAACAAGTTTTTGGCGCCGTTGCCGGGGATTATTTTAATTATTTATTTTATTCTAGCTCTACATTTGAACAATTTTCACGATTCACCCATTTAATTTTTGTTTTATTTTATTTTTGTTTTAGGTACTGTGTAGCGTAGGAGACTCGATCTTGCTAGAGAAGCGTTTGATCCCGAAATTGAACGTACTTTTCGAGCCGCTAGGAGACGACAACGTGCAAACAATATAATGGCAGACGAAGAACGCAGAGACGCAGAGGGTCATTTACTCGATGCGAATGGAATTCGCACCCAAGACCCAGCCCCTCAACTTCCGTTACAGCCAGCAGTTAGGCCACGGGCACTTCAAGATTACATAATCCCAACTCTAGACGGATTCCGCCCGAGCATCCAATATCCACCCATTGAGGCGCACAATTTTGAGATCAAGCAAGGCCTTTTGACGATGCTCCAAAATAACAGGCTATTTAGTGGGTTGGCAGGTGAAGATCCCCATATTCACATTGTCAATTTTCTAGATACCTGTAATTCCCACCGTCAAAACGGCGTTTCCCAAGAGGCGCTTCAATTAATTCTCCTCAAGCACTCCCTACAAGGAAGAGCTCGCCAGTGGTTGATGTCCCAAGCCCCCCACTCTATCTCGTCGTGGCCTCAACTCCTCAACCTTTTCATGAAAGTTTATAGCTCACCCGAGAAGGACGAGAGAATCCGACGAGAAATTCATAATTTTGTCCAAGAGCAAGGCGAGCAATTGTACGAGGCATGGGAGAGATTTAAGACCCTTTTGAGGCAGTGTCCAACACATGGAGTCGAACAATGGCGGCAAATCCACATCTTCTACCAAGGGATTAACGAGAATGCACGAACCGTCTTAGATGCATCAACCGGAGGTAATTTTATGAGTCAATCAATACCGGATGCATTTATCATGTTGGATCAAATTGATCAAAATCGGTTTGCCAAGTCAAGCGAGAGGACGGTTAGTGGAGCCAAGAAAGTTCCCGGAGTGTTGGAGTTAGATGCAATTACGGCCCTTCAGGCTCAAGTGACCCAAATTGCTCAACAAAATCAACTCCTTCTACAGCACATCAAAGCAAGTCCACCACAACAAGTCCAAGTAATTGATTCTCCATGTTGTGAAATTTGCGGTGGAAATCACTACACGCTCCAATGCCAACAAGATGTGGAATCGCTCAACTACGTCAATAACGCGCCTCGCCAATTCCAAAATCAAGGGTGGAGATCACAAGGGCAATATGGAGGAAATCAACAAGGCCAAGGGTATCAAAGACCTCAAGGTCAATTTCAAAATCAAGCCGCTCCTCAACAAAGCTATCAAGGCAACAATCCACCGGCCCAAAAATCAAGCACGGAGGAGATTTTGGCCCAATTCATGACTGCTACCCAAGCCTCGCTGCGGAATTTGGAGAATCAATTCGCTCAATTCGTTGTGAATCAAGAGAATCGTCCGGCGGGAGCATTGCCATCGAATACGGAAGATCCTCGAAAGCAAAAGTTCGAGACGTGCCAAGCTATCGATTTCAAGATCGAGAAAAATGAAGAAATTCAAGTCAAGCCGCAAGTCACTGTAGCCGAATGGGTCGAACCAATCCCATATCCACAAAGATTGCTAACGAAAAAGATCGAGGTCGAGACGTGCCAAGCAGTCACCTTGAAGAACGGTAAGCAATTGGAGGAAGCCCCACGAAAAGAGAAGAGGAACACGGTTATCGAGAAGCTGAAAGTGAATGAGGAAAAAGAATCAACTCATGAAGAGCCACCATCAACGATGCCTTCACAAGTCCCTCCAATTCCTTATCCTCAAAAGTTTATAAAGAAGAAGCTCGACACCGAATATCAAAGATTTTTGGACAAGTTGAAGGAAATTCGCATAAATATTCCTTTCATTGAAGCACATCAAAAGATGCCAAAGTGGGTGAAGTTCCTCAAGGACCTCGTGAAGAAAAGTAAGAAATTGCAAGGGAACGAGATGATCCAACTCACAGAGCAAATTAGTGCAATTCTTACTCGGCCTCTTCCACAAAAACTCGGCGATCCAGGTAAGTTTACTATTCCTTGTACTACAGGAGGTAAAATGTTTAGATCGCTCATTGATTTAGGTGCTAGCATTAATCTTATGCCGTACTCTACTTTTAAAAATCTTGGGTTAGGAGAAATTGAACCGACGGCTATAACTCTTCAATTAGCCGATAGATCTTTAGTTTACCCAAAAGGTATTTTAGATAATGTGCTAGTGAAAGTCAACAAATTTATCTTCCCTGTCGATTTTGTTATACTTGATATAGATGAGGATAGGGAGATACCTCTTATCGTAGGGAGACCTTTTTTAGCCACGTCGAAAATGCTAATTGATTGTGCTAGTGGTGATCTTACAATGACTGTGCATGATCAAACAATCAAATTCAATGTTTTTAATGCTAATAAAAATCCATGTGATAATAATGATTGTTTTGCTATTGAGCTTATGGATTTTACAACTCATGAAAAATTTGATGTTTTGAACGTGGACAATGGGAAAGTATCTTTGAGTGCAGGAGATGATGGCAGAAACGGGAATTGGACGGAGCAAGTTTATTTCATGGACTCACTTTTAAATCCTCCGAGAGAAAGTCATACGAGTCGAGGTCTTAACGACGATGAGAATGCAAGGAAGATGTTGCCACCGAAAGACTCGAGCAAGTCACGAGAGAAGGATTAGTCGAGCTATTGTGGTCGTAAGGAGAAAATCAAAAAGGAATTGCACAAAGGACAATTGGTGTTATTGTGCAAATCCCGTCTTTGGTTATTTCCAAGGAAGCGCAAATCAAAGTGGTCGCGACCGTTTATTGTCCAAGAAATTCTTCCTCACGAGGTGGTCAAAATAAAGGAGCGAGATTCAAATCGTATGTTCATCGTGAAGTGGAGCCGGCTCAAACCGTATTGGGAAGCGAGTGAAGATTGCCAAGTGACTTCGGTCACTTTTGCTTGAAAATAAAGAAGCAAAGTCCGGCTGAAGACTTTAAACTTAGTGCTTCTCGGGAGGCAACCCGAGCTTTATTCTTTTTCGTATTTTTCTTTAATTTTTCGTTTCGTTTTAATATGATAAGCATGCATTCTAATTTATTATTTGAATTTTACTTTTCAGGGTCGAAAACGTGATCGAGGGTCGAGTCGGTCGTCCGCGAAAAAAAAAAAAAAAAAATTTGCATCACTGCATTTGAGACGGCCATCCCAAAATATACCTTTAAAGTGGGACGGCCGTCCCACAACCAGAAGGGAACCGGCAGCCTCGGACGGCCGTCCGAGTTTTAGCCTTAAAACCGGGACGGCCGTCCCCAAACCAGTGAGGGCAGACTAATTCTCGGACGGGCGTCCGAGAATTAGACAAAAACATGGGACAGCCGTTCGACTCTATAATTGAGTGTTTTAAATTTTATAAAATTAGATTTTCTCCCCCATTATTTCCTAAACCCTCCTCTTTCCTTCTCTCTAACTCCCACACACGAATTTTCGAATTTTTGAATTTCTCTTCCAAAAATTCCTCAATTTCACACACATAATTCACTCACGCACTCTCCAATTCTTATTTTGTGTTGGTATTGACAGGGAGGCTAGAGAATCGAACCAAATTCTTCAAAATCTACTCTTTCAAGGCACGTCCACAAGGTGTTCGACAATTTGCCTCAACCAAATTTGGAGGTCGATTCCTGTCCAATTCTTACCGCATCAATTCCAAACGTTCTCCCAACTATGTCGTCCAACAAAAGAGGATGAGCGTGAGAGAGCGAGGGAGGAGCACCCCGATTACATCGGCTACGACTAAATCAGGTGTTTTCTATCCTTAAACTTTGTGCTAATTTCGTTGAGGGCAATGAAAATTTTAAGTTTGGGGGTGAAAAACATGTTATTTTGTGCTTATTTGTTTTAGTTTGCATGCATTAGGTTTTATTCGTTTTTATTGTTTTTCTCGTTTTTCCGGAATATATAAAAAAAAAAAAAAAATTGCTTGAGTCGAATGCATCGATGATTTATGATGATGAGAGATGATCAATGTTTGATGATGAGATTGCTTGTTTTGTGTGATAAGGATTTGATGTTTTTTTAGCTTTCGATTCAACGGGACTTAGAAGCGAATTATTGCTAGGAATCACATTTTGTGCATTGCTTTGGTTGAATTTTTTGTATTTTAAATTTGGAATTAATTTGTGCTAGATCATGCTATGTTCGGTTTTAAGACTCACCTTAGGAAATTTATGATACGAAGTATTGAGTAGTGAGTGATTTGGGATATGATTTGGGCCTTCTTTGAACCATTTGAGCCTTTCAAGCCGACCTTTTTATCGAAATTATCCTTAGAACCTTTATTTGAGCCTCAGAGAAAAGGTGTTCTTTCTTTTAGCCAATGTGTAAGGTAGAATAGGTGGAGATTCTTGAAAATTACCCCTTGGAGTTCGATCGAAAAGTTTTATAAGGTCCTTCTTCTTCTTCTTCGAAAAAAAAAAGAAAAAAAAAAGAAAAGAAAGAAAACAAATATATATGCTTCTATATATATATTAAAAAAAAAGAAAAATAAAGAAGAAAGAAAAAAAGAAGAAGAAGAGACTAGAAGGGAGAAATAAGGACTAGTTGTTGAATTATTTTTGAAAACTCGATCCATTGCCTCAAAAGCAAAAGTGGAGACTTTTGAACTTTTAAAAATCGAGTTTATTAAAGTCCATAGAGGTGAATTCATTGTTTCAAACGCCTATCTTTCAAATTTTGGCGTAATCACCTAAATTTAAGAAGAATAGCCACATATACCCATATTTCCTATCTCGAACCAAAGAGCCTAACAATTGAAAGCCATAAAGCCCCAATGATCCCAATAGCTTAATGTTCGATATTAGTAGAGTAGAATAATTTGGTGAGTATTTGGAGTCAAATATATGCATGTAAGTATAAATTCTTTCTATCTTTAATTTGCAAATATTGGATGCTTGAAGCAATTGTATGAATTGTGGTTTTTGGTAATGGTGAGTGACTAAGTGTTGTTGAATTTTGAGCTTGCGAATGCCTAAGAATTGTCATTATAATTACAAGTTCTAAAAACGTGAAGTTGATCATTGATCTATGTGATGAGATGTAATAGTTGTGTTATTTGCTTATTGGTAGATTTTGCTTGAGGACAAGCAAAAGTTCAAGTTTGGGGGTGTGTTAAGTGTATATTTTTACACTTTATCATATCTTTTTATTTGAGCTTTTGGTGTGTTTTAACAATAATTGGTGCTTAAAAAGTTGATTTATTGTATTTTAGGTACAAATTGAAGAATTGGAAAAGTATGGGGTCAAAACTGCAATTTTGGAGAAAATATGGGCCAAAAGTGAAAAAATCAAAATTCTGAAGATTTAAAGCTGGGACCCCCGTCCGAGTTTTAGTGCAAATTGTGGGACCCCCGTCCGAGATTCCGAAGTTGCGCAGTAAAGGGATTTTAATTGCACAAGGAAACTGCCTTCTTCCCCAAGTTTTTCACCCTATATAAGACTAAGCCAAGCACACAATTGGGGATTTTTTTTACGAAATTTCAAGAGCAACAAAGCAATAACGAAGACGAAGAATTCGAAGACTTCAAGCATAGATTTATCGTCTATGATTTATTTTATTTGTGTTTTTCCTTTAATCATGAGTAGCTAATTTTCTTATTTCTAGGATTTTATTCGGAACCCTATGTGGGATTTATGAACCCCTTTCTATGATTTTATGCAAGTTTTAATTCCGGATTATTTCTTCTTCTTGTTTTATTAAGTTCATGAAACTGCCCACTTTATGCGCTTTTATGTTATTGTTAATCGCATGAATCGGAAGATCGGGTTAATAATTAGAACTGTGGTAGAAGAGCCTTTGTGGTATTAACATAGGAATATAGTTAATCTCTTAGGTAGCCATTATTGAGATTTGTGCTTAATGATGTGTTCTAGAATTAATTGCATAGGAATATAGTAATTGAATCTAGAGTATTGGAATCGTAATACACGCGGAAGCGGGTTATGATTATTTTAGCATCTCAGGTTAATAATCCGGGTTAATTGCTTGCATAATTGAATGAATTGGGGGAGTAATAATCACATATGGGGAGAATAAAATCCTAGGCTTGCTTGTCTTGATTGAATCTTCGTTTTAAATTGCTTTATTGTTTTTGCTTGCTTTTAATTTAGTTTAATTTAGTTAATTCTCTCTAAAATTCGACTGTGTAGGGTGGGCTTGATAATTATTGGTAGAATTTAGCGTCTAGGATTAGATAATTAAATATTCCCTGTGGGTTCGATATCCGGACTTTTAGTCCACTATATTACTTATACGATACGTGCACTTGCGTGTAGGTTTTCGGCCAACAAGTTTTTGGCGCCGTTGCCGGGGATTATTTTAAGGGTTAATATTGGAGACACCCCTAAAACCAAACATAATTAGATGTGAGGCACAACCTCAAATAGAATGTTTTAACTAAATCCTTATTTGAAAATTTAATTTGACCCACATCCTTTTATTTTTATTTAACCCAAAAATACCCTTAATATACCTAATAAAAAAACCACGTTTCTCTATATTTTCTCTTTTTTTCTCTCTTTTCCCCACATTCTTCTTCAACCGCCGCCTACCCTAGTTTTCTCTCTTCTTCAACCGCCCAAACCCTTCTCTCTCTTTTCTCTCTTTTTGTAGCGGTGCTCTCTTTCACATCGAGAGGATATGTTAGATCTGGGATTGACGGCAACGGCGCTGGGTTTTGCTATCAAGAATGACGGGCGGCAAAAGGATGAGGCGGTGAGTGGAGAAGAGAAGACCCGCTTCATTGCCGGATGAATCTGATGCGACGATGTTGGAGAGTGAATTTGTGTGCGGTCGAGATTTATAGCATAACTACCACCATGGAAATGATAAAACCGAGCTTCTGTCTTTCTTTCAATAAGAGGTTTTTCATTTATTTTTTATTTATTTATTTATTTATTTTTTCTTTTTTTAAATTTAGAGAGCTTGATATATTTATGGTGGGGTGGTTATGGCGATATGGGGGGCGATGGTTATGGCAGTGAGGGCGATGATGGCAGATCTAGGTTACGTAACGAAGAGGAAGATGATGAAAGGTTCGAGGATTATGGGATTTTGAAGATCGTTTTCATAGGTGGAGTTCGTCGCGGATCTAGGTTTTCCAAAAGGCGGCGACTGCGGCTGTTGGCTGCTATAATTTCGCGGCGGCTGCATTTACAGCTAGGGTTAACGAGGACTGCAAGTTGTTCGCGGCTAGGGTTCGAAATAGTATACCGTAGTAAACCATAGTACACCGTAGTATACCATAGTATATCATAGTCTACTACAGATTGTTATAGTGTATATGAACAGACAAAGAATGTATGTCGAAGTGGAGTTCGAATTTTAGAAGTCTACAAGCGACGATAATGACTACGGTAACTATAGATGACTACATGACCTATAGAAGATAAACTAAAAATAAAAAAAAAATTAAAAACATGTAAATTGAATTATGAAAAAAATGAAAAATAATATATTATTTTGTAAAATGTATAAAAAAAGGAAAAAGAACAACATCGTTTTTGTATAATAGTCAATAAAATACTAAAATAAAGAAAGAGAAAAAGAAGACAATTGGGTATTCTGTAAAAAAAATGTCATGCGGAAAAATAAAATTATTATATGTAGAATAAAAGAATAATTATTGCAGTTTAATTACTTAATAAAGATTTTAAATTTGTTAGTGAAGGGGCATTTTTGGAATGAATTTTATAAAGGATGTGAAGCAAATGTTTAGTTGAGCTTGTTATTTAGTTCTAATAAGTTTTGTCACTAGGGACCTATATCTCAAGGCCCCTTATTTTAATTATTTATTTTATTCTAGCTCTACATTTGAACAATTTTCACGATTCACCCATTTAATTTTTGTTTTATTTTATTTTTGTTTTAGGTACTCTTTAAGCGTTGGAGACTCGATCTTGCTAGAGAAGCGTTTGATCCCGAAATTGAACGTACTTTTCGAGCCGCTAGGAGACGTCAACGTGCAAACAATATAATGGCAGACGAAGAACGCAGAGACGCAGAGGGTCATTTACTCGATGCGAATGGAATTCGCATCCAAGACCCACCCCCTTAACTTCCGTTACAGCCAGCAGTTCGGCCACGGGCACTTCAAGATTACATAATCCCAACTCTAGACGGATTCCGCCCGAGCATCCAATATCCACCGATTGAGGCGCACAATTTTGAGATCAAGCAAGGCCTCTTGACGATGCTCCAAAATAACAGGCTATTTAGTGGATTGGCAGGTGAAGATCCCCATCTTCACATTGTAAATTTTCTAGATACCTGTAATTCCCACCGTCAAAACAGCGTTTCCCAAGAGGTGCTTCAATTAAGTCTCCTCAAGCACTCCCTACAAGGAAGAGCTCGCCAGTGGTTGATGTCCCAAGCCCCCCACTCTATCTCGTCGTGGCCTCAACTCCTCAACCTTTTCATGAAAGTTTATAGCTCACCCGAGAAGGACGAGAGAATCCGACGAGAAATTCATAATTTTGTCCAAGAGCAAGGCGAGCAATTGTACGAGGCATGGGAGAGATTTAAGACCCTTTTGAGGCAGTGTCCAACACATGGAGTCGAACAATGGCGGCAAATCCACATCTTCTACCAAGGGATTAACGAGAATGCACGAACTGTCTTAGATGCATCAACCGGAGGTAATTTTATGAGTCAATCGATACCGGATGCATTTATCATGTTGGATCAAATTGCTCAAAATCGGTTTGCCAAGTCAAGCGAGAGGACGGTTAGTGGAGCCAAGAAAGTTCCCGGAGTGTTGGAGTTAGATGCAATTACGGCCCTTCAGGCTCAAGTGACCCAAATTGCTCAACAAAATCAACTCCTTCTACAGCACATCAAAGCAAGTCCACCACAACAAGTCCAAGTAATTGATTCTCCATGTTGTGAAATTTGCGGTGGAAATCACTACACGCTCCAATGCCAACAAGATGTGGAATCGCTCAACTACGTCAATAACGCGCCTCGCCAATTCCAAAATCAAGGGTGGAGATCACAAGGGCAATATGGAGGAAATCAACAAGGCCAAGGGTATCAAAGACCTAAAGGTCAATTTCAAAATCAAGCCGCTCCTCAACAAAGCTATCAAGGCAACAATCCACCGGCCCAAAAATCAAGCACGGAGGAGATTTTGGCCCAATTCATGACTGCTACCCAAGCCTCGCTGCGGAATTTGGAGAATCAATTCGCTCAATTCGTTGTGAATCAAGAGAACCGTCCGGCGGGAGCATTGCCATCGAATACGGAAGATCCTCGAAAGCAAAAGTTCGAGACGTGCCAAGCTATCGATTTCAAGATCGAGAAAAAAGAAGAAATTCAAGTCAAGCCGCAAGTTACTGTAGCCGAATGGGTCGAGCCAATCCCATATCCACAAAGATTGCTAACGAAAAAGATCGAGGTCGAGACATGCCAAGCAGTCACCTTGAAGAACGGTAAGCAATTGGAGGAAGCCCCACGGAAAGAGAAGAGAAACACGGTAATCGCGAAGCCAAAAAAGAATGAGGAAAAAGAATCATCTCATGACAAGCCACCATCGACAGTGCCTTCACAAGTCCCTCCAATTCCTTATCCTCGAAAGTTTATAAAGAAGAAGCTCGACGCCGAATATCAAAGATTTTTGGACAAGTTGAAGGAAATTCGCTTAAATATTCCTTTCATTGAAGCACTTAAAAAGATGCCTAAGTGGGTGAAGTTCCTCAAGGACCTCGTAAAGAAAAGTAAGAAATTGCAAGGGAACGAGATGATCCAACTCACGGAGCAAATTAGTGCGATTCTTACTCGGCCTCTTCCACAAAAACTCGGCGATCCAGGTAAGTTTACTATTCCTTGTACTATGGAGGTAAAAATTTTAGATCAATCATTGATTTAGGCGCTAGCATTAATCTTATGCCTTATTCAACCTTTAAAAATCTTGGGTTAGGAGAAATTGAACCGACGGCTATAACTATTCAATTAGCCGATAGATCTTTAGTTTACCCAAAAGGTATTTTAGAGAATGTGCTAGTGAAAGTCAATAAATTTATCTTCCCTGTTGATTTCGTGATACTAGATATAGATGAGGATAGGGAGATACCCCTTATCGTAGCAAGGCCGTTTTTAGCCACGTCGAAAACTCTCATTGATTGTGCTAGTGGTGATCTTACAATGACTGTGCATGATCAAACAATCAAATTCAATGTTTTTAGTGCTAATAAAAATCCATGTGATAATAATGATTGTTTTGCTATTGGGCTTATGGATTTTACAAATAATGAAAAGTTTGATGTTTTGATCTTGGACAATGGGAAAGCATCTTTGAGTGCAGGGGATGATGGCGGAAACAAGAATCGGAAGGAGCAAGTTTACTTCATGGACTCAATTTCAACTCCTCCAAGAGAAAGTCATACGAGTCGAGATCTTAACGACGATGAGAATGCAAGGAAGATGTTGCCACCCAAAGAATCGAGCAAGCCACGAGAGAAGAGCAAATCACGGCTGTGGTTATTCCCAAGGAAGAGCAAATCAAAGTGGTCGAGACCATTTATTGTCCAAGAGATTCTTCCTCATGAGGTGGTCAAAATAAAGGAGCGAGATTCAAATCGTACGTTCAACGTGAAGCGGAGCCGGCTCAAACCGTATTGGGAAGCAAGTGAAGATTGCCAAGTGACTTCGGTCACTTTTTCTTGAAAATAAAGAAGCAACGTCCGGCTGAAGACTTTAAACTTAGCGCTTCTCGGGAGGCAAGCCGAGCTTTATTGTTTTTCGTAGTTTTCGTTAATTTTTCGTTTCGTTTTTATTGTCATAGGCATGCATTCTAATTAATTTATTTGAATTTTACTTTTCAGGGTCGAATGCATGATCGGGGGGTCCAGACGGCCGGCTGTTCGAGAAAAAAAAAAATTTGCAGCACTGCATTTGAGACGGCCGTCCCAAAATATACCTTTAAAATGGGACGGTCGTCCCACGTCCAGAGGTGAACCAGTAGCCTCGGACGGCCGTCCGAAAATAATGCACAAAACCGGGACGGCCGTCCCTAAACCAGTGAGGCAAGACTACTTCTCGGACGGCCGTCCGAGAAATAGGCAAATATGTGGGACGACCGTCCGAACTCAAAAGGGGGCGTTTAAAGGTATTCTAACTCCCACACACGAATTTTCGAATTTTTTTGAATTTCTCTTCCAAAAATTCTACGATTCCACACACGTAATTCACTCTCACACTCTCCGATTCTTATTTTGTGTTGGTATTGACAGGGAGGCTAGAGAATCAAACCAACCTCTACAAAATCTACTCATTCACGGCACACCCACAAGGTGTTCGACAAATTGCTCCAACCAAGTTTGGGGGTCGATTCTCGTTTAATTCTTACCGAATCCATTCCAAAAGTTCTCCCAAATATGTCTTCCAACAACAGAGGCCGCACGAATGAAGCTTCATCCTCCAAAGGCAAAGGCAAAGGCAAGAAATGTGCCACCAAAACGACGATTCCGAAAGAAAGATGATAATTACGAGGAATCGATTGACTACCGTCGAGCATAAAGTCAATACGGTGGAGGCACTTCAACGGTGGTCAAGCAAAATGCTACAAGCTATTGTCCAACACTTGGGATGCGGGACGCCCGATTGCATCGAGCCGGCACCTTTACCGGCACCCATTCTTGAACCCGTACCCGAGCTTTCCGATGAGGACGAGCTTGAGAGAGCAAGGGAGGAGCACCCTGATCACATTGACTCCGACTAAATCAGGTGTTTTCTATCCTTAAACTTTGTGCTAATTTCGTTGAGGGCAACGAAAATTTTAAGTTTGGGGGTGAAAAGCATGTTTTTGTTCTTATTTGTTTTAGTTTGCATGCATTAGGTTTTATTCCTTTTTATTGTTTTTCTCGTTTCTTCGAAAAAGAAAAAAAAATTGCTTGAGTCGAATGCATCGATGATTTATGATGATGAGAGATGATCAATGTTTGATGATGAAATTGCTTGTTTTGTGTGATAAGGATTTGATGTTTGTTTTGCTTTCGTTCAACGGAACTTAGAAACGAATTATTGCTAGGAATCACATTTTGTGCATTGCTTTGGTTGAATGTTTTGTATTTTAAATTTGGAATTAATTTGTGCTAGATCATGCTATGTTCGGTTTTATAGACTCACCTTAGGAAATCTATGATACGAAGTATTGAGTAGTGAGTGATTTGGGATATGATTTGGGCCTTCTTTGAACCGTTTGAGCCTTTCAAGCCGACCTGTTTATCAAAATTATCCTTAGAACCTTGATTTGAGCCTCGGAGAAAAGATGTTCTTTCTTTTAGCCAATGTGTAAGGTAGAATAGGTGGAAATTCTTGAAAATTACCCCTTGGAGTTCGGTCTAAAATTTTTATAAGGTCCTTCTTCTTCTTCGAAAAAAAAAAAAAAAAAAGAAGAAGAAGAAGAAGAATGAAACACGTGGATTATTTCCACATTTTGTTTTTAACTTTCTTATTTTCTAACTAAATTTTAGTCATGGAATAAGTAGTGCTTAGTGGGTTAAGTATAGGGCTTAGTGGGCTAAGTATATTACTTAGTGGGCTAAGTAGTGCTTAGTGGATTAAATTGTGAATATTATTTTAACTAACCCACTAACCCATGTTCTTGAGTGCTCTTGTAGTTGGTTTTCTTGCAGATCATGGGCTGAGGAGTGGAAGCTTGGAATGTCTATAAATACCGACTACAAGACTCAAGGAAGTCGATCGATTCCGAAGAAATAAACACCGAGAGCTGAAAAGAATACATGAGTGTTTTAGTGTGTTTTTAGAATCGGTTGGTTGTACTCCTCATGAGTACAATCTTTACGTACTCCTCATGAGTACATTCTTTACGTACTTCTCATAAGTACATTCTTTGTAGTCTAGATTGCTTAGTATATATGTTTCTAGACTTGGTTGTAAGAATGATCAAGATAGTGATTCATTCATAAGTTCTTTACGTACTCCTTATGAGTACATTCTTTGAAATCTAGAATTTTTAATATTTCTCTTTTTGTATCTAGATTTGAATGTAAGAATGATCATGAGCAATGTTATCGGAACCGGACCGGACCGGCCGGTCGGACCGGTTCGACCGGGACCCAACAATTTGGCGGTCCGGTTTGAACTCCAAAACCGGAGAAATTGAAAACCGGGGTCAAAATGAACAAACCCGGTTCAACCGGGTAAAACCCGGAAACCGGCGAACCGGTTAATGACCCCGGGTTTTGTCAAAAAAAGTATATGGTGGACGGATCTCGGCCGCAAAGGCTGTTATGTGGGCGGATCTGGGCGGCGGTGGGTTGAATCCGGTGGTCGGAGGCTGGAGGTGGACGGATCTTGGTTGTAAAGACTATATTAGGTGGGCGAATCTGGGCGGTGGTGGGCTGAATTCAGTGGTCGGAGGCCGAAATGGAGAGAAAGGAGAGAAAAAGAAGAGAAGAAGAGAAGGAAGGTTTTTGGATTTACAGAGGAGAGAGAAAGGAAGAGAGAGAGAGAGGGAGAGGGGGGGCTGTTGCGTGAAGAAGAAAGGAAACAGAAAGTGGGAAGAGAGAGAAAGAGACATGTCAAATGAGAGATAAAAAATGTTAATAAAAAAATGTTAATAAAAATATAAATAAAACAAAATGAAGTGAGATATATGATATTAAAATGGAAAAGACATGTAAAATATATAAAAGATATATAGGAATATTGTATTTTTAAAGTTTAAAATTAATACAATAATTAAAAAAATTAATAAATAAAAAAATTAAAAAACCCGGGTCGAACCCGGTTGAACCGGTCCAACCGTGACCCGAAAACCTATCCGGTTTTGTGTCCGGTCCGGTTCTGATAACATTGATCATGAGAATGATTCATTCATAAGGAAGAAGTTTTCGCGCATCTTCCATTTGTATTCTTGGAATACTGTTTTAATATATTTTTCCGTCCTGTAAAGGGCAAGTTCACAAGTCTTTACTTGTGAACATTTTTAAATCTGAGTATTGTCTTTTAATCTTTATATTTCCGCTGCATGTTATCTCAAGTGTCATAACACTTCAGATAACATCTCTGTATTAAACGAATTCGGGACCATAAATTTATTCAATTGGCATCAAGAGCCAACACTTGACGTATACTAAGTGTTTGTTCCTTTTTTTTTTCAGAAATGAATTCGTGATGGATACTCAGATGACTGCTTCTATGCGACCTCCTGTACTTGATGGCACAAACTACACATACTGGAAAGTCAAGATGAGGGCGTACATCAAAGCCATTGATGAGAGAGCCTGGAGATCTATTCTCACTGGATGGAAGCCACCAACTATCACAGATGCGGATGGGGATTTGTTTCCAATACCAGAATTACGGTGGACACCAGACGATCTATCAAATGCCAACCAAAACTTAAAGGCGTTAAATGCAATTTTTAATTCAGAAGATTTAACAATGTTTAAATTGATCTCAGTGTGCACTTCTGCGAAGGATGCTTGGGAAGTTCTTCAGCTACATTGTGAGGGATCAAACAATGTCAGAAGAACTAAGCTCAGATTACTCTCTTCCAAATTTGAGAGACTGAGAATGGAAGAAACTGAAACAATTTCTCAGTACAATGAGAAATTGATTGATTTAGCTAATGAATTTCAATCCTTAGGTGGTCCTTTGAGCAACGAGACACGGGTAAATAAGGTATTGAGAACTCTTCCAGAAAGATTCAGCATGACGGTTACTGCTATTGAGGAGGCCAAAGACACATCATCTCTACGGCTGGACGACTTAATTGGTAGTCTAAAGTCTAGAGAGATGAACTTTGAAGATCAAAGAAAGGAGAAAGGAAAGGCTATCTCAAATGCACTACAGGCAGAACTAGAGAAGGAAGATATTGCTCCGGAGTATGACGATGATGCAGAAGAATGTCTCAACAATGTGGCATTTCGGAAATTCAATAGGGCATACAGACGAAGTGGAATCAAGCCCGGACAGTTATTTCCAGATGGCTCTCCACAAAATCAACAAACTCAGCCCCGGAACAGATCTATTCCACAGAGAACATTTCCTCAAACATCTTCTCAAAACATTTTAAAAAATTCTTCATTTATTCGTTCAATTTCTGAACCACCTAACTTGGATCATATTAAATGCAGGGCCTGTTCAGGATTTGGACATTATGCTAATGAATGTGTAAATACCTTGAGAAGAAGAGGAATGAGTCTGATTTGTGCTGTCAGTGATGAGGAGGAAGAGCAACCTGAACAGACAGAGGAGCAGCAATCCACTAAACATGCTCTTTCTGTCAGATATATCACTGAAAATTCTTCTGAAACAGAATCGCAAGGAGTTTCTCTAGATGCTGCAACACTTTCTGAAACACTTTCAGTAACTAAAATTTCTGAGTTAGATGATAATCATTATACATGTTTGAACTCTATTTCTTTGAATGCAGCAGGATCCAGTAAAGAAGCAGTTAGAAATGACGAAGAAATGTGTAAGAAGCTGTTCAGCGACTTGGAGAAAAAGACTCAAGCTCTAGATGCAGCCAACAAGGAAAATTCTTCGCTTAAAGAAACAATCACCCACTTGGAGGTTGGTATCACCAAGAAGGATCTTGAACTGGCAAAGGTGAAAGATGAACTCAAAGAAGCAACTCTAGCAATCAAGAGGATGAATACCGGCACAACTAAACTCAAAGAGATTGTGTCACTGGAGAAGTACAACAAAAATGAAGGTCAAGGGATCAAAAACCAAGTGAAGAAGCACAAGCCAGTAAAGAAGAAGGAAATTGTCTTTGTAAAAGAGAAGGGTTCAAATGGAAAAGAATGCAGAAATTCCACAGTCACCACTCCAGAGTCCAGAATAAGGGGATACATTTGTCATTACTGTTTCTCACCAGGACATATCCGTCCATTTTGTGAGAAACTAAGTAGTGACAAAATGTTGTACATAATGAGTCACATCACTCCAGGGAACACCTCCAAGAAAAATGTAGAATTTACCAAAAAAGAGTGTAGAATATGAACTCCCAAAGGTAAACTTATGTGCAAAGCAGTATACACTTCTTTAAATGCTAACATTTCAGGTTCATGGTACTTTGATAGTGGATGCTCTAGGCACATGACTGGAACTAAAGAATTTCTATCAAACTACCATACACTCAATGGAGGACGTGTAACCTATGGAGGAGGAGCTAAAGGCAAAGTGGTTGGACGTGGAACACTCAGTATTGAGGGACTTCCAAAACTTTCAAATGTCTTACATGTTGAAGGATTGGGGTCAAATCTCATCAGTATTAGTCAATTGTGTGATGATGATCTACGTGTGCAATTTGATAAATACTGTTGTTCTGTGTTTGATAATCAAAATCATTGTGTACTGACAGGTTCCAGATCAATGGATAATTGTTATCAAACAGGTGACACCATCTCATGCAAGAGCTCAAGAGTAAGTGAAGTAGAGCTGTGGCACCAGAAACTAGGGCACACAAACTTCAAAAATCTGAAGTTGCTCAACAAGTACAATGCCATAAGAGGAATTCCAGATCTCAAGATCAAGGACATTCCTATATGCGGAATGTGCCAGAAGGGAAAGCAAACTAGAGTACCACACAAAGTGTTACAACACGTTGGTACCACCATTTGTTTTGAACTTGTACATATGGATCTTATGGGTCCCATAGAGGTAGAAAGTTTAGGTGGTAAAAAATATGTTTTTGTGTGTGTTGATGATTTTTCAAGATATACTTGGGTGTACTTTTTAAGAGAAAAATCTGATACTTTTGAAGTTTTCAGAAATTTGTACAGGTTTGTTAGAACTCAATTTCAAGTTTCTATTCGTAGAATAAGGTCTGATCATGGAAAAGAATTTGAGAATGCTTTATTTCTTGCTTTTTGTAATAAAAAGGTTATAAAGCATGAATTTTCTGCTCCAAAAACTCCTCAGCAAAATGGTATTGCTGAAAGAAAAAACAGAACTATCCAGGAGATGGCTAGGGTAATGATGATTGCAAAAAATCTGTCTAAAAGGTTTTGGGCTGAGGCTGTCAACACAGCCTGTCACATCTCAAATCGTGTGTATCTAAGATTAGGGTCTATGATGACTTCATATGAAATTATTTATGGAAAGAAACCTAATCTAGAATACATGCATGTGTTTGGATGTGTCTGCTATGTCCTAAATGATAGAGATCATCTAGCTAAATTTGATTCAAAAAGTGATTTGAGTTTGTTAATGGGATACTCTAATAACAGTCATGCTTATAGAGTATATAACTTAAGAACTCGAACCATTATTGAATCTGTAAATGTGATATTTGATGACTTTGCTGATCTCCGCAGTAAAACAGCTGAAGATGAAGTTGATGACCTGATTGCTGAAGGAGAAACAACCGGAGAAGACACTACTGCCACAGATGCCCCAGATATAAACAGTCCGGTTTCAAGAGAAGAAGGTGTTGAGCCAAGTGTCACCACATCTGACTCAATACATCCTACAGAGGACACAGAAGTTGAATTGCAGCCAACCTATGATGTCTGCAGAAAGGAACCATCAAGTAGAATCCAGAAAAATCACCCCTCTACTCAAGTGGTGGGAGATATCTTTGATGGGATAAGAACCAGAAGAAAAGAGAGAGTGAATTACAGAGATATGGTAAGATTTGCAAACTTATCTTCTGAATGTGCACTAACTGGAACTACTTGTTTTGTGTCTTCAGTGGAACCAATGAATATTGCAGAAGCTCTGAAGGATGAATTCTGGATGAATGCAATGCATGAAGAGTTGAATCAGTTCATCAGAAATGATGTTTGGTACTTAGTTCCCAGACCAAGCCATGTAAATGTGATAGGAACTAAGTGGATTTTCAAAAACAAAACTGATGAAAAAGGTACAGTGGTTAGAAATAAGGCTAGGTTAGTAGCACAAGGTTATACTCAAATTGAGGGTATAGACTTTGATGAAACTTTTGCTCCAGTAGCTAGAATTGAATCTATTAGGTTACTTCTTGCTATAGCCTGTTTTCTTAAAATCATATTGTATCAGATGGACATTAAAAGTACATTTCTGAATGGTGTTCTAAATGAAGAAGCATATGTAGAGCAGCCCAAGGGTTTTGAAGATTCTGCCAAGCCTAATCATGTTTTCAAGCTTAAGAAGGCTCTGTATGGTCTTAAACAAGCTCCTAGAGCTTGGTATCAAAGATTCACTGACTTCTTACTTGAAATACAGTTTAACAGAGGAGAGGCAGACATAACTCTATTTGTTAGAAGAACAAATAACCATATCATTATTGTACAAATATATGTTGATGATATTGTTTTTGGTTCTACATGTGCTAACCTTTTACTGTCTTTTGTAGATTCTATGTCTCATACTTTTGAAATGAGCATGGTAGGAGAGTTGAATTACTTCCTAGGACTCCAAATCAAACAGGCATGTGATGGAATTTTTGTAAATCAAAAGAAGTATGCTCTCAATCTGGTCAAAAGGTTTGAGTTGGAGTCAGCCAAGCACATGAAAACTCCAATGGGTTCAAGTCAAAAACTGTCCAAGGATGATGTTGCTGAAGATGTTGACAGCACCCTATACAGAAGCATGATTGGAAGCCTTCTGCATCTAACAGCAAGCAGGCCTGACATTATGTTTAGTGTTTGTATGTGTGCCAGGTATCAAGCTAATCCCAAAGTAACTCATCTTAAAGTTGTGAAGAGGATTATTAGGTATGTTGCAGGTACAGTAGACTTAGGTATTCAGTTTTTCAAAGACACTAATACTAATTTGATAGGTTTTAGTGATTCTGATTGGGCTGGGGATATTAGTGACAGAAAAAGCACTTCAGGTGCATGTTTCTTTTTGGGGAATAATCTGGTTTCATGGTTTAGTAGAAAACAAAATTGTGTATCACTTTCAACAGCTGAATCAGAATATGTAGCTGCTGGAAGATGTTGTGGTCAACTAATTTGGATGAAACAAATGTTGGGAGATTATGGGTTAACCAGTGACATCCTGACCATATATTGTGATAATTCAAGTGCTATTGACATTTCAAAAAATCCTGTTCAACACTCACGAACTAAACACATAGATATTAAACATCATTTTATTCGTGATATAGTTGAGAAAAATATAGTGTGCTTAAAGCACATTCCTACAGAAGATCAGCTGGCTGACATCTTTACAAAGGCATTAGATTATGAGAGGTTTTCTAAACTCAGAAAATCTCTCGGGATGTGTACTCAATAAACATGTCTTGAAATATGTTACAGCACCTCATCAAAATATCTTAAGCTGCAACATAATTTACTGAAGCTTAGCTTCTTTAAATAATGACTTCACTGTGATGGATTATTTTCTAAATAAGTAACTGGAAGTCTTTCACCTTGAAACGTGATCATGCTTCATGTAAACATTTGGGGAATAATTACACTCACATAAGTCAAACTCCTCTATTTTGATAGTCATATCTTAGTAACTGAGGAACCTTCAAACTGAACACTTGATCATGTTCCATGTGAATTGTTTGACTTGAAAATAAGAGTTTTATTTAAAAAAAAAAAAAAAAAATATTATATAATAAATTCTATGCATGTTAGCCAATTTTTTTCTTCTCACTATTAATCATTAATAAATGTGTTTTATATTTTTGTGAATAATTCATGAGTGCTACGGTTTTTATTCTTTATTTTTATTGAATTATCGCTATTTATATGGGTCATGGGTACATGAGTTAGTCCTTCATTTTCCACTAAGTCCACTCCTTATTATGCCATGTGTCACGGTTTGCTTTAAACTGCCAAATAAACTTTTATTCTCCTTTATCACACTTTCTCCAAGAAAAACGCACACCACTTCTTCACCTTCTCCACTTCAATTTTTTTTTCCAGCAAAAATTAGGGCTTATAAATTTCGTGCTTCTTCTTTCGAAAATTCACACTCAAAAATCAAAAGCACAAAGAAGCAATCTCTCTTTATCTACTGTATCATGGCATCTCCTCCTAGAAATCCTCTTCCAGCCGCCGTTGGTGATGTCCACAACGATGCTGCAGCACCTGAACCAGCAGACCCAAATCTGGCCATCATCGTTCATCCTATCAACCTTGAAGCTGTGCCGATCAGTTTTATTGAGCCCGAAGACGAGCTGAATCCGATTGACCCAGACAACTTCCAGAACGTGGGTCCCCCTTCCACTACAGGAAGGTTTCCAACTCGCCGGTCCAAGCGCATGAATCCCTTCCCAGATCTGAATGCTACTGGTTCACAACGCCGGAGGGGAGGACATTCTCCCAGCAGAGGCGGCAGAGGTGGAAGAAGAGGCGGCAGAGTCGGTCGCACTCCAGTTAGGCCAAACCCACCAAGAGGCCTTCATTTGGTTGATGAAGAAACTGATGATGAAGAGGGAGATCCTACTTTTGGAGAACCAAGCCCAAGCTCTCTCCTCAAGCTCCACTGAGTCATCCTCCAAAGACTCACCTCCACCAGCATCAACTCAGGGGGAGACATTTCAGTCCAACATGGCAGCAACTCCCTCTCAACATCCTGTTTCCGAAGATGTTGCTGCACATGTTCCTGAAAATGCTGCTGCACCTACTGTCTCAGACAATGCTTCTCAAAATGTTGCTGAGGATGCTGCTCCTTATCAAGATGAGGAAATGCCAGACTTTCTGGGATGTCCTTTGCTGAGCATGTAGATATCTCCACTGCTGATGCCGAGGACTTTGCCACCACAGAAGAAACCTCACTTCCTACACCCTCAGCTCCAAATGAAGATCCTCTGGAAACTCTGGCAGAGGCAGCTGTTCAAGTGGATGCACCACCTTCCCAGGTTGAAGAGGAAGAGAAAAGTGATGACAGTTGGAAAGTGCCCTTGCCTCTTTCCGCAAGAATTTGCCATCCTCAGAGTCAGACAGTGATTCTTCGAGGACTCATCTCAGATGGAAGAAGATGCTGCTCCAACTGTTGCATCACCTGAGCCAGCATACATCCCAGATGAACTTGAAGAATCAGAAGAAGAGGAACACTCAGCGGATGAAGAGTTAGACTTGGATGGGAAGAATCTGTCAACTCCTTTTGAGGTAAACAATGCCTTCAGTCCTACTTTTTTTTTCTAAATCTGATTCAAATTTGAGTCCTCAAATCATGAATTGCCAATTCATTGAGGAAAAGAAAATTTCCAAGGATGAGTTTGATTGACATAGGATCACTGCTTTTCTTGATCAAAGAAAAATCCTTAGTCTAGTTGAGGTTGCTTGTCCTTATGATCCTTCTGTTGTGAAGGAATTTTTATGCCAATTTACAAACTTTTTTTTAAAGAAAAATTCTCCACGCTTTGGAAAAGTTTTTGTGCGAAATTCTATTTTCTCCTTTTCTCCCAAAATTATCAACTCTCATTTACAAACTCCTACTGTGATTGATGAGGATAATTATGGTGATTTTACTGAAGTTTGTAAGACTCTTTCTGGCAATCGTTTTAAATCCCTCTCTCATCTACTCCATTCTGCTTTCTCAAAATTTGGGCCAAGATGAATCAAAACATCTTCACACTCCACTTGGCATGATAACTGTTTCTCAAATTTTTCTCAAAGCTCCTCATGTCCAAGATTTTTCCTGGAATGGAGATACTTTTCTCTCGACTGAATCAGGTCAAAATAATCTTGGTACTGAAGGTGTTGCTCCTCATGTTGACAACATCCCTGACATTCTTGTTTCTGTTCCTAGAGATCTTGTTACAACAGCTTACTCACTCTCTAGCTCAGATTACTTATCACCAGTCCATGGTGGAAATGCTTCAAAACGCTCTTTCTGATCAAAAAGGGGGAGAAAAAGCTAGTCATGAAGTTGAAGCAGGAACTTCTCATCCTTTGGATGCCAGAGGCAGAGTGCAAGGAGTTAATGAAGAAGGAGCAAAGAATGAGGGTGAAGCTCAAGGAGCAGAGGAAAGCAGTGGGCAGAGAGCAAGGAGTTAATGAAGAAGGAGCAAAGAATGAGGGTGAAGCTCAAGGAGCAGAGGAAAGCAGTGGATCCAGTGCTGATGATGGAGGAGCAGCAGCTGATACTGAGGAGACCTTGGATATTCTACTTTAATTTGTTTTATGAACAATATTTGGTTTTGTTCAATTTTTATTTTTCCTCTGAACCTTTATGTTCATGTTGGTTGTCAAATTCAGGGGGAGTTCAAGCAATGACTCAGGGGGAGTTCAAGCAATGACTAAGGGGGAGTTAAGCTAAAATTTAGTTTTGATCAGAAAGTTAAAAAGGGGGAGTTTGAAACACGTGGATTATTTCCACATTTTTTTTTAACTTTCTTATTTTCTAACTAAATTTTAGTTATGGAATAAGTAGTGCTTAGTGGGTTAAGTATAGGGCTTAGTGGGCTAAGTAGTGCTTAGTGGATTAAATTGTGAATATTATTTTAACTAACCCACTAACCCATGTTCTTAAGTGCTCTTGTAGTTGGTTTTCTTGCAGATCATGGGCTGAGGAGCGGAAGCTTGGAATGTCTATAAATACCGACTACAAGACTCAAGGAAGTCGATCGATTCCGAAGAAATAAACACCGAGAGCTTAAAAGAATACATGTAACACCCCGCATTTTCGGTAAAATAATATTATTTTATTTTACCACCTTTATGTGCATAATTGAGAAATTAGAATTTATAATAATTCTTGCATGGTTAGTATTTAGGTGAATTAGGTAATTATGTGAAATATATGAATTATGTGATTATGTGAATTATGTGAAATATGTGATTATGTGAATTATTGTGTGCAATATGTGATTATGTGAATTATTGTGTGCATTATGTGATTATGTGAAATATGTGATTATGTGAATTATGTGCTTAGGAAATATTTCGAGATATTATTTCAAAATAAATTATTTTCATGAATTAGGATTTTATTCTTGCATGTAATTTAAATGAGCATTTCATCATATTATGCATGCACAAAATTTTAGAAAAATAAATTTTTATCATGCATTTTAGGATTTTTAATTAATGACGAAAATAAATTTTTATCATGCATTTTGTGATCGTATTCATCGACGATATCTTGGTGTATTCAAGAAATGATGAAGAACATCGGAATCATTTGGAAATGGTGCTCCAAACCCTCCGAGAGAACCAACTCTATGCGAATTTTTCCAAATGTGAGTTTTGGTTAAGACAAGTCCACTTTCTTGGTCACGTAATTTCCAAGGAAGGCATAGCCGTCGATCCAAGCAAAATTGAAGCCGTTTGTAATTGGTCAATCCCTCGTAATGTCGGAGAAATCCGAATTTTCCTCGGCCTCGCAGGCTACTACCGACGGTTCGTTCCGAACTTTTCCAAGATAGCCGCTCCACTCTCTCGTTTGACCCGAAAGGAAGTCAAGTATCAATGGACTCCCGAATGCGAGTCTAGTTTCCAAGAACTCAAGAAGCGATTAACCTCGGCACCAATCCTCGCTCTACCGGATAAAACCGGAAACTACGTAGTCTATAGTGACGCCTCCAAGCACGGGCTCGGAGCCGTCCTAATGCAAAATGGGAATGTAATTGCCTATGCCTCTAGACAATTAAAAGACTACGAGAAGAATTACCCGACGCACGACTTGGAACTCGCGGCAGTCGTGTTCGCCCTCAAAATTTGGAGACATTACCTTTACGGCGAAAAATGTTCGATCTTCACCGACCACAAAAGTCTCAAGTACTTCTTTACTCAAAAAGAGCTCAACATGAGGCAAAGAAGATGGCTTGAATTAGTCAAGGACTATGATTGCGAAATCCTTTACCATCCCGATAAAGCCAACGTTGTCGCCGACGCTCTTAGCCGAAAATCCATGTCCGCCTTGATCATTAAACCGCCGCTCGAATCAACTATCAAGTCCGCTCAAGACCATGACGATCAACTTGTCAAAATCCGAGAAGGCTTAGCAACCGGTCAAAATCCAAACTTCTCAATGACCGACGGCAACATATTGAAATATCAAGGGAGAATTTGCATTCCGGCAAACAAAGAGATCAAAGGATTAATTCTCGACGAAGCTCACAAAACGCCCTACTCTTGCCATCCAGGTGAAACCAAAATGTATCAAGACTTGAAGAAGTTGTACTGGTGGCCAGGCATGAAGAAGGATATAGCCAAATACGTATCCGAATGCCTAATTTGTCAACAAATCAAAACCGAACACCAAAGGCCCGGTGGACTTCTACAATCCAACCTTATTCCCGAATGGAAATGGGAAAGAGTAACGATGGACTTTGTTCAAGGTTTCCCGAAGACTCTTAAAGGATCCGATTCAATATGGGTAATAGTCGATCGCCTAACCAAGTCCGCACATTTCTTACCGGTCAAGACCACTTTTAGTCTCGAAAAGCTAGCCGAACTCTATATCGGAGAAATCGTCCGACTCCATGGCGTTCCGATATCGGTCATCTCCGACCGAGATCCCCGATTCACTTCCAAATTTTGGAAAAGATTGCACGAAACGATGGGAACCCGTCTAGCCTTTAGCACGGCATACCATCCCCAAACCGACGGACAATCGGAAAGGACAATCAAGACCCTCGAAGACATGCTTCGAGCATGTATAATGGATTTTGGTGGTAATTGGGAAAGCCGTCTACCGCTCATCGAATTCTCGTACAACAATAGCTTCCAATCTTCGATCGGAATGGCACCTTACGAAGCCTTGTACGGAAGAAAATGCCGTTCTCCAATCCATTGGGACGAAGTAGGAGAGCGAAGATTATTAGGACCCGAGCTAGTCCAACACACCGTCGACATAATCAAGAATATTCGAGAGAAAATGAGAACCGCCCAAGATCGCCGACAAAAGTACGCGAATAAAAGAAGACGAGAATTGGAATTCCAAGCCGGTGATCACGTATTCTTGAAAGTCGCTCCACTCAAAGGAATCATGCGATTCGGAAAACGAGGAAAGTTAAGCCCTCGATTCATTGGACCCTTCGAAATACTCGACCGAATTGGTGGCCAAGCCTATCGCCTCGCCCTACCGCCTCAACTATCCAAGATCCACAATGTCTTTCACGTCTCCATGCTCCGAAAATATATTCCCAACCCTAACCACATCCTTGAAACCGAACCCCTTGATTTATCCCCGAACCTATCCTTTACCGAAGAACCCTCCCAAATATTAGACCGAAAAGTTAGGAAACTCCGAAACAAAGAAATCCGCCTAGCCAAAATCCTTTGGAAAAACCATTCTCCGGATGAGTCAACGTGGGAACTTGAGGATGAGATTCTGAGTCGTTATCCGGAACTAATTGAAAAAGGTACAAATTTTGGGGACAAATTTTTTTTAAGGGGGCAAGATTGTAACACCCCGCATTTTCGGTAAAATAATATTATTTTATTTTACCACCTTTATGTGCATAATTGCGAAATTAGAATTTATAATAATTCTTGCATGGTTAGTATTTAGGTGAATTAGGTAATTATGTGAAATATATGAATTATGTGATTATGTGAATTATGTGAAATATGTGATTATGTGAATTATTGTGTGCAATATGTGATTATGTGAATTATTGTGTGCATTATGTGATTATGTGAAATATGTGATTATGTGAATTATGTGCTTAGGAAATATTTCGAGATATTATTTCGAAATAAATTATTTTCATGAATTAGGATTTTATTCTTGCATGTAATTTAAATGAGCATTTCATCATATTATGCATGCACAAAATTTTAGAAAAATAAATTTTTATCATGCATTTTAGGATTTTTAATTAATGTCGAAAATTAGAAAATTCTCCCCACATTTTCTTAAATTTTCGGACATCACACACACACACACATGATTTTTAAAATTGCATATTAATTAGTATTAGACATGCAATGGTGTGGTTGTACTTTGAGCATAGAAAGAAATACCTAAAAGCTAGCCCCTACTCTATAGCCTAGGAATGCTTTTCACTCCTTTAAGTAAGACCAAAGGTCTTCTTCTCCTCCCTTCCCCTTTATTTTCGGCAGCCACCACCACCACCATAGCCACCACCTTCTCAAGCTTGAACCACCCTAGAACCACCACCACCTCATATTTTCGGAAATTGCAAAATCACCCCCACAAAAAGATGTATTTCCCTTTCTTCTCCATTGGCTTTGAACTCTCCAAAAACTCTATAAATACCTCCAATGCCCAAGATCAAAATACACTCTCCACTTCCAATCTCACTATCTATAAGTTTAAGGTCTCCTTCTATTTCAACAAGAGGAGAATTTTCGGCCAAGCTTAGGAGTAAGCTTCCCCTCCCTCTTCTTTCTTCTTCTTTCCCGAAAGAGCAAAGCTCTTCCTCCTCCTCTTTCTTTTGTTTTTCCTTTTTTTTTCTTAATGCCTAATCTAACTCTTAATCTCTTCTTGTATTAGAGAGAAAAGAGCTAACAAATCCTTCCCCTAAAGAGTATAGGTGAGAATTTTTGAATTCTTGCTCAAACCTACAACACCACTAGTATTTTCGGTTTTTATGTGTTTTTATGTGTTTTATTTGTTTATTCTTGCATATTATGTGATTATATGGTTTAGATGATGATTGCATGTTAGTGATTTGAAAAGATAACTTTGTTCTTGAAGTTCTATGATTTTTCGAAAATTTGGGGAAAAATGTTTTAAATGGCTTATTTGGCTTAATTAGTGCCTTGCATGTGTTGATCTAGTGTTTGATTGTTGATTTTTGAAAAGAAAATGAATTTTTGGCCTAGCCATGAAACTTTCGAATTTTTGGGGGAAAATGTTTTAAAAATTCTTATTTGGCTAAATTAGTGTTTTCCATGTGTTAATCTAGTGTTTGATTGTTGATTTGTGAAAAGAAATTGAAATTTTGACTTAGCTAAGGAACTTTTGAATTTTTGAGGAAAAATGCTTAAACTTGCTTATTTGGCTTATTTGGTATCTTGCATGTGTTGATCTTGTGTGGATTGTTGTTTTAAGGCCTTGCATGTAAGATTGGTGATTTATTGTTGATCTAAGGTCTTGCATGTTAAGATCTACTGATTGATGGTTGATCTAAAGTCTTGCATGTTGAGATCTAGTGTTTTCTATGAAAAATGATTTAAGAACTAAGAATTTGTGCTAATTTGATTTAAAATACTCTTGCATGTGAAGATCTAGTGTATTTGCTTGAATAAATGTAAAGATGGAAGTCTTGAATTTTATTCTTGTAAAAATGCTAGATCTAGTGAACTTTGATGTTAGATTGTTTTTGCATGTTAAGATTTCGGTTACTTCTATGTTTTTATGGCTAAATGATTTTGGTGAAACTTTATGTGTATTTCCTATGTGCTCCTATGTGCTCTTGCTTGCTTATGTGAATCATTGGGTGTAAGGATGAGAGAAGGGTAAGTAGAAGGGTGCATGGGTGGGTGCATTTAGTGTCATGAATTTTTAAAAGATAAAACTATGTTGGAAAGTCTTTCGAGGTTACGGTAAATTTCTCGGGTACGGCGAGTCTGGTACCGTAGGGCCTAGGGGTGGTTTGATCCCACGTAGTTAGACATGATTCGAAATATATGGTGTTATTTACCGGTAACTTAGATTGGCTCTTCCGAGGGATTCCCGACAATTTTTCATGTCATGCATGTTGCATTATGGTGTTGATGATATAGGGGGAAAATCTCACTCTATGGTCTTGGGATCGTAGGGTTATAAAGGTGGGAAATTCCTTCTATAATCTTCAATACGTGTCATGGCATAGGGTTATAAAGGTGGGATATTCTCACTCTATGGTCTTGGGATCATAGGGTTATAAAGGTGGGAATTATCTCACTCTATGCGTGTGGCAATTATGTGAATGAAGAACGCCGACGAAAAAGGGGAGTATTTGATTGTTTTACTTCATGTTGTATGTTCATGTATAAGATATATGTATGTATATATATGTATAGATATATGTATGCTCTATGTGCTATGTGTATTCGATATTACTTCAAGATTCTCATTGAGTCCTCAAAGACTCATATAGGTGTTGTATGTTTGTAGGTATACCCGATTTAGGGCCCGAGGAGTGAAGTTGGGAATCGAGCTCGAGAATCGGAAGGAGATCGTATGGAGGGGTTGTGGATAGTGTTGGCTCTCAATTTAGTTATGTGGTTTTATTTGTATAATATGCTTGTAAAAACTTTTGATACGGTTTTAGGTATTTTCTACCGTTCGCTTCCTCCGATCGGTGGAAATTATTAAACGACGACGTGTGTAATAGTAATTAGGATTACCCTATTTTGGATAATTAATCAGTAATCCGTAGCCTTTTGTAAGCAAAAGCAAATTTTCACTATTTATATGCATGCATGCTTTCGGCTAGTAATTTCTTCGTGTTTTGTCTCCATGTTCTAAAATTATTTTCATATAAGTTTTCTGCTTAGAAAACCATGACACTTTAGGAGTCTCTGCATCTCTCTGTTCTCATCATATTGATAGGTCTTGTGCATGATTTGGGTAAGTATTCATTTAGTTATGATTTATTTTGCACTACTGCATTGAAACAGGGCCATTCGGGTGTTTTCTGGTCTAACTGGAGTTTTAGTCACCCAAATGCCTTGTTTCCACTTAGAAAATGTTTTAAACTTATTTTTCTGCCTTGGGGTAAAATTTGGTAGTTTTTGGGTCAGTGAGGAATTTATTGTGAATTTTTCAAAACTCCCTCCCCTGTTCTGGATTTTAAACCGAGTGACTGTGCCATTTTATTTATTTTTCCTAAATGGCCATACATATTTCAAAACTGTTTTAACTGAGTGATCTAGACCCGTGTTAGATAGTATGGTATTAATTTGGGGTCATTTGCATAAGTAGTTTAAGAGGAATTAATTTTTAAAGCTTCTGCCTTGAATCTGTCCGCATTTGCATTAAGTCCATTATGCCTAGTTGTTTCCTAGTCTTGCATGTAGCATGCATTGGTGTTAATTGGTCGATTAGGGTTTAGTAAGCTGTGCCCTCTCTCCCTCTGATTTAAAAAGAAAAATTTTCACGTAAATTTATATCCACAAAAATCATGTTTTCAAAAGTCTTCCGCTGAGATTACATATAACATGGGTAATCGAGAGAGGGGTGTCACAATACATGAGTGTTTTAGTGTGTTTTTAGAATCGGTTGGTTGTACTCCTCATGAGTACAATCTTTACGTACTCCTCATGAGTACATTCTTTACGTACTTCTCATAAGTACATTCTTTGTAGTCTAGATTGTTTAGTATATATGTTTCTAGACTTGGTTGTAAGAATGATCAAGATAGTGATTCATTCATAAGTTCTTTACGTACTCCTTATGAGTACATTCTTTGAAATCTAGAATTTTTAATATTTCTCTTTTTGTATCTAGATTTGAATGTAAGAATGATCATGAGAATGATTCATTCATAAGGAAGAAGTTTTCGCACATCTTCCATTTGTATTCTTGGAATACTGTTTTAATATATTTTTCCGTCCTGTAAAGGGCAAGTTCATAAGTCTTTACTTGTGAACATTTTTAAATCTGAGTATTGTCTTTTAATCTTTATATTTCCGCTGCATGTTATCTCAAGTGTCATAACACTTCAGATAACATCTCTGTATTAAACGAATTCGGGACCATAAATTCTTTCAAAGAAGAAGAGACTAGAAGGGAGAAATAAGGACTAGTTGTTGAATTATTTTTGAAAACTCGATCAATTGCCTCAAAAGGAAAAGTGGAGACTTTTGAACTTTTGAAAATCGAGTTTATTAAAGTCCGTAGAGGTGAATTCATTGTTTCAAACGCCTATCTTTCAAATTTTGGTGTAATCACCTAAATTCAAGAAGAATAGCCACATATACCCATATTTCCTACCTCGAACCAAAGAGCCTAACAATTGAAAGCCACAAAGCCCCAATGATCCCAATAGCTATGTTCGATATTAGTAGAGTAGAATAATTTGGTGAGTATTTGGAGTCAAGCATATGCATGTAAGTATAAATTCTTTCTATCTTTAGTTTGCAAATATTGGATGCTTGAAGCAATTGTATGAATTGTGGTTTTTGGTAATGGTGAGTGACTAAGTGTTGTTGAATTTTGAGCTTGCGAATGCCTAAGAATTGTCATTATAATTACAAGTTCTGAAAACGTGAAGTTGATCATTGATCTATGTGATGAGATGAAATAGTTGAGTTATTTGCTTATTGGTAGATTTTGCTTGAGGACAAACAAAAGTTCAAGTTTGGGGATGTGTTAAGTGTATATTTTTACACTTTATCGTACCTTTTTATTTGAGATTTTGGTGTGTTTTAACGATAATTGGTGCTTAAAAAGTTGATTTATTGTATTTTAGGTACAGATTGAAGAATTGGAAAAGTATGGGGTCAAAACTGCAATTTTGGAGAAAATATGGGCCAAAAGTGAAAAATTCAAAATTCTGAAGATTTAAGGCTCGGACGGCCGTCCGAGACTCCGAAGCTGCGCAGTAAAGGGATTTTAATTGCACAAGGAAACTGCCTTCTTCCCCAAGTTCTTCACCCTATATAAGACCAAACCAAGCACACAATTGGGGATCTTTTTTACGCAATTTTGGAGATAAACAAAGCAATAACGAAGACGAAGAATTCGAAGACTCTAAGCATAGATTTATCGTCTATGATTTATTTTATTTGCGTTTTTCCTTTAATCATGAGTAGCTAATTTTCTTATTTCTAGGATTTTATTTGGAACCCTATGTGGGATTTATGAACCCAATTCTATGATTTTATGCAAGTTTTAATTCCGGATTATTTTTTCTACTTGTTTTATTAAGTTCATGAAACTGGCCACTTTATGCGCTTTTATGTTATTGTTAATCACATGAATCGGAAGATCGGGTTAATAATTAGAACTGTGGTAGAAGAGCCTTTGTAGTATTAACATAGGAATAAAGTTAATCTCTTATGTAGCCATTATTGAGATTTATGCTGAATGTTGTGTTCTAGAATTAATTGCATAGGCATATAACAATTGAATCTAGAGTATTAGAATCGTAATACACGCGGAAGCAGGTTATGATTATTTTAGCATCTCAGGTTAATAATCCGGGTTAATTGCTTGCATAATTGAAGGAATTGGGGGAGTAATAATCACATAGGGGGAAGAATAAAATCCTAGGCTTGCTTATCTTGATTAAATCTCCGTTTAAATTGCTTTTTTGTTTTTGCTTGCTTTTAATTTTGTTTAATTTAGTTAATTCTCTCTAAAATTCGACTGTGTAGGGTGGGCTTGATAATAATTGGTAGAATTTAGCGTCTAGGATTAGATAATTAAATATTCCCTGTGGGTTCGATATCCGGACTTTTAGTCCACTATATTACTTGTACGATACGTGCACTTGCGTGTAGGTTTTCGGCCACACTGACAAAAAACCGGTTTTTATCCATCGAACCGGTTTTTTGCACTTTTTGAGTCTATAGTACCAACCGGACCAGACAAGGCAGCGGTTCGCGGTTGAACCGGTCGAACCGGCCGGCCCGGCCCGGGTTTCAAAACATTGTAATTTACTAAAAAAATGACTAATTAAATACTTAATAATTAAAAGATTTGTAAAACTCCACTAATTGTGCACCGCCCTTTCACCTCCACACGTTTATTTTCGGTTTTTTTTTTTTTTTTTTTCTTCTCTCTCTTCTAAACCTAACGCCTCTCCTCCCCCAATTTTATTCTCTCTGTTCTTACAACACCAGTAATAGAGAGAAAGTAAAAAACTTGTGCTACTATTATTTTCAAAAATTGAAGTCAACACAACACCCTACTTTCAATTTCTTCATGCACTGAGCCACACACCCAACCAAATTCCAAATTTCTACAAGCATTGCAAAGGAAAAAAAAAAACTCATAATCTGAAGATTTAGAAGTGATGACGAAGATGAAGAAGATGAAGAACAATTAGAGGTATTTATGTTTTTTTTTTCTTACCGTTGAAAACCAACAGTCATATTTGCAAATCTTTCAAATTTTAATTTTTATTTAAAAAAATTTAAATTCTTAATTTAAATTCAAGAAATTTTGTTTTGTTTGAAGTTGGGTCCCATTAAATTAGAGTCTCCAAACCAATACCTATATTTAGGAACAAATTTGGATATTTTGCAAAAATCTGAAAATTTAGAGCCCCTCTAAATTTCTTGTTGGTGTTGGATTTTGTTTCACAATTTTTATATTATGCAGCCAAATGGAGTTTAAAGACTCCATTGGAGATGCCCTCAGGACATTAGGTGCTTGTACATGCTGCATTTTTTTGGGGGTCATTAGCAGTAAGTCCTGCATTTTTTTTTTGGGTCATTAGCAGTAAGTCTTTCATATAGCTAAGCAATGGTGATATGTCCACTACTTAAATCTTTCTTTGTGATAATCCCCCTAGAAATTTATTTTCAATGTTAATTCCTAAAAATCTACTACCAAATAAATAAATAAAATTGATTTGTTTTTATATTTTATTTTTTTATTATTTCGGACTTTATTTAGCATTTTTTATTTTTTATTTTTTAATATATTTTCAATAAAAATATTTTTTTCTTTTTTTTTTAAACAAAAAAATGATTTTTTTTTCTCGACAGGTTTACTACGCCAAGTATGACTATAGTCTAATATGACTATATGTGACTATATAACTGTAGTCATATTCTTGCTTTATATTGCAGTTTTTTATGTTTACGAAAACAATCCAATCAACATCCACACAAAAAATCACAATTTGTATCTTGTTATTACAAGTCAACTTGAAACGAGAATATAGAACATATTCGAATATGACTACATTCATATTCAACTATAGTCATATTCGAATATGGTTGTAGTCATATATATTACTGTTGCTGCTCAAATGTGAAATTGTATATTCATATCCTCTTTTTTCATCTGCTCTTCGAAAGGAGAATCAGAAGCCAGCGTCGGCGCCGCGTGCGACTGAGTGACCTCCATCGGTGAGTGATGGTGTACATATCTGTAAAAAAAAAAAAAGAGAAATCGAGAAAGATAACGTACAAGAGAGAGAGATTTATGTGAAAACGAAAGAGGCAACGGCGGCGGTGACGGCAGCGGCGGGGGAGAAAAGTCGGATTTTTCGGAGAGAGTTGAGTGATTTAGGTGAAGAGGTGGAGAAGAGAGGAGATGAACATGATAGAGATTGAGGCAAATAATTAAGATTTAGAGTTATAGTAGTTGAGAGTATTTTTATCTTCTCACACTAGTTCAGGAGGGTCTCACTAATTAAGATTGGATTGTGGGTAGGGGTGGTAAACAAGCCGAGCCGACTCTGAGCTCAATGACCCGGCTCGAAAAAAGCTCGAACTAGGACTCGAGTTTTTCTCGAGCTTTTTGACGAGCCGAGCGCGTACCGGTTTTTAGTTGTTTGTGAACTCACGAGCCGGCTCGCGAGCCTTATTTATTATTTTTATTTATTTTTATTATTTTTTATATCCTATTTTTTATTTAAATAATGTATAATAATATAAAATATTTTAGAAATAAATATAAATATTGAAAAATACATACACACACATATATATTCGTTCACACCTCTAATTGTGGGTGTGGGCAAAAGTCTTGAATGTCAAATGTGTTTTACTCATAATACTTTCCATTTGAGGAAGGTATTGCATATTTCACCTTTTTTTTCATATATAAGAAATGCATTTAGCATTTACATAAATTGACAACATTAAATATTAGAGTGCGTTTGGATGGAAGGATTTGAGGAGGGATTTGATTTGGGGAAGGGATTTGAAATGACTCCAATATTAGAGTCATTTGAAATCCACCTCAATTGCTCAAAACATAACTAAAAAGGAGGGATGTGGATTTGAAATGTATCCCCAAATCCCTCAATCCAATCAAGTCCAAGGGATTTGTTATTATGCATTTGAAATCCCTTCCCCAAATCCTTCCATCCAAATGCGCACTTAGATTTCTTAACAGGGTGTTCAGAGCAGTGCCATCGCTTCGATATTCAGACTGAACATGGCTGGCAGGATTTTTTTTTATTTTTTTTATTTTTTTATGTTTGTGATATTTTTGCCTTAAACAAATGGGAAAAACAAGAAGGTCATTGTCGTGAGTTTCATAATTTCTTATGTTCTTATTTTTTTATATATTGTCCCCAATTTATTCACATTTCATGCTTCGTAATTTTACTTTTTTATGTTCTATGTTTAGAAGTTAGACATGATAAAATGTTTGTTTATTATAATATTGCTATTATTGCATGAGAGATACTGAGGATTACAACGGGAATCTTCGGAGTTGCTTTCATGGACAAGCATGACACACGTAATTGGTGGACATTTTCGGCAGATAAAGTCTTACATATTCTGGAATAGCCAGCAACGGCGATAAATATTACATTGGTAGCTAGATTAATTTTGGTATGTACGTTTGATTAGGGTCTGGTGCAAATTGGAACGAAAATTCAAATTCCGACGGTTGTGATCCGAAACATTTCAATTTTGGAACAACTTTTCTCATTTCGATTTTCAAAATTCTAATTTAGGATTTTTTTTTCGGATTGGCATTGGAATTATATAAAAAAAAGTTGGAATTTCTGATTTCCAATCCAATTATTTCCGAAATTAATTCCCAAAAAAATCTGTTTTTTATCCAAAAAATACACCTTTGAATAATATATATTATATAATACTTATTTTACATAATTCAAAATAAACTAAAGATTTAGTTGTATTTATTCTTTATGGGCCATGTTAACGACTTTCCAATGCTATATGTCACCTAAAAAAGCCCTGTAAAATCCTAGTTTCTTTTACGTTTCAACTGTACGTCAAAAATCAGAACTCACAACTAGTAGTCGAGGAGTCTTGCAGACCACCACACATCGACCATCTCACACATAAAATTTATCTTTTTTGCAACATAATAATGATCCTTTGTTAATATGTCAGGCTCTAGTGATATTATTCAAGTAATTGATCTTTATTTATTTAGAGTTATGATTGTCGGTTTCTTATAATTACTATAGGATCCTAATAAAGAAATCATCATGGCAGTAAAGTGAATTGTGTGTAACTGTAACTTAATTATTCGAACAACAAAGTATTTGTATATTTGTCATGACTCATGTTGGTTAAAATTATTGTGTATCAAGATGTCTTATTATCGAGTAAATATATAATCGTAGGCTAATTTTTGCATTTGTAATTTTATATATATTTGTTATAATTTTATTGTGCCACTGATGAAAATTTTCCAATATGTGTTGCAGTATGTCTTCAAGTGCTCAAATTTCTTCTACAAATATGAAGGCAATGAGTTATAAAAAGCCAAAAATTGGGACTTCCAGGCAATTTGGGTCAGTCTGAGGTATGGAATGTTTTTGAAAAAAATCAAGACGATGAAAGTAAAAAATGGGTTGGGAGTCGTAGATGCATATATTGTAAAAACATAATATTTTCTCCAACTCCAATTGGATCAAATAAGCTATGGACACATAAGGAGACTTGTAGAGAATTTCCCGCTGAATTGGGAGATAATATACAAGCAGCTACTTCTTTTGCTGGGGGTGCATTTGTTAGATGGAAATTAGACGAGGAGAAGTGTCGTAGAGCCCTTGCTAGGATGATTATTGTTGATGAACATCCATTTTTCATTGTCTCAAATGAAGGTTTTAGAGATTTTTGTGCAGAGGTGCAACCTAAGTTTCACTTGGTTTCTAGGACAACAATTACAAAAGATTGTTATCAAATAGTGTTTGAAGAAAGGGAAAAACGAAAAATCTATTTAAAAGAAACCTTCACCCGCGTATGCATCAAAACTGATATGTGGACTTCTATTCAAAATCTTGGATATATGGTTTTGACTGCCCACTTTGTTGACAAAGATTGGAAGCTTACGAATAAGATTATTAACTTCCATGTGGTTCCACACCCACGTAAGGGTGAGATAATTGCAAAAGTAGTAGTGAGTTCTTTATTGGAGTGAGGCTTGGATAATATCATGACTATTACCTTGATAATGCAAAAAATAATGATAGTTATGTTGTGGATCTAAAAAAACGATTAAACAAAAGAAATATGTTGTTGCTTGGGGTTGAATGTGTGCATGTACGTTGCCTTGCTCATGTTATGAATCTTGTCGTGAGAGATGGAATTGAAGAGGTTAAGACTATCAAACATCTTCGTCGAAGTGTGACGTATTTCTTCAGCTAACTCCTTATGTTTCTTCACTTCTTTTTACTTTTTTTTTCTTTTCCTTTTTTTTTTCTTTTTTCCATGTAGGTCCTGTTATTGGATTTCTCAATGTGAAGGTTATATATTATTTGTAGATGGACAGATCAACAAAGGGCATAGTTGTTTCAGCATTGAAGTGGCAATAGAAGAATATTTCGTTTAAGTTTTTATGTTTTCTTCTAAAGTAATTTAAGTTTTTTATTTTATTTTCTAAAACAGTAATTTGATTTAAGTTTTATTTTAGGATTTTGACATATTGAATTGGTGCGAGAAGTTTTATTGGATATTATGATGTCGTTTATTTTTATTTATTTTTTATTGACCTGAATGTTCTTATTTTCAGCAAATTATGAAATTTTCAGCCAAGTTTTGAAATTTTAAAACTTATGTCATTTTCAAAAAAATTCCGAAATTCCAAAATTTTCAGGCCTTTTGGAATTGGAATGAATTTTTAGATTACGAAAATTTTGGAATTGGAATTGGAATTGATTTTGTACTTTCGAAAATTTTTGAAAATTTTCCGAAAAGGCTAATTCTGATCCGATCCATCCGACTTTTAGCCTTATGTTTGATTGAGGTGAAAAGGATGATATTCCGAACTAGTGGCATTTACAACTTTTATTTTGGTAAGTACTACTTAAACATACACAAAATAGTAAGAAATAACCAAATTATTTATAATAATAACCATATACCCAATGTTATCAAATCGTAAATCGAATCGAATCGAATCGAATCGTAAATCATAAGATTTTTTTACTTTTATTAAAAAATAATATAATTCTTAATATATCCATAATATACTAACATTTCAAAAAAATCATGTTGCATATATTAAAAATCCATCTCAATATTGTCTTTAAAAAGTGACTTTCCAATAAAATAAAATCAGAACTGTAATACAAAAAGAGTTTCACAGAAAGAGTTCTATATATTTCCAGTATCATTAATCACTGAAATAGAAAGTAGTGTCATCATCCAAATCTAGCGGCTCTTCACTTCCAATATTTTCTTCACCAACATTTAGTTCATTCAATTGTTCCAGAGCCACATCTTATTATTATTTTTCTTCTTTCTTCTTCTTCTTCTTCTTCTTCTTGTTCTTCTTCTTCAACAATGACTTTTTCATTACTTTTTTTATTAATATCTCTAGGTCCTATGAAAATTACATGTCATATACTTAGACAATTAGACAAATAAATTGTATGACTAGCAATAATATAATGCATCATAGTAAATTACCTTTTTTTTCTTTCTTTTGCTAGATTCACCATTTTCTAATTGAAAACACTCGTTAATATACAACCAATCTATATCCTCTAGTAAAGATAGATCTTCTGTTTCCGTTATCCATTCATGACCAGATTCCATATCCGATAGACAAATAGGATCATAAAACTAACCATCTTTAACCCTCTTTTGATGCCGTGCTTCATGCCTTAGATTGTACTTCGTGAACACAAGTGCATTAAGTCTTTTTTGCTCCAATCAATTTCTCCTTTCAGTATGCACCTATGAAAGAACTTATAATTAAGATTTGGCATTCAGTAATATATTCCTACTAAGACCAAGAAATACAGTTTCTCTCATACCTGATCAAATGCACATCAATTCCTCTCACATCATGTGGCACTACATGTTTGGCTAAGAATATGAATTGCAAGTTTCTGAAGTTCTGAACAAGCAACTCCGTAGGAAGACTACATTTAAAATTAAAATCAATTTCATGTTTAACCATTTATCTGGTTGTTTCTTATTCCTCATTTGAACAACCATGGAAATTCCAAACACGAGTTCCCCACTATGAAAAGTCTGTAGTCGTCTATCTATTTGTTCTCGTAACTCTTGAGTGGGACACATCCGTACGATTGTCTTGTACAATCCATTCTATATCTCATAATTTGTTTTGAATTTAGGAGAATAATGAAAACTACACATATTTATAAATTACTAAACTAGGCAAAAAAACAATTGGTATCAAAATAATAGTAAGAAATAAATAAATATGTAAAATAACAATAATGTGTAGGTAAAAATTAATATCACCTTTGATTAAGATAGTAAGCAGCCCCATGAAGGGGTTTATGCAATTGCAAATTTCATCTCAGATTAATGATTTCCCAACTAGGATCGTACCTTTTCTTAACATCTGTAAAAATGTTCTTTATTTGTTCTTTTGCACATTGCTTCATAAATATATCCCATATCAGGTTTATAATCCCCATCTACAAGTCTTAACACTTTTATTAATGGAAGTGTGCACTTCAAGCAGTATTAGATGGCGGAGCAAAAGTTCTTGTCAGCTAAAATTATCTCACCAATAGCCCGCCCATCTACTTTCTTTGCATATAAACGTTTTTGCCAGATTTTAGATCCAAACATTGTTGTAAGTGCAATCTTTAATTCAAGCAAACGTCTCAAAGTTAAATATGATGTTGCAAATATGATGTTCCAATTAGGGGTGGTAAACGAGCCGAGCCGACTCGTGAGCTCGATGAGCCGGCTCGAAAAAAGCTCGAACTCGGACTCAAGTTTTTTGACGAGCCGAGCTCGAGCTAGTTTTTAGTTGTTCCTGAGCTCACGAGCCGTATTTATTTTTTTATATTTTTTTATTCTTTTATATATTAATTTATTTAAATAATGTATAATAAAATAAAATATTATAGAAATAAATAAAAATAAATATAAATATGAAATACATATATTTAAAATTTAGTGTTTATTTTGTAATGTTTTAACATAATTTTTAATAATAATTAAAAAATATTAAAAAATAAAAAATAAAAAAAATGTGCTTGGGCTCGAGCTCAAAAAAATTGACACGAGCTCGAGCTCGAGCCAAAAAAGAAGGAACTCGACGAGCTAGAGCTTGACAAAATAGATTCAAGCTCGAGCTCGAGCCTGCCAAAAGAGGCGAGCTCGGCTCGTTCACACCCCTAGTTCCAATATCCTTTAGAATGAGATCCATACAATGTGCAGCACAAGGATTCCAAAAAAATATTTTTTCTGGGTTCCATTAATATCTCTCCAGCTTTTACGTAAGTTGCTACGCTGTCAGTAACAACTTGAAAAATAATTTCCAGCCCAATTTGTGTTAGGATAGTAAACTAAAAGTCTCGCTTTTAGCTACATATTTTATTATTGAATTAATAGAATAGTTTATTATCATTTTATGAGAATCTGCACTAGGGTATTCAATGCATTTAATTGATTGTCTGTCAATTAATTAAAAGCATACGTCTAATATTCTAATAGTATTCGAAATGGTGTGCCACGGCGCACAGAAAGATCATTTTGAAAGTTCGTTTAGAATTTAAAGATAAACGTTCACAATCTAGATGGAAATGGACTATCCGTTGGTAAAAGATTGCAGCACAATATTTAAGTGATTGGTCTTGATCACAAAATAAACAGAGAATAACTTTTGTAGTTATTGTTTTGACTTATTGTGCTAGCACACCCGTCATGTGCTGAACCGGACAAAGTGAAATAATTGTTTCATCGGTGTTCATAAATGAAACTGAATTATTTCTAGTTGGCGGCATATTACTTACTCTCTTAATCCCTAGATAATTAACGTACACATTTAATTGATGATCTACTTTGATGTCACAATGGGAGATATTCCTATATTGAGTCAAATGCCCCCCCCCGGTGCGTTGGGTAGAGACATTAAGAATTAATAGGTGGAAATTAATTATCGAAAGGAATCCACATCTCTGAAATATGGGATTGATAATAATCCTTGAGTGGCTTATAAGATTTGTTTATGCCAAGTTCTGGCCAGGTAGATTTCGTATCCGACATACTCAAATAAGTTAAGCGGGTAAGACTCATGAAAAGAAACTATTTAATTTATTATAGCAGCGAATGAATTATTTGGTGGTTATAAGATATCTTAATGTGGGGAGAATCTAAGTAATGATCGACCGGAACTCGAATGTTATATTTGAGAATATAAACAGGAGTTCAATAATTATTTGGTAGTGGAAAATAAATAATTATTTAATGATTAATTAAATGAATTCATTTAACAGTTTGAATTTAATTAATTATTAGTTGTCCGATTTATATTTTTTCTCCTTTAGTCCCTATTGTAGCCCAATGGATTTTCTAATTAATCGAGAAAATAAAGTTCAACCATAGAGTTATAGAAAGATTGGGATTTGTTTCCATGTAATCCTCTCTATGTGTGACTCTAATTCCTTGTGCTATATATAATACAATCCACCCTTGTAGAAGAATTATTAATCCAGGATATATAATAGAAGACTATAGGTTTTTAGAGCAAACTATTATTCCCGAAATTTCTGAGCAGTCCTGCGAAGAAATTCACCATAAATCAACCGTTTGTTCGATTGGCTTCAAATTTATACATTAGATTCCTAACCCATAGAACTATAGTCCGTCTCAAGTGTTTTTTAATCAGATCAACTATCTCGGAGATATCGGTGAAGGACTCTCGCTGTAAATTTCTGGACAGCTGTTTTTTGAGGATTGAAGGCTTGGTGTGGATCCTCGTTCGTGCGCCGAAGATAGAAACGAATTTGCTCACGAAAACTATAAGTTGTTAGATTAGAGCCTAAACGAATTTAATCAAAGCATGTTAATAAAATTAAAACCGACTAATCTAGAACTTCTTGAGAATTTTCATTGACTCCTGGGCTTCACATCCCAACAATTTGCACAATAAACTTGTCATAAGGTTTAAATAATCCATTAGCATTATTAAACATATCAGAAGTGTCAATGCTTGCTACAAACACGGTTTCTTTGTGATTATTAACTAAGAAATTCATGATAGAGCGATTCCTATTATATGTCCATCCATCCAACATAAGAGACCCTGTCCATTCCTCTTTGTACCTTTCGATAATTTCTTGGGTTGACAAAACTTTCATTTCAAAAAAAGTTACCCTGGCCTCATGAAAGGAAGGAGGTATTAACCCCTTTCCATATTTTGGAACTGACTACAACATAGACTTAAAAAATGGATCATTCACCAAAATAAAAAGTAGAGCATTTGCATAAAGACATCTACATATATCTCTACACACGGACTCTCTATCTTTTGTTTTCCATAATGTATTCAAAGTAGTCTTTGAGCCCGTCTCTTTTCCAGGATTTCGAAAAAACTTGACCATTTAATTTTTTTCCTTTTCCAAAAATTTCAATATCATCTCCAACAAAATTTTCATCATCCCCATAATCTCCTTTCTTTTTTTTACTTTCCACATAATTTAAGAATAATTTCGTACTTATTCAGAACATTTTGGACATGATTAAACATCTTTCCTTGTTCCAGCCAAATGATGTTTTATGCGATATACACCTCCCCAATAAATAACTTCACAGTGCACACGTGCACACATTTTACTTGCATGTTTCTTCATCAACTCTTTGGAAATGTTGCCATCCTGGATCATTGATGCTTTAACTTCTCTTACTCTTAAGACTTTCCCATAAAAAATCTGCAAAACAATGACAACATACAAAATAATAAATACATTATATAGTTTGTAGAAGTATGCGTAAAGTGGAAAGAAGTAATTTTCTCATACTCTAAAAATCAGCCAAATGGAATCAAATGCAAAGTATGACAAGTCTGACCAAAAAAATAAAATAAAAAAGAAACCATTTTCTTATTCCCATTACCGGTAACTTAATAGAAGACCAAACAAGAAGAAACTCTAAGCTTAGTCTCTTTGATGGGAGATGATTGGTATTCAGATGTTTTCTTTATTTTATTTTTTGAGTTTTCTGAGATAAGAGAAATAGTCGATCAGAATGAAGGTCAGAAGACAACTTTATGTTTGGAAATTGGGTCTTCTAATTTTTTTTGTCCGGTCTTCTAATTTTTTTTCCTAATTTAACAATATATTTACTCAAACAAAATTAATAATATATTATTGCTGAATAGAACAGATCTTGACAAAATCGCTCAACTCGTACATATCGCACGATTAAAGCGATTCACTAACGATTTGAGCGATTCATTTACGATTTTTAAAATGTTCGATTTACTTGATGATTTGAATCGAGTTGGGTTTGAATCGAATCGAATCAGACGATTCAAACCGTGAATCGTTCGATTATGATAGCCATGCATATACCTATCTAATATTAATATTATACAGAAAAAATAATATAACACGTGCAACACACGTGCACCTGTCTAATATAAAAACATTCAGATGACTATTTATTCTAACTATCTTATTGATTATTTTTTATTGACTTTCATATCCGCATTTATTCTTATAAATAGTTCATATTCACATATTTGCATCCGCTCTCTCCAAATTATCCATTGTGTCAATTTTTTCCTTAAATAATAAGATAATATACATTGGGCTAAAATAAGGTCCAAATGAGACAGTATAGATCGGGCTTCCAGTAATTAATAAAACTCGTATTCTAAAAATAATCAACCACTGTCAAATAGTTATTGTACTATGGGGATCAAATTAAAGGAGAAAATATGAGCCGGAATTCCAATAATTAATTAAAATCAAAATTTAATTATTAACATTTATTTAGTTTTCATAATAAATAATTATTGTACCCGGTTCATACTCTCAAACATTATATTTCAGCTCTAATTATTCATTACATAAATGATCCACATAATAAATTATCCAATAACAACCAAATATATATCTTATTCACTACAAAATAAACTAATTGATATCTTCTCATTAGTTTTACCCGATTAACTTATTTGAGTATGTCGGAATTAAATTTCACTTGACGTGCCTTAGTACAAACAAAACTCACAATTGAGATTTGAATTGTGAAATAAAAAATGGGGATTTTGTAAAGAAAAAAAAAGTATTCATGATATGTTGTTATCATTTATGAATAAATAGTAAATATTTTAACTATTTTGTTATGATAAATTGAAATATTTTTACCAGGTTATAAAAAATTCTGATATTTCAATGATAATACATGTCCGGTTAGCTCTTGTAGACACTCATATATTCAAAAGGAAACTTGGTGCATTTGTCCCTGCAAAGATAATGGCTACGGACGAGCTAATAGATGAATGATTTCCAGTGGTAGGAATATTTATGACTCAACTAGAATAAGACTGTTCATGACATTATTATGTGCGACACAAATCCAAGTTATGCGAGTGGCAACTCAGAAAAATTATGTAGTTATTTTTTATTGTGGCATGAAGGACAGGGCAATTAACTCATTATTAAGATGCACATGTAATTTATGAAAGACTACCTAAAATCAGATTGGGTAACGGGAGGGAATTTGAGCATAAAAAATATTGGGAAAATATATTCATACAATATTGAAGCACATAATTTGGTATATATAGTTGGGTGGTCCATATACCACTATGTGAGGCTTGAGACAGAACTTCTCAAGAACAACTCTCAGCAAGGGGTTAGAGTTGCACTATTCTTTTAGGATGACAATTGACTTCACAAGAAATATACCACATTTTGTTGTAGGGTTTATGTATAAGTTAGTATTGTAGATTGTCTGGTGATATATTGTTGACATATTATGATACAGGGAGGAATGATGCAAACTCATGAGAAAAAAAACTCAAAGAAAAGTCAAGCACTCTTCTGTCATTTGCGTTTTGGATACTCGTTGCAGAATTAACAATATTATACCATACGCATGCTTTACAGTGTACTGTATCCAATTCAATTCCACTAATACTAATGCCTAAATAAAATCAAATTCTTGTTGATTTTTTTTTTAAATAGACAATGATCATTTGTCCTTTGTAGATCTATTGAGGCTTTTCAATTCTTTTATACTCAACATAAAAAATGTGTAGTACTAGACAACAAAGACCATGACAATAACAAAAAATAACTGCATTCCTTGGTGGTTTGGACCTCTGTGGTTCTTAAGGATGACTCTCATGATTATGATATCGATATTGTCTTTAAGGATGACTCTTATAATCCAATATTTATTGTAAGCAACGTCTTCATTTAAATCCCTCAAGGCAATTCTTCATACTTTTAGTAGTTCACTTACAGTAAGTAGTTCAAGTAACATAATTGGTGATAAGGAAATAACAAGATGATCAGAAATCATGTTAGAAAATCGGAATTTCTTATATTAGATAGTAGCTTTTAAGACTCGTTTGGTAGGGAGTATTAGCTAAGTTTAATTAAATAATAGATTTAATTTGATTAGTTAATGCGATAATTTTCCGGGTTGACTAGCAAAATTATTTTTATCATGGCTTATCGAGAGATAACTGATTCGATCTTGAAAAGTCCAATTGAGTAATTGTGCCATGATGTAATCCAATAACGTTAAAAATGACCTTATGTCATTTGAAGGGGTAAATATAAGTAACTTAATATAATTATTAATTTGAATTACTTCATTTATATAAAACATACTATATGATTATGGGTACGAGGTGAGCACGTTTACCTATGTGTACGTTTCTTTTGTGTTTATCGAGTTGTGTTTTATATCAAATAGAAAAATACACCAGGGTTGCACGTGCATTGCACATATTGAGTTATCTTATATATATTTAATATTGTTGAAGAATAAATAGCATATATTCAAAATATATGAAAAATACTAGACACCAATAATTTCCAACTCAATATAATCTAAACTAAATGAAATATTGAAGTATAAAATCTAATTTATTGAAGTCCTATCATCCTAAATCAATTGCAACAATCTCACTTCTTGGTGAGACTTGTACTTCTGAGATTAGTATTTTGAAATATATGTGAATTTGGAAAAAAATTATATATTTAAAACTATACTATTAGACATGAATTGATGTATCCGTTATATATGAAAATTGTATCTACTAAATATGTACCCCAATTGATGAGGTTGGACTTATTATTTAGAGACCAACATTAGGTGATATTTGTGTGTTTATACTTGTCTTGTATCTTGTGAGATCCATTGTACTACATTTCAAAATGTTACGACTTGAAAAGTTAAGGTTGACAAAAATAAAAAAATAAAAATGTGTGCTCATCAATATAAATTAACTGATCTAATTGCTTCATATTATGGAATTAATGAGTCTTTTTTCTTAGATTCCAATTTTATTTCAGAAAAAAAAAAAATTTACTTTAATATAACTGTCTAATTTGTCAAAATCTTTAACATCCTTCTACATTCTTAAAAATTGCATAACACGCACATAGAAATAAATATATATAATGGTCATACCTTGTAGTCATAATGTTTGGCTAGTATATTTACGATAATTGTGTTTCAACAATGAAGATCGACATGACTTTGGCACAACATCCTAAACCCCCGGGCATTGTGTAACATTGTTGGGATATTACCAATTTCATTATATATTGTTCATATTACGTATTTACTATCCTTTCATTGTTTCAAAAACAAAGGAACACATATGTCGTTATTGTGCCAAAAAGACGGATTTAAAACTCTTTTGTAAAAGATTTATAAGTGGCAATGATTGGATATATTATTCTTATAAAGTGATAGAACTTTCAAAATATTGTAACATTACACTTCCAGAGGGTTTCGAATGTGGAAATTAGTTTCAACTACATAAATTTCGTGTTCCTTTCTAGAACTACAATGAATATTATAGAATTTTAATGTTAATTCTTAGTTAAATACGTTGAAAAACTATTTTATAAAAGAAGTCAATTAATTAAAAAATATTTTAGGTTGATGCATTTGGATGAGGATATGTATTTGCTAGATAAATCGAAAAATAAGTTTTAAATAACTCTATGGGATAAGTTTGAAATTTACCAAACTTAGAAGTAAGCAAATAGAGTTAATGTCTTAATGATTTGAAATCCACCGTAAAATAAATTTATCAAATAAATTTGATTGATGTGTTATTATGGAAATCCTGCTTTCAAACCATTCAATATGAAAAGGAAGTTAAAGTTAACAAATCTTTTACAATTGTTTGCCCAACAATGGAAAAAATAGATGTTTTTGGACAAGTCCTACGCCCGTTGTATCTTGGGAGCTGATTTATGACAAGTCGTAAGCATCATCGCGAGAAACTCCGTCTTAAGGAACGAGATAATCCCCCTCAAAATTTGAAAATTTTGGATAACAAATTTTACGATGCAAAAGAAAGTTATTAAGGGGCCCAAATAGACGGTATGATTGATCACATTTGTATCATTTAAAAAAAAAAAAAAAAAAAAACCAACAACAATTCTTTCAAATTTCATCTAGGATTAACTGACATGTTGATGGGGGTGTATATTGCCTATATACGTCTAGGTCCCTTGGCTTGAATATAGAGTATTAGTGATTTGGCAAATCTCTTATAAATCAACATTTGCAAATATATCCACATCAAAATATCTTCTACCTAAAAGGACAACAAATTTATTTGAAAGAAAAAAAGAAAAACTTTGAAATTATAATTTACTCCAATTTCATATATGTACCAGAATTTCACCAATTAACCAGTGTTGACCCAAATTTTGACGTCAACATCGTTGATTCTTTTAAAAAAAATTATATAATATTGTTGTGTTGATCGATTAACAAAGTAATACTGATGTGTTGATCGATCAATAATGTAATATTATTTTTTTTTACAGTCGTTACGGTGTTGACCGATCAATACAATAATACTATCGCTCAGCACTTCAACATAGCCAGAAAAAACTAAGGCTATCGTGTTGATCGCAAACACAACAATATTGCTATGTTGATCGTTCAACACTGTCGCATTAATAAACTTTTATTGATATTAATTTGTTGATCGGTCACCACAGAAAAATAAAAATTCACTATATTGGCCACTCAACACAAAAACAAAAAATTAAAATTAAAAAGGTCAATGTCATCAATAGTGTTTAATTAGCGGGGGTCACGAGTCGAAACTGGTGAATTGGTGAAATTGTGGTTCAATTAGTGCTTAAAATTATGGACCAGTTATACTTAAAGCGTCATGCATAATTTGCTTAATAAGTAGTGAATGTGTAAGTGATGGGTTTGTTTGTAAAAGAAAAGAGATGTCTCTTTTCAAATTAAATCCACTGTCATGGCCTTTTATGAAATGTCTTATTTGGTATTGAATCCACAGTGATGGCCTTTTATCCCTATTAGTTTATAAAATAATTAGTGAAATATTACCTATTTGTACTATATACCGAATATTATGTTGACCCACTTAGATGATTATTTGGTATGATACGTGTCATTTTATAATAACAAAATTTCACTCTCTATCAAGAGTATAAAAGATAATATATATATATATATATATATATATATATGTGTGAGAAATTAAAATAAGGGTTAATGGCATTTTGTCCCCTGAACTTTGACGCATTTTGCAAATTACATCCTACACTAATAAAAGTTGCACGGTGCTACTCAAACTCTATTATTTGGAGCACCGGTCACAAAATTGGCAATTTTTGGCAAAATGTTCGGTTGAATTGTCTGTGGGCCACTGACACGTATTTTACAGGGGTGAAATCGTCAAATCACTACACTTTCTTTTTCCTTATATTATCCCCTACTTCCACCAAACAAAAACCCACCTTCTTCCCCATTTTATTTTTCACTTCATTGTACAAAATTAAAATGAACTTCCAGTCACTAAATTATACATAAAATCCAACAATCACTCAAATCTAATAGAGTAAATGGGGCTAAAAATCAATAACTCTTATAAATTGAACAAATAATTCCAACCAGAATGAGAGTCGTTATAACCTTATTTTTCATACGCGAGAAGTGTAAAAGACTAAATTGCAATTTTGATAAACAATCATCGTATTGAGAGAGAGAGAGAGAGAGAGAGAGTACCCCTTTTCGTGTGACTTCCCCAGCGGTAAGTTCAATCGTTTTTTTAAGGAGCGTTGTGCTATGTTTAGAGTTTAACCTTGGTCAGTGTTTAAAGGTCACAATTTTATTTTTATCCAAATAAAAAGTCTAATCTTACTGATCATAGAGTAAAAGGAGGACGAGAAAATGTAAAAGAGATGAAGGTTCCGGTGGCGAAGTGGCGAGCGCGTGAAGAAATTTTCGAAAAGACGAGGCGACTGAAATTGGATTTAGGAAGGCGGCGGAAGTGGTCCTTTTTTCAATCAAAAACCCTTGCAGTTTCAACTTGTTTTCGAACTCCTAATCCTTGAAAACTAATATTTTCGTAAATAAATTGATTCAGACGAACTAGGTTGATTAGTAAACATTACTATAAAACGTGAGTCATACGTGTCGGATTGAATGTCGAGCATTTGAAGGTTTTTGAATGTTAGAGATAGTTTGACGGGTTTTAAGGGTTTCGAGTAAATTTTGAGGTTTATAAGATTAAAATGATTGAAATCGCTCTGCAAGTAATAAAATCTCCACAACAAAAGCATTTCAATTTTTCTTTTATGGGATAGTAGAGCATGTCTCAAGAATATGAAATTTATTCAAAAAGGTTGAATTTCCGAATGTAGAAATAAATTTGAAGTAAATGAGCTTACATCCTACGAACTTGAGCTTAATGTTATTTTTTTAAATTCCAAGTCATAAGAGCTCAATAAACTTAAAACCAAATGCTTGAAGCTTTAATACATAATTGAGCTTAAGTCTACCTTATTATGTTCTTTTTATTGTGATTTGGAAGCTATTGAAATGTTAAGTAACTGCAGCTATATGATTAGTTGTTGGTTTCTTCGTTATATATAAAGGAAATTTAATAAGAAAATTATGTTTGTTTTGGAGTTTAATGAATGCATCTCAGTTATAATGCATGTGCTACCACATAACTCAATCAATCTAGTTTGATGTATTTATAGTTAAAAAATACTTGGAATTTTATATACTCTAATGGGCCTTAGCTTAAAAATTGTAGTACAAATGAATATTGTTTGGTAGGCCATATTTGACGGTTGTCTCTATATTTGAGACGGTCCAATAGATCTAAATTACATTTATTCGACTAATTATATGTGACGAACCTTGATCTATTGATCGATAAGGGTGTTACAACTTATTATCAAATGACACGCATTTTTTTTATTCCATCTATTAAGCCATCCTTTGGCGGGTTATAAAAAAAAGAGTATATTTTTTAGATGTGCTATTTTCTTCCTCACAATATCTTATTTCATCATCAAATTAAATATATTTACTATTTGTCCTTTTCTTCTTCTTTCAGCTATATATTTTTACAAATTTAAAAAAAAAAAAAAAAAAAAAAAAACTCCACCATTTTCACTGGAATGATTACCGCAAAATCTCACCCTCTCCACATTAAGTTGAATGATATTTTCGGTAGAGAAAAACATTTTTGAAGGTCTAAAAGAGCAGAAATTCACATTCTTGGAGAAATAGATGTATGGAAGGTCCTGAACTTCCTCCGTAATTGGCTAGTTTGGCTTAATATAATTCCGTTTTCGAAAAAAAATATATATAATTTGCACGTCATCTGATATGGAAGTTTAAATATCTTGTAATAAATATTTCATTGAAAAAAAAAATAAAAAACTAAGAAAATTAATAAAAAAAATAGAAATAACTTAGAAAACATGAGGATTAAGCGAATATAAGGAAGGGTGGTGAATTATAAATTTGAGGGGTATTTATGACAATATATATAACTTTGGTGGTGAATTGAGATATTTTGGAGGTGGATATATCACCACTCATATTTTTTTATAAATATAATAAATGTTAACAATTAGTTTTTGGTAATTTATCCATCTAAGAAAAAGAGAAATTAATTTTTGTAACTTATTTTCAAATGATTAAAGGAAGAAAGGAAGAATGCATTGGATTGTCCGTTTCCCTCCAAGAACAATGCAATAATTTTAGTGCATAAAATGTGTAAAAGAATTAGGCTTAAACTTTAACTAATCATATTCAACGGCTTTTCATTTTATCTATTTTGAACTTCAACTGATGATTTGGTGGACAATTACTACATAACGTAAGATCATTAATTTATTTAAAGAAAAAGGTAATGCATAAAATTGGATGAAATAAAAAAAAAAAAAACTATTAAATTCTAATACTTAAATACAAAGTCCATTTATATGAAGTATTGTTACTAATTTACTCTCACATTTTAAGCATGTTAAGAAAAATTTCGAGTAGTTTAGAGCCCGTTTGACTAAGCTTATTTTAAACAACTGATAAGTTCTTACATCTGACAAGTTGTTTTAAGATCTAATAAGTTGTAACGTCTTATTTTTAATAAGCTCTTAAACTGTTTGGCATTGCAAGATCTGTTTACTGTCATAATGATCAGAAAAGACATAAAAACCCATGAAGTTGTTCTTCCTTAATATATTCATTAAAATAAAAAATAAAAAACCATACATATAAAATATAAATTAAAATCTCAGTATTTTAATTATTAGGAGTATCCGTATGATTTGACAGTAGTTTCAAATCAAGAATCCCAATAATTTCAAATTCCAGTAGTTTCAAATCAAAAATAAAAACAGGTTATGATTGTCAATAAAATTCATGAAAAATGTGCAAGCAATACAAAACAAAAAGGTTGAACTACTTGTACTGAAAATAATCAACGGCGTTGAAATATTTCTTGTCCAAGAATGCCTAGGTTTAACATATTACACAGGAGTGTAATAATATTTATATATTATATGAAGGAGGATGTTGACGGAATATGCTAAAATATTTGAGGGTAATTTAGTATTTGGAAAGATGAAGTAAATAGATAAAAAAAATCTTAAATAAAAAAAGTGGGGTAGGTACTTTTTTGAAAAGAGCTTATAAGATGTCCAACAACTTATTTTTGGAATTTTTAAAATCTCTTACAAAAATATTATCAAACACTTTTTAAGAGCTTATAAGCTTTTAAACATCTTATAAGATGTTTTGAACAGCTTATAAGCTTAGCAAAACACGCTCTTAATCGACTCTATCCAACTCACACTTTCACGTTTATATTATTGTACGGTCTTCGTAGGAATTTTCAAATACTCACTTCAAAAAATAGGACAAACTATGGCCACCGCTAAAGTAAGGTCAAATTACGAAAAATTCCTTTGGTTTGGGTAACTACAACCATCACTCATATATGTATTGTTTTACGAAAAAACTTCTCCTTCAGTAGATAAGTTTGATATAGTAAGAATTGACGTAAAAGACAATGCACAGTTAATGGAATTGTTGTAGTTATCTTAACATGGATGATTTTTTTTTCGTAATTTAAACTTACTTTAGGAGTGTGGCCGTAATTTGCCAAAAATATACTTCATGAGAATCAAACTATAAATTAAAGATTTTAAATTATGGTCCAAAGTCCTCTATTTTTTTTTAGATTGCATCCGAAAAATAAATGTTACAATATTAACCTTTGTTATCGGTCTAGTTAATAAAAACGTTGTTCACTAATAAAAAAAGAAAAGAAAAAAAGGGTAACGCCTATATATCGTTCCGTCACACTCTTGGTTCTTCATTCGCAACGCTTCCTCCCACCACTCCCCATCTCCCGCTCTCTCTCTCATCCACTCTCTCTCTCTCTCTCTCTCTCTCTCTCTCTCTCTCCTCCACTCTCTCTCTCTCTCCTCCACTCTCTCTCTCTCTCTCTCTCTCTCTCTCTCTCTCTCTCTCTCTCTCTCTCTCTCTCTCTCTCTCTCTCACACACAGCACGCACACACGGAGAGAAAACCTCTCATATATATTCTCTAACTGCTTATTATCTACCAAAAACACACCTTCCCCCCTTCACCACTGCGCCGGAAAAAAAAAACAAAAAAACAAAAAAAAAAAGAAAAAAGAAAAAAAAAATGTCGGACTTGAGTTTTCTCTTCGTTCCATCAGCGTCTGGTTACACCTCCACAGTGTGTTCCTTCCAATTCTCGCTGTGCTTCCTCCTCTTCGTCGCAGCGTTCGCCTTCTGGCTGACGCCGGGCGGGCTTGCATGGGTCCTCTCCAGGGCCCAAGCCCGACCAGCGAACGCCATTCCCGGGCCGTCGGGCCTTCCTCTTCTGGGTTTGCTTCTCACCTTCACTCACTCACTCACCCACAGAATCCTCTCCGACCTCTCCAATAAATTCGGAGCCAAACCCCTGATGGCGTTCTCCGTCGGGCTCACGCGCTTCGTCGTTTCGAGCACCCCGGAAACCGCTAGAGAAATCCTGAACAGCTCCGCCTTCGCCGACCGGCCGGTGAAAGAGTCGGCGTACGAGCTCCTCTTCCACAGAGCAATGGGTTTCGCGCCGTACGGAGACTACTGGAGGAACCTGCGTCGGATTTCCGCCGCCCATTTGTTCAGTCCGAGGAGGGTGGCACTTTTCGGTAATTTCAGGAGAGAGATCGGTCTGAAGATGGCGGACGAAATCGCGTCGAAAATGGCGGAAAGCAACCGTGGGTTGATACAGGTGAAAAACGTGCTCCATTTTGGGTCGCTGAATAATGTGATGATGAGCGTGTTCGGGAAATGCTACGATTTTAGCGACGAAAATAGCGACGGGGTTGTGCTGGAAGGGTTGGTTAGAGAAGGGTACGAGTTGCTGGGAATATTCAATTATAGCGACCATTTCCCATTTCTTGGGTGGCTGGATTTGCAGGGTGTGAGGAGGAGAAGTAAAATATTGGTCGCTAAAGTGAACAATTTTGTTGGTAAAATAATAGATGAGCACAGACTCAAAAGAGGGCGACCAATTTGTGACAAAGAAGACGACGATTGTGATTTTGTTGATGTGTTGCTTGATTTGGAGAAGAAGGAGAAAGGGCTGTCTGATTCTGACATGATTGCTGTTCTATGGGTAATTCTTTTTTATTTTTTTATTTAATTTTTTTTAAATGTACTTAATTACAACTTTTATATTTTGTTATTTTTTGAGTAATAAGTTATAAGGGCATGATATATGAATGAAGAATGCATGCGTTACCTAATTCAAATTGGTTTTCTTGCATTTACTTTATTTTCCTTTGTTCCTGGCGCGGAGCCAGCATTGGACCACGGAGGCACGGTTAGCATTTTTTAAGTCCGTTTAGTATATAATTTTTTTATTTATACACTTTGTATTAACAATAAAGTGATAGTATAATTTGCTTTTCTTGAATCCCTTTATTACACTTCTCACAAGTCCATAATAAAATTCATACCACTAGATTGATTGAATAGAAAAACACATAAATATTTTAATAAGAAGAGTCTCTAAAAAACCAACATGTTTTGGAGATTCAGGCGCGCAGACCTTGTTTGCGGCCTACCCTTAGGTCAGTCCTTCACGGAGCCATAAGTAACCCCAACTACTATTTCTCAACCGTAAATAAATAGTGTACGATTGTCGTAAATAACTATTTGTTATCTTTTGTATATGTCGAATAGTGTACGATTGTCGACCTATTAGACAATTAGTGTATATTTGGTTCAACGACGACAAAATTCTTAGTCTTTTTACTTTCTAGACTTATTCTTTGCTTTAGCATGAAATGGTAAGCCACACAAATATTGAGGTTACATGATCATACACAAATTTGCATGGAATAAAAAGTATCGTTTTCACCTTTTTCTTCGTATTTTGTTTTACCCGATGCCGATTTTATATAATAGATCATGCTAGAATAAATATATGCTCCTTTATTATTTTAATTTTGTCTTTATGGATATGAATATATAGATATGAAGAATCTGCATAATTGTTTTATCCTTTTTGTTTTCTTTTTATTTTAGCCTGGTGATTGGTAATGGCTTCTCTCACATTCACATGATTTATTTTTTTATGTTCTTTTTCTTGCATAAAACAAAATTCTCGTCCAAGAAAAAAACATGATCTAAAATGGAATCTTGTTATATTTACTTTCTCAGGAAATGATCTTTAGAGGGACCGACACTGTAGCAATTCTCCTAGAATGGATTCTTGCAAGAATGATCCTTCACCCCGAAATTCAATCCAAGGCTCAACAAGAAATCGACCGCGTAATTCGAAAAACCGACGCAACAATTTCCGATTCCGACCTCCAAAGCCTCCCTTACATCCAAGCCATAGTTAAGGAGACACTAAGGATGCACCCACCGGGCCCACTACTCTCGTGGGCCCGCCTCGCCGTCCACGACGTTCAAGTGGGCCCACACTTCGTTCCAGCTGGCACGACGGCCATGGTCAACATGTGGGCCATAGCCCACGATGAAAAGGTATGGCCCGAGCCCGAAATATTCAGGCCCGAAAGGTTTCTTGAGGAAGAAGTTTCCATCATGGGGGGCGATCTCAGGTTGGCCCCCTTTGGCTCGGGGCGGAGGGTGTGCCCCGGTAAGAATATGGGCATTGCCACCGTCCAGCTTTGGCTAGCTCAGTTGCTTCACAAATTTACATGGACTAGCGCTTCGAATGATAATTATGGAGTCGATTTATCGGAATGCTTGAAATTGTCGTTGGAAATGAAGCAGCCGTTGGTCTGCAAAGCGATTCCTAGGTTTTCTTGAAGAAATTTTTAAGGCTCTCTCGTGATTGTTTTTTTGTTTGTTTGTTTTTTTGTTTTTTTGGGATGTTTTATTTGGTGGATTTGTAATTAAGTACTAATGTGGAGGTTTAACTTTACTAGGAAAAGTAGAATGAAAATATAGATCAATTAAAAAAAAATTGTCATCCTAGGAATTTGTTTGGCTTTGTGGGAAGGTTATGTGAGAGTTTGAGACAGCTTTCGTTGGGGGATCAAAAAACAAGTGTTGAGGTTGTTTTGACAAAATGACAAATTTGTTGCTTGGTTTTATTTGTCAAAATCTTTTAGGTTTGGATTTGTTTGCAGTTGGCAAGAATGATAATTTATTTTAGATTTGTCACATATGGGCAAACTGAGTGAGCCTTTGGCAATTGGGTAACATTTATGTTTATATTTATTTCGGGAAACATGGACAAAGTTGTCTAGACTCGAAAGTTTTGTACTTTACACTTTATTTGTTATGCTTGATTTATCTCATTGAACTACTACTATCCATGTGTTTTAGAGAGGGGCAACTCATTGTCGATTTTACTCGACAATCGACCCATTTTACACTAGTAAATTATGGTTGATACTAAATATTTATGCTAAAGTCATACTGAATATGCGATAATACCTGATCAATCGACTTTTTATAAAATAATAGATTGTGATAAATTTTAGTTAATTAATTCATTGTATAAGCAATGGTGGAGCCAACACAAGGCCAAGGGGGGCCATGCCCCCCTGTGAAGCAGGAAACTTCATTTGCATGTACTCCAAGAATGATCCGGCATGACGGGCATTTGGAAAGAGTGGCTCCAACGACAACCTAGGGCTCTCGACTTTTTCCTTAAATTATGTTGTTGGCTGGAATTTTCGTACATAATTTTGTACCTAATTATCTTGATATGAGTATGGAAAGTGGGTTTCGCAGGGATGCGCAAATAAACTGAAAAATCGAACTAAAATCAAGGAAAAAGTCAACATTGGATAAAAAGTTAAAAAAAAAAAATCAACGTCGGAGTCCTACGGTCAACGGCGGTGACGGTTAAAATTGGAGTAAAAAATGAATATATGATGAAATTTGGGTCAAATTGGGATTAATTATATAAAATTGGAGTATATTAAAATATGATGGGTATTTTAGTCATTTACACATCTCTAGACTTTGTCTGAATTTTTTTTTAACAAATATTTGAAAATGGACCTAGATTGAAATAAGTTGCACGAGTTATTTATAATAGCCCATTATTCAATATATTATGTGCATAATAATATGCATTTTATGAAGGACTATAGTACATGCATTAGAATAACAAATTTGGCAGTTATAATTTGGTCAAATTCAAATTTTACATGTGTTTCCGAACTCCCAAGCGTCGTTTGAGCACTCATGTGAAAAGTTTGGATCCATTTGCAATATATGTTAGTTTCCTGAGGCAGGAGATAGAATGTGTGAGCCACCATCAATTTTTTAGGATGTAATGGGATCGATTCACATGGCGTGGGCTTGTTCCCTAAAAACGACGCCAAATAATGTGGTGCCATTCCATTTCGCAATTCCTCCATCTCACTTCTTGACTCCTCGCTTGGATACTACAACGAGACAAAAGATTGTTAGAGTGTCCGGGTTTGGTATTATTGAAAACTCTTCGACGCTCAAGTCAACTCTATACGATAAGAAATTTTAGAAGAATAAAAATGAGAATTATGAATTGCGTACATTTGATTGTGAGATTTCTGTTTATTTATATGAAGAAATATATTGCCATGGACCTAATAACATGGGACAACTTGGGCCTACTGAATTTTGGTAACTATCTATTAATTTATAGACTTTGGCCCTCCCAATGTTTGAATTTTATACACTTTTAGCCCCTTAAAAAAATATTTTTTCCCTTCTCTTAATTCACACCAATATTTTGGTTCCCATTAAAAAACCCCTAGGTCCGCCCCTGCATGTACCATTACTAAATGACGTTCACTGTGAACCAACTCTTTCTTATTAGGAGCGTTGATACTGAACCTCTACCAATATAGTAGAGATTTAGGATTCTGATCGTGTCTCTCCCATAATTTCTCAATTTGTAACGAGGCTTGGATTTAAAGAAGGAAAAAAAAAACCAACGTTCACTATGTGAACTTCACATAATGTAGCATATAATAACATATTATTTTGATAATAATGACTGTTGCTACTTGCTAGTATTAAATCAAATATCGATAGAATATTTGAAAATGGATTTCAGAATCTTCATTTCATTCTCGGTCCAACTTCATACCAATCATGCAAGAACATTACCAAATCATGAGTACCAACTTCTTTTCCTACTTATATTCCTCCTACGAATTAAGCATGCAACATGACACTTTCAAAAGAAAACGCATAATTCATTTCACTTTATTTTGTATCATGAATTCAATTCAAGAAATTAATAGCATAAAATACATCTAAACAAATTAATTATATCTATTTAGGCCCCGTTTGGCTGCCAAGATAAGCTATGATTAACTAAATAGTTGGACTTAATTTGATGTTTGGTATCCTCAATAACTTGCCGGGTCGACCCGCCAAAATTATATAATCATGGCTTATCTTGTCTTATCTTGGCTTATCTTGCCTTTTAATGAGTTTTTTTTGTTGGACCTTTCAAGCTCCAATAAAATAATTGGGCCTCATTAGATTATTTAGTCTTATCTTGGCTAATCTTATCTTGTCAACCAAACGGGGCCTTAGATTAAATAATATAAATAATTAAAAACTTAAAAGATGTAAATGACCATCATATCATACGATAATTAATTGTAAAAACATTATATACCCTCTATCACATAACTATGTAACATTTTTAATATGTTTTCATAAATTAATTTAGTAAAAACATATTTCTCAATGTCTAAATATATTCCTTTTTTTTTTTCTTAATCATTACATAGTATTAACTCAATATGATTGAGGAATAAGAACCCAAATGTGTGGGGACTGGTGACTAAGCCAATCCCACAAGAATATAATATTTTAAAGTTGCACATCTACATAAAAGCTTCTATCCTTTTCCCAAATTCTCATCTGTAAAGAGGCCTCTTTGATTTCAATATCCAAATTTAAACCAAACAGTACCCAATATCATGTGCCTCATTTTTTCTCGGTAAATTACGTCTGCACCTACCTCTGAAGTATGTTAAAATAACTTTAAAATTCCCGTCGTATCGGTATTACAATCACCCACTGAAACATTATTAGAAATCCTAATTGAATAATGCATTAGATAAGTTATTCTATTAGGGTTCTAACTAACTATTAGTTTCAAACAGTGGTGAAAACGACATAGAGCTAAGGGGTGACATGGTTCTCCTAACATTTCTTAAATCCTTATTATTTTATATAAATTTATCAATTCTTATCTATGGTAGCATTAACGGCCTCGCAAGAAACAAATACAGTGCATATCAGTTCCCAGGATATTAAATCTTTGGTCCGGTAATTATCTCAATGATGTGACTGTAATTACCAATACTATATAGACCTTAAAATTATTTTAGCATATCTCATAAGTGCAGGCGTACCTTATATTTTTTTTCTTCTAAATAGTATAACATAAAAAATCAGCTTTCTAGATTGTCATCTGGGACCCGCATCAATTTATTGGTGGCAATAATTAGCAGAAGATGAATTACAGATTTATGGATTAAATAATTTTATTATTTTATTTGAAAAGAGTACAAGGAAACAATATACCATGAGTTTATGACCATAATCTTATTATTGAAACTTTTTGAATCTAAAAATAGGTTGGGATTGAGTTGGGTCGGTCGATTACCAGCCTAAAAAAAGACTCATCCGATAAACCAAATTTGAAAAACATAGCCGATCAGATATTTGTGGGTCGGTTGATGCTTGACAACCAAATGTTTGGTTTCGGAATGACCCAATTGATGGTTATACCTGCTACATAATTCACTTCAAAAAAATTCAAAATTTGGAGTAAATATGCACATTATGTCTGGTGCCACTCGCCATGATTGTTTATCAGTTCAAAATAGTTAATAGCAATTCGAAAAAAATATATAATTCCAAATTTCTAGTGAAAATTTTATGTCAACTTTTTCCCTTGTTGATTTTCTTAGTTTATTTTTAAATGCACTGTGTTGGTAATTTCAATATCCACTTCAAAAATAATACCCTTTATTTTATTTTATTTTTTTAAATTTTACTACTATAGTTGATTGATCGATAATTATCGGTCAACCGACTTTAGATAATATTAAAAACTGTCAACCGATCTATTATAGATGGGTTGGTCGAAATTTCCAACCCGATTCAATGGGTGGGTTACAATTTTATTATCCGCCTAAAAATATGGTCGGTAATAGGTCGGCTGCTGGGTAAAAACCAACTCAACCCCAGCCCTACATAAAAGTTACGTATTGTCAGTTGTATTTTTTTTAGGGGACAACTGCACTATATATGTATAAATAAAACAGAAATTCTTTAAGAAAAAAAGAGCAAATTAGCTGGAGGTCTCTCAAAAATATTCTCTATAGTTATAAGGACACGTACATTTTGCTATTTTGCTAAAAGTTCATTGGCACTCTCTTCTAACGGAATCGCTCAGGAAAACTAACCGTAACGGCGACGCGGTGATTTCACACAACTTAGTTATACTAATAAGCAACAACTTAGTTAAAATACTTTATATACCCAAATCCTATTTTCCCACCAATTTTTTTAGTGAAGGAATTTTCATTTCCCACCTATCCACCATTTTTCTATTTTTTTTCCATCAAATCCTATTTTTCCTACCAAATATGGAGGTGAAAATATGATTTGGTGTAATTAACATCTTTTTATTAATTAGCATATAAAATGATAATTTTAACTAATTGCACATGATTACCGACATATTAGCATATTTATTGTAAATATATTGGCGTTAATTACTATATTAGTTTTTAAAATATAATACATTTTTTTATTATTAATAAAACATTAATTATAATAATGAGATTATTTTACAAAAACCCCCATCACACAAGTGTAATTACAATGAGTCCCATTTTTTTTCCAACTTTTTAAGATAAATCCAATTCAGCATTTATTAATAACAAATAATAAATTATCACAATTATACCCCTAACATAAAAGTAGCGTATATTTTAGGGTTGGAAAAAAAAGATATGTAATATCTTTTCCTTTTATATCTTAACAACTCCTCCTCAAATAATCTCACGATTCTCGTTCCTTGATTATAGAGAACTGTTTCAACGTAATGGGTATTTTTACAACAAGAATTTATGATCTGATTGCATGAGTAGGAAAGGCGTCTCAAGAAAATACAGAGTGATTTTCGTGGCTTTTTACACAAACTGTGTAAATTCATACTAACTGTGGTTTGATTACTGTTGTAAATAATTTTAATATGAATGCGCATGTTTTTTTCCCCTCCATTGTTATGTGGTTGTTAGTAGCTAGTAGATCGACTTTTTCAAATTACAAAGTGGTAAGCGGCGGCGTTACGGATACACAGAGTGGTTTTCGGAAATATACAAAATGGTATTCAGATTTGCATATTTTTTTGGGATTCGTCCTTTTTTTTTATACCACATGCATAAAAAACTACAGAATACAAGTCAACATTTGCAGAACATTTTGTACACAATATACAAAAAACAAAACACTTGAATTCAACAAAAGAATAATACTAGTAAACCACACTGCAAAAATCACTCTACAAAACCACTCTCCAAAAACCACTCTGCAATAATGCGAAAATCACACTGCAAAAATCTTCAAAAGAAGTGGGTCTGTAGAATTATATTTTTGGGTTTTTGTCGCTAATCAGTCTCCACATGTTTGTGTAATTTACCACAATAGTTTCGACTAAAGAACAAACTCCATTAATAAGAGATGTTGGTGTTAACAGATCGAAAAAATATCAATTGTTTGGAGGCGAATTATGAACACGAGAGACAAGGGGCTATGCCGGGGTGGATTTTTATCGTGATTTGGAGGGAGAAATATTGGGAGGTTTTTCGGTAATGTGATTTTGGGAGGAATTTGGCATTAATTTACCGTATTTTTTATTTTAATAATTATATTAATTAGTGGGGGCATATATGATTTTTCAGGCCCATTGAATTTATGTCTAATATCATTTACAAATAAAGGATTTATTAAGAAGTAAAATTTCAATGGGGGTGTTTGTCATATAGCCCCTATAATAATATAAATATGCTTATTTATCATTAATATGTGTATTTTTTTTTTTTTTTTTGATATAATGTTGATTAATTCAGTTCTTTATTTAATTGATAGGTAAGTGCTATTAATAAAATCTCGTTGAAGATTATGATGGTGGTGATGATGATAATAATGGTGAATGAGATATATTTTTTTATAATTTTATATTATTTAATTTATTAGATTAGTAAAACGTATGATTTTATCATATGTAAATAATTTGAGGTAATTTTATATAATATTTAGATAATTTTTTAAAATTGATAACATATTTTTTAAAATTATATAGTTAGAAAAATATTTGGTCTATAATTAATATTTAAGAAATAATATATATTAAAATTATGATAAACATTAAATTTACAGTTTTGGGACATATATGGTGAAATGCCTTGGGAGACCAAAAACATCATTTTTTCTCCAAAAAAAGTGGAAGGGTAATATGATGTGCTACCGACGGAAGATGAACCCATTTTTTGACCACAAAAAATAGGATTTGGTGAAAAAATGGTGAAACCGGTGGGAGATGCTCTAATAATACTAATTATATTTTCAGGTCTCTAAAAAATTATATATTCAGGAATATTAAAGAATGTTTATGATTGAAATTATGACATTGTTCAATTATAAGGTAAGACTAAAATTTATAGGACACATGTCATAATATCAAATACTAATGATTTTAGTCTGTGATAAACTGGAAGTTATCATAAGTATATTTTAATATATATTATAAATTATATATTAATATATAATAAATTTAATTTTAATCTTTGCATAATTATTATTTTAATTTTTAACAATAAACTCATGTTGGACCAATTTGTGTTGGTTGATAATCTAATTGGATTGTGATCACATATTAATACGAGCGAGGATATTCGTATTAGTATTCGTATTCATATTAATATTAGTATTAGTATTAGTATATTAATATTAGTATTAGTATTCGTATTAGTATTAGTATTAGATTCGTATTAATATTAATATTCGTACTAGTATTAGTATTAATATTGGAATAAGTATTAGTATAGTTTATTGATATATGGTATTCTTCCTTTCGTGTTCAACACATTGTTTTGTCAAGATATTTTGGTGTATATGTCTTATTTCTTTTGAATTTTTTACAAGTAGTATTGTTGTTTTAGTATTGTACATCATTGATTGGACACCGTTAATGACAAAACTTGCAGGTTATTTGAATAACAATTGCGTGACTTCTCTGCTCCTGTGTTTGATAAGTTAGTTATTTTGCATAAGATTCACATGGTGTGGTACATTGTATTTCATTAAATAGTTGTACCATATGTTTTAAATGATTTTATCTAATTTTCGTTCGCGTTTTCTTCTTTGTAATATTTAATTGCACTTCATATGTTACAAATCTGAATTAAAAGATAAAGTTTATCTTTCTTTGATTTCCTTTCATTTTGTTGTATTTGAATAAGATTTATTATTAACAGATAATCACTTATATAGTACTTCATCTGTTCCACAATAACCGTCTCTTTTTAAAAATATTTATGTTCCATATTATCTTTCACTTTAGATTTCCAATACTGCATTAAATGTATTTGTCCTGTTTTAACCTTATTAATGAAACTCTACTCATTAAGTTTCTCTTATAAATCATTAAATAATAAAGGTTGTTTTAGTCATTTTTATATATTTTTTCTAAAATCAAGATATATTTATTGAGTTTCTTAATTTTTGTGAAAAGTAAAAAGTGACAATTATTTAGGAACGGAGGAAGTATTTTTTTTCACATTTTGAACTGATCTTCGTGCAACGCACGGATGAAGTAATAATTATAATCTATTATTCTAACAATCTACTTCATCATTTTAATTTTGACTAATCACAAACTTCAAACATCCTTTTTCATTCTATGTAAGCGACGTTTAAAAGTCCTACTAAAACATATGTCTAAAATGTAAATTGGTTAATGAAAAAAATGATATCCTCAAATAGAATAAAGTTGGTAGTCTCCAAACTTCCTTTTGGAGAATAAGATTTGCATAAAAAGTGGTTCACTAATGAAAGTACATTACATTTTTTTATATAATGATCAAGAATAATATATGACAGATTGGTATAATAATAATTGTGGTGTGAAGCTTACAATCACCATAGTGATCATGGACTAGGCGGCTCTCATGATTACCCTAATTATACCATTCAAAAGCTGGATTTTTATGACATTATTAGCTTAAAGTTTGTAATAAACAATGACAAAAAATCATCAAAATGTTTTTTTAATTAAGCTTCCTCAAGGGGGGCTTAAATATGATTTGAGTCATTAGTCACATTACCCACAGCATCATTAAAGTATATAATGAATATGGATTACGAAGAATAAGGCGTGCTAAGTACAATCTATTGTGGAGAATTAATATACATAAATAAGTGTTGTGATGTTGATCTTAACTGTCACTAGTGTTTGATTATGTTATATTTTTTTTTGTCAAGTTGTGATTTGATTAATTCATGTTTAATCCAACTTAGTGTATTGGTTTATTCGTGTTTAATCAAACTAATGCCGCAGTTATGGGTGCACGTTAGAACGGAAATTCCAATTTCCGCCGGTTCTAATCCGAGAAGTTCCGACTTTGGAACAACTTTTTTTCATTCCGACTTCCGATCTTTCCAGTTTCCGATTTTTTTTCAATTTTTTGGATTGGGATTGGGATTGGAATTATATAAAGACCAATTGGAATTTTCGATTTCCGATCCGATTCAATTCCAAAAACAATGCCAAAAAATACACCTGTAAATACTATATATTATATAATACTTATTGTAATTTTATTTTATTTGTGTTCTGAAACAGTAATTTGATTAAGTTTTGTATTAGGATTTTGACATCTTTTTTCGAAATCCTGAAATTTCCAGGACTTTTGGGATTTGGAATGAATTTTTAGGTTCCGAAAATTTTGGAATTGAAATCCGATTTTTTTTGAAAATTGTACGAAACGGCTAATTCCGATCCGATCCACCTGACTTTCACCCCAACCGCAGTCAGTATAGGAATATGGGTCTACCACCTCTAAAAAAATCTACTATTACACATAAAGATTTGTTATTTTATATGGACAGTTAGTTAGCTATAATTTTTTGAATTTTAATTCAATTAGCGTAAGGATATTTTGGCTTGAGTTTACTTTTTAGCACGCTATTTTTACAAAAAAATCATCACAATTGTATAAGCTAAAAGTCTATATATTCACACGATGCGTCACGGGGACAACGTTGGGCGCTGCTTAAGTTTACCCGTCACTTTTCGTAAGTTTATCGTCATATTTTGTTAATGTAGACTTCATATAGTAATTACTGTCAGAATATACCGTCAGTTATCATAAGTTTATTACAATGTTCATAAATGTACTGACAAATTTCTTGGGTTGCAGTTAACTTTCATGGGTTTGGTGGCATATTTTGTTAAAATAGTAAACTGTTCTAAAGTTTATTGTTTGTTTAAGCCTAGGCCCCTAGATATTAGTTTAATTTCTATAGCTATAAGTCCAAGTTATAAGTTCTATTTTTCTATAACTTTACATTAAAGTTTATGACAAAAGTACCCTTAATCACTTATAAAAAATAATAATGACAAATTTAAAGCATCCTCAAATCTCCCCAAATCGACAAAATGTAATATCTATCAAATTTTTCTCAAAATCACACAAACCAAAATCTCGTAACAAAACTATTAGCCGAAAGATTAATTTCGAATGTAATAATTTACAAACAATTGATTTGATCTAATAATTTTACTTTGAGTCATTTTGTTATTAGACAATATTAATTGAGGCTAAGGTAATCAAGACCGGAATGACAGGACTCATGGCAGGCCCAATGCCGTTGAACTTGCCCGAGAACGAGATATGAACGATCATGTACATGGCTTGGTCCAATTTCTTTTTTCTTGGATCAATACGAATAAAGCCCGATTTGTTTCTCTATGAAAAAATATTTTTGGAAAAAGATTTTTCAAAAGGGGAAATATGCAAAACCCCCCTCAAACTATAAATATTATGAGTTAAAACACATTTGACTTTTAAGACTTTTGCCCACACCTAAAGTCCAATCTTAATTAGTGAAACCCCCCTCAACAATTGTCATAAGACGAAACTACCCTTATCAGTAGTTTTTAAAATAAGTGTAATATTTATTTTCCATAACCGTCTCACGTGATTGTAGGATTACATTAATTCTCTCCATATATCTCTCTTTCATTCTCTCTCTTTCTCACGCAACTTCTCTCTCTTTCTCTTTTTTTTTTTTTTTATTTTTTTCTTCAGACCCATAATCCTCCACCACTCGCCAATGGAGACCACTCAGCCGCACTCGGCGCCGGCGCCGGGTTTCGATTTCCTTCCGAAGACCGGATGAAAAAAGAGGAGAAAAATCAAGTTTTTGAGATGCAGCAGTTTTCGTGCAGAGGCCAGATCGTAAGATCTAACCGTCGGATCGGTTTGATATTTTTACACAGAACTCATAACACATCTATATAACTTATGACTGGTGGAGATTGGAATCAGACTTCTCTAAATATAGATCGAATCTTAAAACTCGCTGCTAGTTTTTGTTACTTACTAATTCAGGGCAGCTAGATTGGACGCTTTTTTCGTGCAATTAAACCGTTGGATGTGGCCGAAATTTGGATAGAGTATTCGGAGTATATATTTTTATATAATGTACAGAGAATATTGAATTTGGTGCCCCGTAGCTCCGGATATAAATTGTGAAAGTATTACAGTTTGGTGAGATTTTTTTTCATTTTATAGTCTTCACTTTTAGAGATTTTTCATTTAAAATTTGTTGGGGTCATTTGTGTTTGATTTTGATATTCCAATAGTTGTTAATCAATAAATTTTATTTTGAAAAGATGCAGTTTGAGCATGAGAATGCAGTTGCAGCAACATGACTATAGTCATATTCGAATATGACTATACTCGTATTTACGTATTTAGTTATTCGAATTGTAATTTTTTTTGTTTGCGTTACTTGATATGTTAGTATAAGTTTCAATGTGTTTGTTGTGGCTGAATTGAATTCACGTAATATTATGTGAATTGAATTTTACAGAATAGTGCAGATTCATTCAGCAGAATTATTCACACAGTAGTCACATTCTCATGTTTTTTGTAGTGTTGCACATCATGTCGTCACCTTGATGATTGTATTGAAGTATGGAGGGTCGTTTGGGGTGAAGATATGCCAGGGTGATTTTGTGTATGAAGACCTCGTCGACTACCGTCCCTCTCTCTCGTTATTTTTCTATCTTTATTTATGTTTTTTGATTTTTTTTTTCAGATCTGAACAGCAGTAGTAACATGACTATAGTCATATTTATGTATTTTTTGAATATGAGTGTAGTCATATTCGAATACGACTATTGTTGAATATGTTCTATCTTCTCGTTTTCAAGTTGACTTCTAATAACAAGATTCAAATTGTGATTTTTTGTGTGGATGTTGATTGAATTGTTTTCGTAAATAATAGCGAATCTTCGTTGTTTTATATGATTTGGTTAACATGACTATGTCATATAATTGAAATTTTTAAGTTCAAAATGTAAAAAACAACAATATAAAGAAAGAATATGACTACAGTTTATAGTCGACTACATATAGTCATATTCAACCATAGTCATATTCGGCGTTGCAAACCTGTTGAGAAAAAAAAATTCAATTTTTTGTTTAAAAAAAGTTAAAAAAAAAATTAAAATAATATTTTTATTAAAAAATATTAAAATAAAAATAAATAAAAAATGACTACATAAATTTCGAAAATAGTATAAAAATAAAAAATAAAAATAAAAATCCGATTTTTTTTTTTTGATTTGGTAGCATTTTTTTAGGAATTTGAAAGCAGATTTTTAGGAATTAAATTGTTGTTTTGGAAAGAGAGAAAAAAGGAATAATTGAGATAAATTATACTAGGAGCAGTTTTATTAAGGAAAGTATATAATTAAGCCTAATTAGTGGGATTAGGTGCCTCATTAATAGGGATTTCGAAAATACTGGATAATTATACAAAAAAAAAAAAAAAAACGTGATAGGTACTAGAGGGTAAGATTGGAAATAAATATCTATGAGGTTTTCACAAAGAAAGACTTATGGTATGGACATATCACTAGTTTTTATCTATAGGAGGGGTGTATTGCTAATGATGACCCCTTTTCAAAAAGCCATTTTATTTATTTATTTGAAAAATAAAATATTTTTATTTTGTAAAAGCATCTTGAAAATTCAACATTAATATGAACGAAAAATTCTTTGAAAAATCTTTGTATTTGGCCAAAAATAGATTGATTCATTTTGGAGGTAAAAAAAATTTGAATTTGAAATATCATTTATTTTTGGAAAAAATCATATTATTCAAATTATAAGTACGTGTTGGTAAGTGCGAAAGAGTGAGCCTCTTATAAGTACGTGTTGGTAAGTGCGAAAGAGTGAGCCTCTTGTAAGCACATCCTTATTTCGTGTGGAGGATCCAAGAAACTTGGAGGCATGTGGAATTAAAGTTCGACGGTCTGAAAAAAGTGTTATAGAGGAATTTATACGAACCACTATAAATTTGGTGTAATTTACTTTACGCACTTTATCTTAATTGCATTTCACTTTTCACCATCATATATTTTCTATTGCTAAAACCGTAATCGGAATTAATTTGGATGTTTGCAAAATATATATTTATTACTTGAAATATTTTATTATCAACAAATATATTTTTCTAGGATTATTTAATTGATATTTAAATATGCAAAAATAGTAAAAGTTTTGAAAAGTCTAATTCACCCCCTCTTAGGCATATTTAGTCTCTCAAAAACCACATCCAATTTCTTGCAAAAAAACGCTACAAATCTATGAACCCCGGCCTCAATTATGCAGTTCATCTTCTCGTATATGTGAAAGCAAAAAAACATATGGTTGATTTTCGTGTGTTGTTTGGTTTGCTGCAAATTTTAATTACGTTTAGTGTTTGAATTTTGAAGTTATCATGCTCCCGTCGAACCATAAAACTGGAGATCTTCAATAGTAAATACTATGGTGCAAATAGGGGTGTTCACTTGGTCAGTAAACCGACCGAACCAAACTCAATCGAAAATTCAGTACCGAAAAGAAAATTCGGTACGACTCGTACTGAATACCTAAAATATTTAATAAATATATATTTTTTCTTTTCTTTTGAATTCTTTAAGGCTATAACAAATTATAGAATACTTTTTTGATTGATAATTTTTTTAATTATTTACAAATTAGCCTCTATTGGTAATCATTTTTTTATTAGGGCCGATTATTGAAATTTGAATGTCAAATTCAAAAATTAATTTGTTTGAATACATTTTTTTTACATTTTTTAAATATTAAAATATATTTTTGGTTTTACTGGTACCGGACCGAAAAAACTGAATTAATTTGGTAAAAATCGTACCGAACCGAATATTTCAGTACGATAAATGGTATAAATTTTCGATGTACCGAAATTTCAGTTTACCGAAACCGAAATTCCGATATGTTCGGTACTGTAATACTGAATGAACACCCCTAGATGCAGAGACGCGGCTGTGTTTGTTTAGTGCTTAATGACCTCTTAATGAAATCAATTGCTTATTCGGTCGGATGTTACCTTGTTCAGTGTTAAGTGTATATTTTTACACTTTATCGTATCTTTTTATTTGAGCTTTTGGTGTGTTTTAACGATAATTGGTGCTTAAAAAGTTGATTTATTGTATTTTAGGTACAAATTGAAGAATTGAAAAAGTATGGGGTCAAAACTGCAATTTTGGCGAAAATATGGGTCAAAAGTGAAAATATCAAAATTCTGAAGAATTAAAGCTGAGACCCCCCGTCCCAGTTTTAGTTCAAATTGTGAGACCCCCGTCCGAGACTCCGAAGTTGCGCAGTAAAGGAATTTTAATTGCACAAGGAAACTGCCTTCTTCCCCAAGTTCTTCACCCTATATAAGACCAAGCCAAGCACACAATTAGGGATCTTTTTTTTACGCAATTTGGAGAGCAACAAAGCAATAACGAAGACGAAGAATTCGAAGACTCTAAGCATAGATTTATCGTTTATGACTTATTTTATTTGTGTTTTTCCTTTAATCATGAGTAGCTAAATTTCTTATTTCTAGGATTTTATTTGGAACCCTATGTGGGATTTATGAACCCTTTTCTATGATTTTATGCAAGTTTTAATTCCGGATTATTTCTTCTACTTGTTTTATTAAGTTCATGAAACTGGCCACTTTATGCGCTTTTATGTTATTGTTAATCGCATGAATCGGAAGATCGGGTTAATAATTAGAACTGTGGTAGAAGAGCCTTTGTGGTATTAACATAGGAATATAGTTAATCTCTTAGGTAGCCATTATTGAGATTTGTGCTTAATGTTGTGTTCTAGAATTAATTGCATAGGAATATAGTAATTGAATCTAGAATATTAGAATTGTAATACACCCGGAAGCGGGTTATGATTATTTCAGCATCTCAGGTTAATAATCCGGGTTAATTGCTTGCATAATTGAAGGAATTGGGGGAATAATAATCACATAGGGGGAAGAATAAAATCCTAGGCTCGTTTACTCTGATAAATCTTCGTGTTTAATTTGCTTTCTTGCTTTGTCGTTTTAATTTGCTTTTTAATTTATTTTAGTTAATTCTCTCTAAAGTCGACTGTGTAGGGTGGGCTTGATAATAATTGGTAGAATTTAGCGTCTAGGATTAGATGTGTCCGGACTTAATTGTCCACTATATTACTTGTACGATACGTGCACTTGCGTGTAGGTTTTCGGCCAACAAGTTTTTGGCGCCGTTGCCGGGGAATATTTTAATTATTTATTTTTATTCTAGCTCTAGATTTGAACAATTTTCACGATTCACCCATTTAATTTTTGTTTTATTTCATTTTTTGTTTTAGGTATTGTGTATGCGTAGGAGACCCGATCTGCTCTACCGTTTGATCCCGAAATCGAACGTACTTTTCGAGCCGCTAGGAGACTTCAACGCGAAAACAATATAATGGAGGACGAAGAACGCAGGGCCGCGGGCAATTTACTCGAGGCCAACGGAAACCAAGTCCAAGACCCTCCCCCTCAACTTCCGTTACAGCCAGCAGTTAGGCCACGGGCACTTCAAGACTACATAATCCCAACTCTAGACGGATTTCGCCCGAGCATCCAATATCCACCCATTGAGGCGCACAATTTTGAGATCAAGCAAGGCCTTTTGACGATGCTCCAAAATAACGGGCTATTTAGTGGGTTGGCAGGTGAAGATCCCCATCTTCACATTGTCAATTTTCTAGATACCTGTAATTCCCACCGTCAAAACGGCGTTTCCCAAGAGGCGCTTCAATTAATTCTCTTCAAGCACTCCTTACAAGGAAGAGCTCGTCAGTGGTTGATGTCCCAAGCCCCCCACTCTATATCGTCATGGCCTCAACTCCTCAACCTTTTCATGAAAGTTTATAGCTCACCCGAGAAGGACGAGAGAATCCGACGAGAAATTCATAATTTTGTCCAAGAGCAAGGCGAGCAATTATACGAGGCATGGGAGAGATTTAAGACCCTTTTGAGGCAGTGTCCAACACATGGAGTTGAACAATGGCGGCAAATCCACATCTTCTACCAAGGGATTAACGAGAATGCACGAACCGTTTTAGATGCCTCAACCAGAGGTAACTTTATGAGTCAATCGATACCGGATGCATTTATCATGTTGGATCAAATTGCACAAAATCGGTTTGCCAAGTCAAGCGAGAGGACGGTTAGTGGAGCCAAGAAAGTTCCCGGAGTATTGGAGTTAGATGCAATTACGGCCCTTCAAGCCCAAGTGACCCAAATTGCTCAACAAAATCAACTCCTTCTACAGCACATCAAAGCAAGTCCACCACAACAAGTCCAAGTAATTGATTCTCCATGTTGTGAAATTTTCGGTGGAAATCACTACACGCTCCAATGCCAACAAGATGTGGAATCGCTCAACTACGTCAATAACGCGCCTCGCCAATTCCAAAATCAAGGGTGGAGATCACAAGGGCAATATGGAGGAAATCAACAAGGCCAAGGATATCAAAGACCTCAAGGTCAATTCCAAAATCAAGCCCCTCCTCAACAATGTTTTCAAGGCAACAATCCACCGGCCCAAAAATCAAGCACGGAGGAGATTTTGGCCCAATTCATGACCGCTACCCAAGCCTCGCTGCGGAATTTGGAGAATCAATTCGCTCAATTCGTTGTGAATCAAGAGAAACGTTCGCCGGGAGCATTGCCATCGAATACGGAAGATCCTCGAAATCAAAAGTTCGAGACGTGCCAAGCTATCGATGTCAAGATCGAAAAAAGGGAAGAAATGCAAATAAAGCCACAAGTCACTGTAGCTGAATGGGTGGAACCTATCCCATATCCACAACGGTTGCTAACGAAAAAGATCGAGGTCGAGACGTGCCAAGCAGTCACCTTGAAGAACGGCAAGAAATTGGAGGAAGCCCCACAAAAAGAGAAGAGAAACACGGTAATCGAGAAGCCGAAAGTGAATGAGGAAAAAGAATCAACTCATGAAGAGCCACCATCAACGGTGCCTTCACAAGTCCCTCAAATTCCTTATTCTCAAAAATTTATAAAGAAGAAGCTCGATGTTGAATATCAAAGATTTTTGGACAAGTTGAAGGAAATTCGCATAAATATTCCTTTCATTGAAGCACTTCAAAAGATGCCAAAGTGGGTGAAGTTCCTCAAGGACCTCGTGAAGAAAAGTAAGAAATTGCAAGGGAACGAGATGATTCAACTCACGGAGCAAATTAGTGCAATTCTTACTCGGCCTCTTCCACAAAAACTCGGCGATCCAGGTAAGTTCACTATTCCTTGTACTATAGGAGGTAAAAATTTTGGATCGCTCATTGATTTAGGTGCTAGCATTAATCTTATGCCGTACTCTACTTTTAAAAATCTTGGGTTAGGAGAAATTGAACCGACGGCTATAACTCTTCAATTAGCCGATAGATCTTTAGTTTACCCAAAAGGTATTTTAGAGAATGTGCTAGTGAAAGTCAATAAATTTATCTTCCCTGTCGATTTCGTTATACTTGATATAGATGAGGATAGGGAGATACCTCTTATCGTAGGGAGACCGTTTTTAGCCACGTCGAAAACGCTAATTGACTGTGCTAGTGGTGATATTACAATGACTGTGCATGATCAAACAATCAAATTCAATGTTTTTAGTGCTAATAAAAATCCATGTGATAATAATGATTGTTTCGCTATTGAACTTATGGATTTTACAACTCATGAAAAATTTGATGTTTTGAACTTGGACAATGGGAAAGTATCTTTGAGTGCAGGGGATGATGGCAGAAACGGGAACCGGACGGAGCAAGTTTACTTCATGGACTCACTTTTAAATCCTCCGAGAGAAAGTCATACGAGTCGAGGTCTTAACGACGATGAGAATGCAAGGAAGATGTTGCCACCCAAAGACTCGAGCAAGTCACGAGAGAAGGATGAGTCAAGCTATTGTGGTCGTAAGGAGAAAATCAAAAAGGAATTGCACAAAGGACAATTGATGTTATTGTGCAAATCCCGTCTTTGGTTATTTCCAAGGAAGCGCAAATCAAAGTGGTCGCGGCCGTTTATTGTCCAAGAAATACTTCCTCACGAGGTGGTCAAAATAAAGGAGCGTGATTCAAATCGTACGTTCAACGTGAAGCGGAGCCGGCTCAAACCGTATTGGGAAGCGAGTAAAGCATGCCAAGTGACTTCGGTCACTTTTGCTTGAAGATAAAGAAGCAACGTCCGGCTGAAGACTTTAAACTTAGCGCTTCTCGGGAGGCAACCCGAGCTTTATTGTTTTTCGTATTTTTCTTTAATTTTTCGTTTCGTTTTTAATATCATAAGCATGCATTCTAATTTATTAGTTGAATTTTCCTTTTCAGGGTCGAAAATGTGATCGAGGGTCGAGTCGGGCGTCCGCGAAAAAAAAAAAAAAAAAAAAAAGAGCCATAACGGTTGAGACGGCCGTCCGAAAATTGGGCATAAAACCCGGACGGCCGTCACGGAACCAGAGAAGACCGGTAATTTTCGAACGGCCGTCCGAAAAATGGGCACAAAACCGGACGGCCGTCCCAAAAGCAGGAGGCGGACAGCAACCCTCGGACGGCCGTCCCATAAATAAGCATAAAACCGGGACGGCCGTCCCGTAACCAGTGCTGAAACAGAAGGCTCGGACGGCCGTCCGAGGCAAAAAATGGGTGTTATAAATTTCTAAAAATCCGATTTTCTCCCCCATTATTTCCTAAACCCTTCTCTTTCCTCCTCTCAGCCTCCCACACACAATTTTCGAATTTTTGAACTTCTCTTCCAAAAATTCTTCAATTTCACACATATAATTCACTCACGCACTCTCAAATTAATATTTTGTGTTGGTATTGACAGGGAGGCTAGAGAATCAAACCAACCTCTACAAAATCTACTCATTCAAGGCACGCCCACAAGGTGTTCGATAATTTGCCTCAACCAAATTTGGAGGTCAATTCTCGTCCAATTCTCACCGAGTCCATTCCAAAAGTGTTCCCAAATATGACGACCATCAAACGAGGTCACACGGACGAAGCTTCATCCTCCAAAGGCAAAGGCAAAGGCAAAGGCAAGAAAGGCGCCACCAAAACGACGGTTCCTTTTCCCGAAAAAGAAGCCTTTAGTGTGGAAGGCGCCGCGGCGCTATTTACTAAACAAGGCAAAAAGACCGTCATCACGGAACGGGCCTTGACAATCACGTTGCCACATTTCGCAAATCTTAACCAAGAAATCATAAGACGCGGATGGCAAAAGTTGTGTGAACCGGAGCCAATTTACAATATCTCAATCGTGCGAGAATTCTACGCCAACACGTTGGCACTCAAAATTCCAAGTCAATCCACAAGTGTAGTGCGCAACATCTATGTTGAGTGGGAAGCAAACGATATAAGTCAATATTACGGACTTCCGTATTTAATGCACAGTTGGCGAGAGAGGAGAAACGAAGTCACCAAGGAGCAAATTGGTGACGTGTTGAGTGACGGGCATTCAATGTGGATTGAATACCCGGAAGAAGGGACGTATGAGCTAAATTGGAAGAGCATTAATTATGAAGGCAAAGCATGGTTGACGTTCATTTGTGCCAACATAATCCCGACTACTTCATTTAGTCGGATCAACCACGAACGGTGTGCGCTCGCCTATTACATTATCACGGGTAAGCCCGTCGATATTGGGACCGTCATGTACGATCAATTATGGAGGACAATGCAAAATAATACAAAAGGCATCTTCTTCCCTAGCCTTGTAACGGGTTTGTGAAAAAGAAAGAGGGTCCCCAAATTACCAAACGATATCGAGCTCAACATCCGGAAGCCGATTGCCGACTACACGGCCTCGCTATTCAAAGAAGCCACCTATGACGAGCCGCAAGCCGCTCTTCAAGCCCGAGACGAGCCCGAAGCCTCAAGCTCCCGTTCCGATCGACGATTCCGCAAGAAGATGGAGCGAGAGATGATAATTACTCGGAACCGATTGACTACCGTCGAGCATAAAGTCAATACGGTGGAGGCACTTCAACGGTGGTCGAGCAAGATGCTACAAGCTATTGTCCAACACTTGGGATGCGGGACGCCCGATTGCATCGAGCCGGCACCTTTACCGACACCCATTCTTGAGCCCGTACCCGAGCTTTCCGATGAGGACGAGCGTGAGAGAGCGAGAGAGGAGCACCCCGATCACACCGACTCCGACTAAATCAGGTGTTTTCTATCCTTAAAACTTTGTGCTAATTTCGTTGAGGGCAACGAAAATTTTAAGTTTGGGGGTGAAAAACATGAAAACACAAAACCCAATTATCTCTCTGACAGTCAAACTCCACTACCACCGCCTCAATTCAAGGCAAGAATGATTTTGGGGAAAATCATCAAATTTGTCAATATTTCTGAACTTTGATATTCTATTTAAAATAAAGAGGGATAAGTGAGGAATTTTTTTTTTCGTATATTTTACTTCAGGGATACAAGAATGATTTTTGGGGAAAAATATGATGTGACATTTTTATATCTTCAAGAAAACATAATAGGGTTATCTTGGAATAGAAATTCAATACGTTAGTTTTTTATTTGTTAGAAATTTACGTGAAAATTTATGATTTTATTAAACAATTTAATTTTTTTTATGGATATTAAAAGTTTAATTTAGATGTATTTATCTTAGGTATATTTATTTTCATCAAAAAGATAATCTAATAGTTACAATCGTTGAAATTAAAAAATATTAATTTATAATTCAATTAGTAATTGATTTTGTTTTGGTGCAACAATTTCTAAGGTTAATATTGTAAAAGTACATCATTCAGGACTTTTGAATTACCAAATAAACTTATTCTTTCAGCATTCAATATTTAGATAGGTCTCTTAATAATTCAGATATATATTCAGCATTCAACATTCAATGCTTAATTCTATCAAACGGAACCGAAAACATCATTGACAAGCATTTATTTTTGCATGTTAGTATCATGCATTTTATTGTTATTGACGTGGTCTGCATTTTTTTTTTTGAAAGTTTGCATAGCTTGGAAATTTTAGCTAGTTAGTTGAGCAATTTGCAAGAATTTTTTGTTTGATATTTGCTATTACTACTATTTGTGGTCGCATTTTTCTTTCTACTGTTATAAATTGCTTATTTTCACTTGAAGTTTCTGTAAGTTTTATTTTTTATTTAATGCCCCATTAATCTTTAAATTTATTTTATTAAATGTGGGTAATTTAATTATGGTATTAAGTTGATTTTATGCATTAATGGTAATAAAAGACCATGATGGGTGGGATTCGTCTTCTGCCGTTACAAATCAATCGTGGCCCTTTTCTCTCGTCTATAAAAGAATCCACAACTCTTCTCCTCAACCATCAGACACAATTTGAGAATTCCATCAATTAGGCCTGGCTAGGCTCGGCTTGTAGATTACTCATCGTCTCTATCTAAATCCATGGCGAACGGTATGTCGATAATCCTAATTATGTGCTTATATTCTTAAGATGAATTTGATTTCAAGATTCTGTAATGAAGGTTTTCCGCATAAAATTAAATAAAAGTCTTTCAATTAGGGTTTTGAAATCGATTCATCTTAAAAGTCAAATATGTTATATTTCAATCTTGCTACCGTACGATTTCATGAAATTATTGCATCGTCTGTTATTGCTTTGCTATATAATTGATAACTGAATAGCCATCGTCTAATTAGTCTATTGCGATTTTTGTTATCTCAGCTTTCTACAGTTTAATTAATCTATATTGTGATTACTGTCATCTCAATTTCTATTGCTAAAAGAATCTTGATTGTGATATGTGTACATCGTGATATGTGTATAGAGTGATGTGTGTGTGATATGTATAAACACGTGATATTAATAATAATAAAGATTATGTTCTGGTAAAATATTGTTCCGCAATTGTATGAATTAATGGTTATTAAAGTTAATTAATGGTTATTAAGGTTATTATTATGTAATTGAGAATCATTTATGGATTTTACTATTCAGAATCATTATGTTCAGATTAAATTATACGGTTATTTTACATTATTTTGGTTATCACTCAAATAAAATAACGAGAATATTATTAGTTTTATATTTATGAAACTTACTATCTTGTTGTTGCTAAAGTGACCTAGATTAGTAAAATCTAATAAATATAAGAATTATATGAAAGTTTAATCATTTACATGATATTAAAGATTATAATATACTCAAATTGCAGTCATAATTAAGAAATTGAGACTAGCTCAAAGGATAGTCGATTTTAATTAATTATGAACTGGGTAGGGTGTCATAATTTATATTACTTAGCAATTAGAATTGTTTACCTAAAGGTAACATGACTAATTGGCGAGTCAGATAAATTATGTTAGACCCTACTTAGGTGTTATAAAAGATCATTTACACCAACATAGAGTGAACAATAGGTATGCTGTATTTCACCCAAAGGCGAACTTGTAGTGATATCGATAGTTCATCTTATTTGACTCAAGGTCTTATGTGAGCATCATTTTATATTTACCTTATAATATTTGCTATATTTATTTCAGTTGCTATTCCTACTTCGTTGTACTCGCATGCTTCTGGTATTTACCCTGGTTGTTATGGATTTGGACTTAGCATTGCTTACTGAAAAACCTGGGGAAATAATGGATGCTAACAGTGAGGAAGAAGTTAGCCTAATTGAAGCCTGGACCAAGTCCAATAGGCTTAGTCTTATGCTTATTAGAATGACCGCTGCTAATAACATTAAGACTTCTCTTCCCGAGGTTGACAATGCTATGGAACTGTTAACGGCTATTAAAGAACGCATTAAATCAGCGGACAAGTCGTTAGCAGGGACACTCATGGCTGAATTGACAACCATGAAATATGGTGGTGATAAGGGAATACATGAACACATCCTGAATATGACTGATAAGGCTGCCAAACTTGGAGCTCTTGGCACGAAAGTGGAAGAGTCCTTCCTTGTGCAATTTATCCTTAACTCACTTCCATCAAAATTCGGCCCATTCAAAATCCATTATAATACTCAAAAAGATAAGTGGAATTTGAATGAGCTGACTAGTATGTGTATTCAAGAGGAAGTGAGATTAAAGCAAGAAGGAAATCACTTTGCATTGGCTGTAACTCATGGAAGTATGAAGAAGAAAGGGAAATTTGTGAAGAGTGGAAAGAAATTCGCACCAAACAAAAGATATATATGAACCTGGTGAAAGTAGTCAGGGTCATGGAAAGGCTTTTGTTGTCACCTGTTACTTTTGAAACAAGAAGGGACACGTAAAGAAGGATTGTGAGAAACGTAAGGCTTGGTTTGAAAAGAACGGTATTCATCTTTCTTTTGTATGTTATGAATCAAATCTTATTGAAGTTCCTTCTTACACTTGGTGGTTTGATTCTGGTGCTACAACTCATATCACAAATTCATTACAGGGATTCCTTACAACTCGAAAACCGGAGGAAAGTGAAAAGTACATCGATATGGGGAACCGTCTCAAATCTAAGGTGGCGTTTGTTGGCACTTATCGCCTCATATTAGAGACGGGTCACAAGATGGATCTTGAAAACACTTTTTATGTACCTTCGTTTTCTAGGAATTTTGTTTTTTTGTCAAAACTGGATGTTTGTGGTTATTCAGCTTTAATTGGTTGTGGAAAACTAAGTTTTATGTTTAATTCAATAATAATTGGTTTCGGTATTTTATGTGATAGTTTATATAAAATATCTTTGAATCATGAGTTTGAACAATCATTATTAACCACTCATTCGGAAGTTGGCATAAAGCGAAGCCTAACTAACGAAAACTCTTCTATCTTGTGGCATAAACGTTTGGGGCATATCTCCAAGGAAAGAATCGAAAGATTGGTAAAAACTGGAATTTTGGAAAATCTAGACTTTACTGATTTTCGAATGTGTGTGGATTGCATTAAGGGTAAGCAAACCAAACACAATAAAAGAGGTGCCACAAGAAGTAAAGAGCTTCTTGAGTTAATCCATACAGATATCTGCTCACTACCTATTCCATGTTTTAGTGGAGAAAAGTATTTTATCACCTTCATTGATGATCTATCTCGTTATGGTTATCTCTATCTAATTCATGAAAAATCTCAAGTTGTTGACATGCTTGAGGTGTTTGTTACGGAAGTCGAAAGACAATTAGATAGAAAAATTAAAGTTATACGATCAGATCGGAGTGGAGAATACTATGGTAGATATGATGAGTCGGGACAAAATCCTGGCTCATTTGCTAAATTCTTAGAAAAGCGTGGTATTTGTGCTCAATACACAATTCCTGGAATACCACAGCAGAATGGAGTTGCTGAACGTCGTAATTGTACTCTTATGGATATGGTTAGGAGTATGTTAAATAATTCAATTGTACCCATTTCACTTTGGAATGAAGCCTTGAAAACCGCTATGTATATCTTAAATCGGGTTCCCAGTAAGGCAGTCCCAACCAGGGGCGGAACCAGAATGAAAAAGTAGGGGGGGCTGGGTAAAATTTTGGGGTTCGGGGCGCAACGCCCCGAATTTTTTTTAGGTTCACAAGATATTGCAAAAATAAGTTTATATTGATATGTTTTAATTAAAATGTCATATATATTATAATTTTTCGTATTTTAAGCATGACAAAAAAATCCAAATTAAATCAAATTATTCTAATAATGTATAGTACTTAATATTTTGGGGATTCATCATTCATGGCATCGTCTCATATTAATTTTTAGAGTTATTGATAAAAGAAAATTTAAAAATATGTAAATATTCATAAATTTTATTTCAAATATACAAGTTTTCACCATTTTATTTTATATTTTTATATTAAATATATATATATATATATATATATATATATATATATATATATATATATATATATATATATATATATATATATATATATCAAAATTATGGAGAAGAAACAAAAAAATTCATAATTAAGATACATATTTGCAAAAACTTTAGGGGGGCCAAAAATAATATTCAAAAAATACAGTGCCAAAATACCTAAAAAAAAATTTTTTTTTTAATCTTGGGGGGTCAACAGCCCCCCCAAGCCCCTACTAAGTTCCGCCTATGGTCCCAACAACTCCCTACGAGTTGTGGACTGGTAGGAAACCTAGTTTAAGACATTTACATGTTTGGGGTTTTCCAGCAGAGGCTAGAATATACAATCCAAATGAAAAGAAATTGGACCCTAGAACAATTTCTGGATATTTTATTGGTTATCCACTAAAGTCAAAAGGGTACAGATTTTATTGTCCTAACCATACTACGAGAATAGTTGAATCTGGAAACGCCAAATGCTTAGAGAATGGTGAAGTTAGTGAGAGTGTTGAATCAAGAAAGGTAGAACTTGAGAAAATTAGGGTGGATATTTTACCATCTTATTTCCCTCAAGATAAAGTTAATCTTCAACCTATACAGCGGGTTGAAACAATTGATTCGCCACTCCATTCACCACTTCATGAAGATGTTATCATTGGCAATACTGTAGAACCACCACAACCGGTAGCTTTGAGGAAATCTCAAAGGGAAAGAAAATATGCCATATCCGATGATTATGTGGTGTATCTACAAGAATCTGATTTTGATATTGGTATTCAAAATGATCCAGTTTCATATTCACAAACCATGAAAAGTAAAGATTCTAGTAAATGGATTGATGCTATGAATGAAGAGTTGAAATCAATGGACTATAACGGTGTCTGGGATCTTGTCGAATTGCCTAATAACAGTAAGAAAGTCGGTTGTAGATGGGTCTTCAAGACCAAACGTGACTCTAAGGGCAATATCAAAAGATTTAAAGCCAGACTAGTGGCCAAAGGTTTCACTCAAAAGGAAGGCATTGATTATAGAGAAACTTTCTCTCCAGTATCTAAGAAAGACTCTCTTAGAATCGTTATGGCTCTTGTAGCTCATTATGATTTGGAGTTGCACCAAATGGACGTGAAAACCGCTTTTCTGAATGGGGATTTAGATGAAGATATCTATATGGACCAGCCTGAAGGATTTGCAAAACAAGGAAATGAACACTTGGCTTGTAAATTAAAGAAATCCATATATGGACTCAAACAAGCTTCTAGACAATGGTATATAAAGTTCAATGATACCATTACTTCGTTTGGATTTAAGGAAAACACTGTTGGTCAGTGTATATATCTAAAGGTCAGTGGGAGCAAGTTTATATTTTTAATCTTGTATGTGGATGATATTTTACTAGCAAGTAGTGATCTTGGTTTACTTCACGAAACCAAGAATTATCTTTCCAAGAATTTTAAGATGGTTGATATGGGTGAGGCAAATTATTTTATTGGGATAGAGATCTTTAGAGATCGATCTCAAGGATTGTTAGGCTTGTCTCAGAAAGGATATATCAATCGAGTTCTGAAAGATTTAATATGCAGTTTTGTGCAGCCATTAATGCTCCTATCACGAAAGGTGATAAATTAAATGAAAAGCAATGTCCAAAGAATGATTTGCAAAAGGAGAAAATGAAATTGATTCCATATGCATTAGCTGTTGGAAGTCTGATGTATGCACAGACTTGTACTAGACCAAATATTAGTTATGCAGTGGGAGTACTTGGTAGATATATATCAAAGTAATCCGGGAAGAGAACATTAGAAATCAGCAAAGAAGGTTATGAGGTATCTTCAAGGAACAAATGATTACATGCTTACTTATAGGAGATTGGACCAATTAGAGGTTATTGGTTATTCGGACTCCGATTTTGCTGGTTGTGTAGATCGTAGAAAGTCCACATCGGGCTTTGTATTTCTACTAGCTGGTGGAGCAATCTCTTGGAAGAGTGTAAAGCAAAGTATTATTGCTTCTTCCACAATGGAGGCTGAGTTTGTAGCATGTTTTGAGGCCTCGAGTCATGCACTGTAGTTGCGAAATTTTATCTTAGGGCTTAAGGCTGTTGACTCAATTGCTAAGCCTTTGAAGATATATTGTGATAAACACCGCAGCCGTTTTCTTCTCTAAGAATGGAAAGTATTCAAGTGGATCCAAGAACATGGATCTTAAGTACTTGGTATTTAAAGAAAGAGTCCAGAAACAACAAGTGTCAATAGAAAATTTAAGTACAACTCTTATGGTTGCTGATCCATTAACCAAGGGATAGCCTATAAGGACATATGAGGAACATGTTATTAGAATGGGTCTTTTGAGCAATCCATGATTTGATGAGTTATGATTATGTATTTGACACTTAATTTATTTAATGAAATGTTTCTGTTTTCCTGTTTCCAATAATTATGTGTGCACATATTATATTTGGATTTAACAGGGTTTGTCCTAACAAGACAAAATTAAAGGGGCTATTATGGATTAGAATAGTAAGGGTTATTAGTGGTGTGATACATAGAAGGGAATATGATGAATGAATCATATGACCGCTATGATTCACATTAATAACTTAAACTAGTTCTAGTATTAAAGTACTCTATTTACGTATTATGGTAATCACCTTAATTTTCTTTTAAAATCGTGATCACGTGTCAAATGTTTTGTATGAATTACCCGCCGAGTCAAATAATTTTTAAACTTGTTTTTCTTAAACGGTTCAATGGGCCAGTTGGGAGAATGTAAGTTTTATTTTTTATTTAAAGGCACATTAACCTTTGAATTTATTTTATTAAATGTGGGTAATTCAATTATGGTATTAATGTGATTTTATGGTAATTGATTTGTAACGTTAATGGAAATAAAAGACCATGATGGGTGGGATTTGTCTTCTGCCATTACAAATCAATCGTGACCCTCTTTTCTCGTCTATAAAAGAATCCACAACTTTTCTCCTCAACCATCAGACACAATTTGAGAATTCCATCAATTACAGAAATATTCGTGAGTTGTGATTTAAGAGAGATAGACAGAACAAGGTGTGCTACGAATAAAGTTCTCAAGGAAATTCAGAGGAGGCCTGGCTAGGCTCGGCTTGTGGATTGCTCATCGTCTCTATCTAAATCCATGGCGAACGGTATGTCGATAATCCTAATTATGTGCTTATGTTCTTAAGATGAATTTAATTTCAAGATTCTGTAATTAAGATTTTCCGCATAAAGTTAAATAAAACTCTTTCAGTTTCTTGTTGTTTTTGTATTGTTTGTTTCTTGTTGTTGCTTGTATTTTGGTAATCTTGTTTGCAGTTTGCTAATCCAAAATGTATTTGACGTAGTATACATAGTATATTCAGATGCAGCACCATGAATTTTTGGTTGGGAAGGTCCAGAGTTTTGAGAGTATGAACACAAAATTTACGAGGGTTAGGGAGCAGCACCTTCGATTTGTTTAAAAACATTTATAAGTAATAGCATAAAATAAATATATGTTTGTAACTTTTAGTTAAACCAATGTAATTTAAAATATAGCATATCCACACACCACAATATATAATTATTAGAATTTCTAGCAATTATAAAATAAGAAATATAAGTAGATGGATGCGTAGTCTATATAAAAAATTAAACGTTTTGGAACATGTAAAGATTTATAGGTGAAAGAATGTCAATTAAATAAAAACCTCACGGGTAAAATTCATTTTCGTCCCTGACGTTTAGAGTCAAAAGCAAAATAGTCCCTATGTTTCTAATTTTGTTCAATATCATCCTTTGGACACAATTTTACCGCCAAAAAAGAGCATACTTTACATAATGCCCACACTATCCTTCAAAACCTTGGGGATGAAAATGAAATGTACCTAATTTTGGGCTTTACACAATTTTTTTTCTTCTTTTTTTTTTTGCAATTCTTTTAACATCAATTTTTTTGACCAATTTCAAACTTTCTCATAATTACTTTATGCAAAGTTTTTAATAATTGTTAATATTTATCTAATAAAACATACACATCATCAAAACTTTATTTAATATCTATGTGAAGCCCACCTATTTTTCTCAAAATTAAATCATTCACAATGCACCATGAATTGAATAATAAAGAGAATTTCATTTTTTATTGTGTTTTTTTTTTTCGGGCTTCAAAATAACAAATTAAATTGTTAATTTTTTCAACCTCCAATCTAATAGCTGAAGGATTTTTTTTAGTAAAATATTTTTTGTGATAAAAAATATTTTTGAAAATATGTTGATGAATATATTTTTATTTTTGCATTTTATAGTTTCAAAATGATTGATGAATAAAAAAAAATTCACATTTGGCATCCTAAAAGAATACCATTAAAAATATTCAATTGCCTTTATTTAGCTTTATAAATATATCTGGGGTGCATTATGCAAGATATATTGTGTTTCTATGGTGCAAAGTGCTATTAATTTATGTCAAAGGTGCAAAGTGTCGAAATGGTATATTTTAAGGGTGCAAAGTGGAATTAAGCTAATTTATTAAAGTGTTTAAATAAGTATTATAATTTTAAAATTATCAAATTAGTATATTTCATTTTCGTCCCCAGGGTTTGAAGGGCAATGTGGGTATTAAGTAAAATATATTTGATTTTAGCAGTGAAAATGAATTTGGAGGATGACATTGAAGCAAATTAGAACCTGAGGGACTAATTTGATTTTAACTGTAAATCTCAGGGATGAAAATGAATTTTACCCAAACCTGACACTCCTACTTTTGTATGTTATTTATTTGTTTTTTTTTTTTGGCTTTAAGAAAGATCAAGTGTTTAGATAGTGAAATTTTTATTTAATAGAATACGATTTGATAGAAAATTGAACAATAAAAATTTAAAGAGAAAAATGCATTTCTAATTTTTTTTCTCGGGATCACAATCTCCCCTAACCCCCCGAATGTAGTTCCGCGATAGTGTATTATGTTTGGTGTTCAAATTTTGAAGTTATCATGTTCCCTTAGAACCGCAAAATCGAAGATCCTCAATAGCAAATAATATGGTCTAGAACACGAAAATCGAAGTTATCTTTTTGCATGTTAGCTTTATGCATTTTATTGTTGTTAATGTAGTCTGCATTTTTTTAAAGACTGCACACAGTTTAAGCATTTCATCTAGTTGTTGTGCAATTCGCAAAACAAAAAAATGTTTTCAATTTGCTATTAGTACTATTTTTTGGATGCATTTTTTTTTCTACCGCTTGAAATTACTTATTTTCACTTTGAAGTTTCTTGTTTGCGGTTTCTTGTTGTTTTTGTATTTGTATGTTTGTCATTGGATCTTGTATTTTGGTGTTCTTGTTTCCAGTTTGTTGTTTCAAAATGTATTTGATGTTGTATTATAGGTGGAACCAGGAATTTTCAGTTGGGGAGGGCGAGAGTTTGAGGGTATAAACAAAAATATTATGGATGTTCGGGTGTAGCATCCTCGGTTTATTTGGAAATATTTGTAGGTAATAATAGAAAACAAGTATATGTTTGTAAATTTTAGTTAAGTCAAAATACAACATACCCACAATATATGATTATTATAATTTTTAGGAATTATAAATTGAGAACTACAAGTAGATGGATGCATAATCTATTCAAGAAATAAATGTTTTGGAACAGATAGAGATTTATAGATGAAAAACCAAATATAATTGAACAAAAAATGTCAATTAAAGAAAAACTAATACTTGAACTTTTGTATGTTTTTTTTTTTTGACTTTGTTTGGCTTTACGAAAGATTATATGTTTAGATAGCGAAAGTACTATTTGACAGAAAGTTGAATAGTCAAAACAAAAAAAAAAAAATTCTTTTTAAAGTAGTCCAGGGCTGGTCCGGCGTATTTGGGGGCCTGGGATGAGAATATAAATTGTGCCCTTCATAATAAGAGGGTTGTGGGGGCAACGCCCCGATTTTTTATTTTATTTTATTTGCATATTATGTTTAGTGACATAATATAAATACATATTTATTAATATAAACTTTATTATCAATAAAAGATTCAAAATATTAACGTATATCTCAACATTTAAAAAAAATAGAGAAATATGTAGTAAATTGAATAAAATAGTGATTTTAATTGTATATTATTTAAACTAAGTTTTAAAAATTATAAGTAGATTTTTTTAAACAATAGGAGAATATTTTTTTTCACAAAAATATAAGTATATATATATAAAAAAAAAAATTAGAAAAATGCCCCCCAAAGAAATTAGGCCCTGGGTATGGGCCCTGCTCGCCCCACCCCAGGGCCGACCCTGGAGTACCTCATTCACAAGAAGGTAAAATTTAAAGAGAAAAATGCATCTCAGGGGATTACAGTCTCCCTTAACCCCTATGTATTTATGTGAGTGTATTACATCTGCTGTTCAAATATCTAAGTTATCATGTCCTCTTAGAATCGCAAAATCAGAGGTTCTCAATATCAAATAATATGATGCAGACACGCAAAAAACTTGATATGTATTTCTTTTCGCATGTTAGTGTTATGCATTTTATATGTTAATGTAGTCTGCATAGTTTGGGCTTTGTCCAAATTGCATGAATTTCTAGTTTGCAATTTGATGTTTCAAAATGTATTTGATATTGCATATTCAGAGGCTGAACCAATACTTTTCTGTTGGGCAGGCCGAGAGTTTGAGAGTATGTAAAAATCAGCTGAACTTGTGATGGAGGTCTAACCAACAGTTGGCAAGATGATCCAATCCAAGTCCCAACCGGGTAACGAGGAGTCGAGCTAAGCAATTCAAGGAGAAGCTTGTTGCATTGATCCAAAATGTCTTAACTACGAAAGCTTCATTCAATGGTGATAAATAAGGTTGGATTATGCATATTCAAGTGGCGGAGTCACCGGGCAAGTGTGGGAACCATCCGGGCTAAGATTAGTCCAAGTTGATAACCAAAGTATTGATACCGGGTCTCGTCACACGGTTGGCGTGGTTCATATCATTTGGTAATCAGAGCCATCTTCCAAGAAGATTTCGTCTATCCTAGGAGTATTTTGTTGCTTTTGTTTCGTTTCTTTCCGTATTAGATATATTTTCTTCCTTTTAGTGTTATATTTTCCTTCTTTCCTACACTCTTTTGTTTCCTATAATATTAATTTCAAAATTCAAACAAAATAAATTACTCGTGATAATCCAAAGGTCATTAAATTATGCTCATATCCTATTTCGATTCAATTTCATCATTCATCTTCTATATCATTTCCTTGATAATTCCTGGTGAATTGTTGCTTGATTATTATTTGGTGAGTTTGATTGGGACTTATGAGAATTTGAGAGGAAAAAGGCAAGAGTGGTGAGTTCATAAGATGGTAAAAGCCAAAATTGATTGTGTGCAAATACGAGTGAACTTGAGTGATATCCATTTATTGAGTGAAACACATAAGGGAGTGTGTGAGGTCCATATTTTCTTTCTAACATTGTTTTGCAGGAATCATGTCTAACAATAAAACAAAATTGGAATACACACATAGGGAGGTTGATCCAAAGTTTATGATGGAGGCGTTGATGAGTGAGATGAAGAGATTCATGATGGAAGAGATGAAGCAGATTCATGAGTGGATGGATCAAATGGAAAACTCACGACAATAGTTTCCCTAAACCATTCCTAACATGCAAAGGAGAGGACGAGCTCCACCTAGAGAGGCTAGGGCAGAAGAGGATGGTATTACAGAGATGACTTCGATGACCAACATTCCTTTGCTGCAAATCAAATGTTTGGAGCGAGGGTTCACGATGCTCGAACCGTGAGGATAACAATTTGGGAAACATAAAGGTGAATATACCATCGTTTCAAGGCATAAATGATCTTGAAGCTTACATTGAGTGGGAGTGAATAATGGAGTTGTTGTTTGATTGTCACAATTACTCGAAACACAAGAAGGTGAAGTGGGCAGCGATTGAATTCTTCAATTATGTCATCATTTGGTGGGATCAATTGGTGTTGAATAGGAGGAGAAATAGGGAAAATCCAGTGGTAACTTGGGACGATATGAAAATCCTAATGAGAAAGCGGTTCGTGCCAGGCTACTACTTCCGAGAGTTGTATCTGTTAGAGTATGTGACCAATAAGCCAACTAAGTGTTGTGTTTTCTCACGCTACTCGTAAATAATCTATTTCAAATTAATGATAAAATACCTTTTGGCATTCTATATCTCTTATCCCATGCAAGCAACATAGATATAGTCCTAACGAGTTACTCTATTACTGTGAGTTGATCTAGTAGAATCGTGAGATAACTCAGCAATGTAATGTAACTGTTAAACCTTGTTCCTAGTCGATGGGTTACGCCAATAATTAGGATACCGGCCTTTCCCTTTTGAGACTAGCACTTAGTGTATGTGTACTGCGTCTCATCAGTCATCGGTGTTGTGACATCGGCATACTTGAGTGGGTGCTCATATTAGATGAGTTCACTGAACTCCCTCGCCTAGAAATCTATAAGTGGTTCCCAATCATCGAGTAATAGGTTTCTATGATATAGTTGTGCACCATTAGTCCTTAAGACCCAGACATCACCGTGACTTCACTAGAGGACCGACTGTATCGTGACCTGTCCCTGAGTCCCACCGCGGACCGCTCCAAGGGCCAACGTTCGTGCAGTCCGAAATCTAGTGTGAAGTCTGTGCATTGTAGTAGGGGATTTGAGCGCTTGAGTAGTCATGGATGTCCTGTGTGTTCTGTCGGTTTGTAATCCATGGAATCTCCGGCCGGAGTTGATAGTGGGGTGATTAGGGAAATGTGCTTCTCTAAGTCACACACGAACGGATTATAACACCTAGAACGTTCGCACGGTTATTGAACTTAATAAGAGGTCTCGGTGGACCAATACCTCTAGTTCAATCGGGACATTTGCTGCGAAGGGATCGTACAGTACGTTAACTATATCACAAGGTTCTTGCAGACACTTCATTTGTATCTAGGGAATCATGATGCGTAGTTGCTAGACGCCAATCTTGATTCGTTGGGCACCGATTTGATCGGCGATTGAGTAAAATGAGTTTTACCCTAATCGGGACTCTTGGGAGGAGTTCGCATAAGAAAAATGCGTTTTTCGAATCACAAAGAGTTGTGAGCCCACGGCTAGCTTACACCTGAACCATCGAGGGTCACACTTCTCGTGTAACATAGATCCTTGAAAAACAACAAGCATAGATTAATGTATTAATCTTTGCGTAGTTGGATGTCAATATGATTGAATCTAAGATTCGTAATTGTGGATTACGAGTTGGAATAAACGGAGAGAAAGAGATATGCGGAAATTTAGTGAACTTTCTAAATTAGGAAGTTTCCCGATTTAGCAGGTCCACTAAATTAGAAGTTTCCAATTTTGGAAATTGAAAATTTCAAAGAGGCACTCGTATCGACGAGGACTTTATGCTCGTCACAAATATAATGTTATAATTTTGTGGACGATCGTTTGTAAGAAACGAGGCCGACGAAAGGGTGGGCTTAATGGATCAGTGGGTCAAGCCCAATGACTTAAGCCCATGAGGGTTATGAACCCTAGTATAAATACAACTCATATGATGAGTTGAGATCAGATTATACAGCCCCGAAACCCTAGCCGCATGAAGCACGGCCGTTCTCCGCCTCACGGTTGCAGTCTCGCCGCTGCACGCCGCACCGCCGTCGCGTCGCCGCTCTACCGCCGCCGCCGCCGCCGGTTTCTTCTCTTTTCTTCCTCGTCTTTATTCCCGTTGTTTTTCTAACTCTTCTGTATCTAGTGCTGCAGTTAGAGTGGGTCTACTTGTACGAGGTGAAACCTAATTGGAGAGGAAGAACGCAACTCCACCACCGCCAGCCCCGCACGCGCCGTCGCCGTTGCCACGCGCCGCCGCCGCTGCACCTCATGAGCCGCCGTCGAGATCAGATCGGACCAGCTGCTGTTCGGTCAGTTCCTCGCAGCCTTGGAGTTGTTTAATAGCAGCTTGTATGTGTCTTAGTTTATAGATTTCGATTCGTCGAAATCTCACGCTTCAAGAGGTAAAATCGAAAACCCCTGCGAATTAATTCATAATTCGATTATGTGAATTAATTTGTGAGCATGACAATTATATGAAGAATGTATGTTTTTCGATTTCATGATGTCGTATGCAAGCATGCTCGTCTTTGTTTTTCGTTTTATTTAATTTCGATTAAAATATGAAAAATTACCATGTGTATGGCGGAAGCGTTAAGGTACGTTCAATTAATTGATTTATGCATGTGATCGAACATTGAGTTCGATTAAATTTTGTTTTCCACTGCGTATACATGCATCGATCCCTAACAGTATCAAAAGCTGCAGAATTTGAAGCAAGGAAAACAGAGTGTTAAGAGTACTTTAAGGAGATGGAAATTTCAATGATCCGAGTAAATATCGAGGGGGATTGGGAGGCTACCATGGCAAGGTTCTTGGCAGGGCTGAGTAGAGAGATTGCTAACGTAGTGAAGTTGCAACACTATGTTGAGATGGAGAACATGGCACACATGGCCATCAAAATTGAGAATCAACTTAAGTGGAGGGGTAACAATCCGCGATCAGTCCCTAGTTCGAGTTCATCTTGGAGGCATAATGTTGTTAGCAGAGTTGAGAAGTCGACTATGACTAAACCTAAATTCGAGCCAAAGCAAAACACTACCATCCATGCAGTCCAAGGTAAAATCAATTCTAATACAACTCAGAATCGTGATATAAAGTGTTTTAAATGCCATGGCAGGTGTCACAAAGAAAACCAATGTCCAAACAAGAGAGTTATGATGATGCGTGATGATGGTGGGTTTGAGACCGAAGAAGAGGAGGATTCCACACCACCACAAAGCAAACCATTGTGGAATGAGACAATACCTAAGTCTATTAGTTTGTATATTATTATTATGTTATTTTGTCATTTTCTTATTTTCTGCTTTTTGAATATTTCCTTACGAAACTTGTTAGGAGTTTGTTATATGTAGTACTTGTTAGGATAGTAGACTAAAAATCTCGCTTTTAGCTTCATAGTTTTATTATTGAATTAATAAAATAATTTATTATCATTTTATGAGAATCTGCACTAAGATATTCAATGCATTTAATGATTGTTTGTCAATTAATTAAAAGCATAAGTCTAATATTCTAATAGTATTCGAGATGTTGTGCTACGGCGCACAGAAAGATCATTTCGAAAGTTCGTTTAGAATATAAAGATAAATGTTCACAATCTAGATGGAAATGGACTAACCATTGGTAAAAGATTGTAGCACAATATTTAAGTGATTGGTCTTGATCACAGTAAACAGAGAATAACTTTTGTAGTTATTGTTTTGACTTATTGTGCTAGCACACCCGGCATGTGTTGAACCGGACAAAGTGAAATAATTGTTTCATCACTGTTCAAAATGAAACTGTATTATTTGTAGTTGACAGTAAATTACTTACTCTCCTAATCCCTAGATAATTAACGTACATATTTAATTGATGATCTCTACATTGATGTCACAATGGGAGAGATTCCTATATTGAGTCAAATGGCCCCCGGTGCGTTGGGTAGAGACATTAAGAATTAATAGGTGGAAATTAATTATCAAAAGGAATCCACATCTCTGAAATATGGAGTTGATAATAACCCTTGAGTAGCTTATAAGATTTGTTTATGCCAAGTCCTGGCCAGGTGGATTTCGTATCCGGCATACTCAAATAAGTTAAGCGGGCAAGACTCATGAAAAGAAACCATTTAATTTATTTAGCAGTGAATAAATTATTTGGTGGTTATAAGATTTCTTAATGTGGGGAGAATCTAAGTAATGACCGACCGGAGCTCGAATGTAATATTTGAGAATATAAACGGGAGTTCAATAATTATTTGGTAGTGGAAAATAAATAATTATTTAATGATTAATTAAATGAATTCTTTTAAGAGTTTGGATTTAATTAATTATTAATTGCCCGATTTATATTTTCTCCTTTAGTCCCTATTGTAGCCCAATGGATTTTCTAATTAATCGAGAAAATAAAGTTCAACTAATATTATATATTGGAATTAATATAGCCGAAAATAAGTCCTCATTGGCCTGCAATTTTCGACTATATAGAGTTATAGAAGGAGTGGGATTTGTTCCCATGTAATCCTCTCTATGTGGGACTCTAATTCCTTGTGCTATATATAATAGAGATTAGGTTGATGAGAAGATAGTTTTTTGGCGACACGCCTATTCACGTTCCGGGAGAAAAGAAAATGTTTTTCTCTTCTTCTTTTCTCTCTAAGTTTCTCGATTATAGGTTTAGATTTCTTCAAGTACAAGCCCACCCTTGTAGAAGAATTATTAATCCGGGATATACAATAGAAGACTATAGGTTTTTAGAGCAAACTATAATTCCCGAATTTTCTGAGCAGTCATGCGAAGAAAATCACCATAAATCAACCGTTATTCGGATTGGCTCGAAATTTATACAGTAGCTTCCTAACCCTTAGATCTACAATCTGTCCGAAGGATTTCTGAATCGGTTCAACGGTCGCGGAGATATCGGTGAAGGAAGAGGACTGGAAATTTCTGGACAGCAGTTCTTCGAGGATTGAAGGCTTGGTGTGGATCCTCGTTCGTGCGCCGTAGATAGTAACGGATCTGCTCACGAAAACTGTAAGTTGCTAGATTAGATTTATTCCGCTTTAAACGAATCTAATCAAAGCATGTTAATAAAATTAAAACCGACTAATCTAGAACCTCTTGCGAATTTTCATTGAATCCTGGGCTTCACATCCCAACAGTACTCAGATGAAATTAGAAGGGCAAGCAAGTTTTCCACAATTCATTATCTCTCTATTATTCTCTCTCTATCTACATTCTTTTTTATTCCATAATTCTCTATAAACCTTAAATCTATTACATTAACATACCAAAATATAATTGGTACTCAGATGAAATTAGAAGGGCAAGCAAGTTTTCCACAATTCATTATCTCTCTATTATTCTCTCTCTATCTACATTCTTTTTTATTCCATAATTCTCTATAAACCTTAAATCTATTACATTAACATACCAAAATATAATTGAACCGTACATTTGGCTACCAGAGCAAGGTTTTGTCTAATACTAAAATTATGGCTGAAGGAACTAGTCAATCTATTAGCCAAATCCCTGAGTGAGGGGCATTAGTAGATGCATAAATCAATGGAAGTCTTACAAATACAGGTGTCTGTAATGGCTGAGAGGCAAGATCATTACAAAAGGGAAAAATCTGTGCTAGGAATCGCAACTTTATCTTCAGGTAATGGATCCATTTCATTGGTCCTATCTTCTTAATCTGTTACAAAAAATCATCCCGAGATTAGGCAACCAAAGTGGAAAGAAACAGTAGAAAATAAAGGGCGGTATCATATAGGCTTTAACCGTTCATCCAAGATTGAATTTCCTAGGTTTGATGGCACAAACCCTAGGGCTTGGTTGCTCAAGTGTAGTGGGTACATTCATCTTATCCCTAGCATACGAGATAAACAAAGGGTAGTGATGGCATATTTTCATCTTGATGGGAAGGCAACTGTCTGGTTTAGTCAGGTTTCACATGTGATGGGTGAACTGAAATAGGATAAATTTGTAGATCTCGTCTCAACTAGGTTTGAGAAAGTAAGGAAGGGTCAAGTGATAACTGAGTTTCTTAAGCTGAAGATTACCACTAGCCTAGAGGATTATATTGAAAAGTTTCAGGAGTTAAGTTGTTACCTGCAACATTTAAATACCAGGACATATTATGAACTATATTTAATCCATTGCTTCATGAATGAGTTACCTTATGACATCAGAAGGTTATTCTCCTTATTTGCGGCCAGAGAACTTAAGCATATATTGACATGGTTAGGAAGCATGAAGCTACTGTGGAGGCTATCACAAAAAGGGCTAGGGCTCCTACCAGGACTGCTGGAATTTTTCCTACTCCACAAAGAGGAGCTTGGTCACCACCTCAAGTTACACATTTTTTTTTTGGGCCAAAATGTTTTTATTCCATTAAATACTTGCAAAAGTACAGGGGGCCTCGTTAAAAACCTTATGGGCCTACACAAGGAAAAGGGTACCCCTACAATCTGAAATGAATAAAAACGGGACAATCAAAGTCCTATACAATCGATTACAAAAAATCCCAAAAAATAGGTTAAAAAATAAATAAACAAAAATTACTATGCCTAATAAGGAAAATCTTCGAAAATTGCTCAAGGACCCCATGTGTGGATGAAAGTGCAAATGCGTACAAGAACCATATGTAAGCTGATATTCCTGCTCACCAACACAAAAACTGCGATTTGACCCCTTATTAAATTGAGAAACCCACATGTAATCATAGCTCCAAATCAACAGTAGAGTTAGGGGCGGAAATTAGCAATCCCCAACCTATCACTGATCAAAGCAGCCCGAACCTCCATTGAAAGACTAATTTGGGTAAAATATTATTGACTTGATTGGTGATTATACGCCTAATTAGCTAATCGATCTGCCACCGTATTCTTTTGACGAACTACGTGCTTAAATTGAAAATAAGAATCCACTTCTTGCAAACAAAGCTGAAGAATGTATTCTAACTCCCATTTAACGACCTTAGTTTTAATTGCATTAATAGCACATTTAGCTCTAGTTCTTGGACCCATCAAAGGCAACAGTTATACACCACCTGACTTGCTATCTCCTGGAACACAATTAACCCTTACTCAAATGAGGGCTAGAAGTAGGGGAGGGCATTCAGGTCGGTTTATTCAGGTTATGACCCGACCTGGTCGAGTTTTACCCAACCGGATCGAGTAATTTTTGAATTAATCGGGTTTTTCTGGGTTCGGGCACCGGGTGCCCACAAATCGGGTCGGGTTCGAGTATCAGGAATTCTACCCGGTTACCCGTCTCAAAAAATAATTCTCACAAATTGAGCCCATTTACGATTGCACCTAAGCCCGGTCCAAGCCCAGTTTTATTTTTGTAAAAAATCTTATATATATAATTTTATAAGAAAAAAAAAGGTAAAAGAAAATAAAAAACACATAAAACATACGAGAAAAAATAGGGCACGCCATTGAAGAAAAGAATTCCTCAGTTATTCTAATGTCTTCTCCTTCTCCACCAATTCCAATTTCCAGTTTCTTCTTTGGTGCCCTGAAGGCCGAACGGCGGTCCTCAGTTCTCTGAATTGGTGAGTTCTTCACTCTTTAATTTCCCCCAATTTGGTCTTTATTCTTTTTCCGAATTAGTTTTTCACCATTCGAGGGCAAGGAAAAATAATATCCAATCTATTTTCTATATCAGATGAATGCCCATAATCGTGCTAATCAGATTAAAGTAAACTAATCAGATGAATCTCCGAATTAGTTCTTCCCCATTCGAGTAGTTGTTTTCAACCTGTTACTCTGTTTAGGTTTTTGTGTTTAATTGGTACTGAGTAAATTGAGTTTAATTAATTAAAACTTTTTGTGGTATTTAATTGGTTAATTAATTACATAATTAATTAATTATGTAATATTGGTTACTGTCTCTTTTTATTTTTTTGTGATTAGTTATTTTTGTGCAACAAATTTGGTAATTCTTTTGTTTTTATCAACCTGTGTATGTAACAATACGTTTTACTCTACTGCTTGTATTTGTAATCAAGTATAGCAACATCTAATAAATTTTTAATGTTTTATCTTGCAGTGCATATGTCGAGTGAAGGTCTACAACATGCAAAACGAGAACATGAACGGCCGACTACGTAATCGGAAATTAATCCATTACATATTCATAATGAGGTCGAAGATTTAGATGACGAAAATGCTTCTGGTCGAGATAAAAAGAAATCTAAAAGACAAGTACCTATTAGATTGCAAGTTTGAGATCATTACATTAAGTTTATTTGTGATGTTGAGAAAGTGCAAAAGGCCCGATGCAAGTATTGTAGTGGAGAGAAATAAGAGCGGACTCAAATAAGGCCTGATGCAAGTATTGTTTTGGGGGTGTAACCGAATTGGGGTTGAACGCCACCCACCACGGCGAC